>JASJUZ010000125.1:1200000-1741761 GCA_037159825.1 Tupiocoris notatus | reverse complement strand
CGTTGCAGTTTCACCCATTGTTTCTTTACTTCTTGAGAATGATGGTAATTCTCTCTTGAAGCTGCTGTAATTTTTTTCCCATCTTGTACATGAATTTGTATAAAAATGTGATGTGATTTACAGAGAAATGAACTTGTGAATATTTCTTTCAGAGAACGATTCCCAATTGGAAGCCTGCATTCCACTGGGCTACTTCAAGTTGGCCCAAGCGAGGTAAAGTATAGCTAAATGTATCCTCCTGTTGTAATTGGGCCTTACTGTGGCACTTAAGGGACACACAAGAGTCCAAACCCGAAGCTACTGAATTTGATTTCAGTCTAAGGGAGCAAATGGAAATTTTTGTTGAACAGAATCCCTGTTGATTGACACGTTGTAAGAGTTAATATTGCTTGCACAATAGAAGGTAATGGAATCCTGGATAAATGAAGATGAAGATCCTGGATATCAATAAGAGCTTCCATCAGACACTGCCTGTTTTAGATCCGCTGCATTTACGGCCTTTTTTGGTGTTCAATTCGATGTATTTGGTGGGAAATTTTCTTTCTAGCTCAAACAAGCCAGATAACAGAGACATCCCGTACCCTTGATAACCGTTTTTCCTTATCAGATGCAAGAATATTGAAGACATTTCTTGGTTATCATACCTATTTGAAGTGTTGAAAAAAAGTAGCTCTTAGACAAATTGCCACAGTAACATGCCTTTGTTTGCACAGAGATACGAATTCACCTCAGAGGATTTGATTGATTTGGGTGAAATCGGACGTGGTGGCTTTGGTACTGTAAATAAAATGGTGCATCACATGAGCAAAACTTCAATGGCAGTAAAGGTAATTATCTTCTCATTCTTCTTCTTCTTATTATTATTATAACTATTTAATGTTTTTTGCCTTAACGTTGTTTTAAATAATATTTTGCAATTTTCAGAGAATACGCTCAACGGTGGATGAAACTGAACAGAAAAGGCTGTTAATGGACCTCAAAGTTGTGATGAACTCTAATGAGTGCCCCTACATAGTTCTATTTTATGGGGCTCTCTTCAAAGAGGTAGGTGATAGCTTCATTGAAGGTGTCATTAGTTATTACTCAGTATTTCGTATGATTCTTGATAAATAAATAAAATGAGCCTGTTCCAGGGTGATTGCTGGATTTGCATGGAGCTTATGGACACGTCATTAGACAAATTCTATAAGTATGTATATGATGTTATGAGGGATCGAATTCCTGAGACTATCCTTGGAAAAATCTCTGTTGCGGTAAGCACAAATATGATAAAATGCCACATCTAAACACATGCGATTATTGAATTAACTGGAATTCTGTTGTTTGCAGACTGTTAAAGCTCTCAATTATTTGAAGGATAAGTTGGAAATAATCCACAGAGATGTGAAGCCAAGTAATATTCTTCTTGATCGGGGAGGAAACATCAAATTGTGCGACTTTGGGATTTCTGGTCAACTTGTTGATTCAATTGCCAGGACAAGAGATGCAGGATGCAGGCCTTACATGGCTGTGAGCTTTGAGTTTTCTGAGTGTATGTTGAATTTATAAATGAGAGATTATCGATGTTCACATGCTGGGATTTAATTTGATTCTAGCCCGAAAGGATTGATCCCCAAAGGGGAAAATCAGGATATGACGTTAGATCGGATATTTGGTCGCTTGGGATCACACTGATTGAAGTGGCTACTGGACGTTTCCCATACCCCAAATGGGAATCCGTTTTTGAGCAGCTGTATCAAGTTGTAAACGGTGAACCTCCTTCTCTGAAATACATCAATGATTTCAATTTTTCACCAGAGTTCATCAGTTTTGTTGATACATGGTGAGTACGCAAAGAAATTTCAACATTCTAACTCCCCTCATCTAATTGGACGTGAGGTAGCCTTTTCAATTTCACTTTACTCTCCTTTTATTGTCAATACTTTTGCAGTTTGATCAAAGAAGAGAACCAACGACCGAAGTACAACACCCTTTTAAAGCACCCGTTCATCAAACTGAGCGAAAATTCAAACGTGAATACCTCTCGATACTTCACAGACATCCTTGAACAGATGTTTGCTAATGAAAGCGCCATATTCACTACAAACAACCCTGCTTGATGCTCAACTCGGCTTATCTCTGGATAAAACTGGCCTATTGTGAGCTTTTAGGGCTTCACATTCAACTTTAAGTTTATTGTGAGTGATTCCTCTCTAATGTATCATCAATTGCCTTTATTTTTTCACAGATTTAGTCATTCTAGTGTTTATGTTGGAAATTTACAGGTAGGAAGTTTGCTGAAGTACAGCCTACCATCTAATACGAGACAGCCATGTGTCTGTCGAGAACATTCTTCTAGTCTCTGTTCTTGTGCAGCATTTATTATGAAGGGACTTATCGTGAAGGAAACAATAGTATTTTTTGTCATGATAGAGTAAAGGGGTCGAGTTATGCCAACGGAGATGCATAAATGTTCTCGGCTGCAACTCTCATTTTGGAGTGACCTTTGACAGTGTTTCCAGCCTATGGGAATTAGGCCAAAATATGAGCTTGGGAATGCTTCTAATTTTTGTATCTTCATTACTTAGGGGTGTGTAATGATTCCCTTCAATGCATATTTCTGTAGTTCCTGTTCCGTCCGAAGTATTGAATGAATCAACTGTACAGTAGCTGATGCAGTGAATAAGCATCATCATCCATCCTTTAAAACTAATTAAAGAAAGGCCTCAATAAGTAATTAAGATAATTCATGATCGGCGGACAAAAAAGGGGCGCCAGGGATATGGACGAATTTTCCTGATGTTGTTCCTTAGTAACTTTGGTTACTATGCTGCTACTGCTCGAGTTAGCACTCTATAATTTAGTCAGCAGATAGAGCTCGATAAGTTAAGCAGGGTTTACAGTCCTCTGTCAATGTTCCATGCTTTGGTGCAATCTGAATTTTGATTTATGGCCATGACTGGACCAATCAACATGTAGAACCACAGGACATCAATCCTCTGTTAGCACCTTGGTAGTGAAAAGGGGATTAATAGGTTACCACCACTTCAAAAGTTCGAAAGTGGTGATAACAGAGACAAAACCTTGTGACAATAAATTAAATTACTTTTCTGAAAAATACTGGGTTCTACCATGTCAGTGCTTCTACACTTGCGTTTGTTACGAGTGACTTGCAAAAAGCTTGTAACATTCTTAAAAACAAGTAACATGTCAGCTACAAGATAAAATCTATTTCGCTGTTGAGAAGTAAACTCTTCTAAAATTTGTAGGCCTCAATAGCTCCTAAGTGATACATACATGATTCCATACCCGAAATGGGACTTCCTGTTTTAGATCAGGGAGAATTTAAATGACTAATTTTTACAAAATCACTCGCGTTGAGATTGTGGAATCTTATTTCACAAGGATAGAAGACAAAGAGATTGTCACAAATTCCACTGATTTTAAATGAAACCTATTGTTATATCGATTTCAGCGATTAGGCTATTATCAGTTGTGAGATTGTAACGGTACGATCGATATAACAGTACAACTAATTTAAAATCAGTGGAATTTTTTACAACCTCTTTGTTCCTATCCTTGTAAGTAATATTACATCTGTTTATCATGGGCACATGCTCGCTCAACTTCTTTATACTACCGCCAGTAATGTGCAGCATATGGTAGCTCAATTTAGTGAACTGCTTAGCGAGCACAGTGTCATTGTTGCTTGACTATGGTTCAAGTTGTTTCTAACACTTGAAGAATTAATTAAAATAGAAACATTAAGGGATGAAGTGATAAATCCGCTGACCATATTTCCCACTGGCGTTTCAAAAAATCATCAGATACAATTTGGTAATTTTACTGAAAAAAATTCCATCAATGAAGTGTGGAACTGTCTGCCTTCCCCTAACACTTCATCATGCCATCCACAAGCGCTTTTAAAATAGTCCTAAAATACTCACATCAGAAGTTTTGGCTCCTAACTCCTATAAGTGCTTTTCTTAATAATAATGATTGTGCGAGTTTTAGAACCCTGCTAGGGTTAATGCACTGTTGATGTGATTACAATTTAGATTAGTTGACGAAAATAATCTTTGATGCTTATGAATGATACGATTCATTCCATCGGTAATTGCATCAATTTGATTTTCAAGAGCTTGCGTTTGCATTTATTTGAAAAATCTGTTATGGAAAATGAAGATATTTTGTAAATAATGAATGGGGAGAACGCGTTATTTTTTGCTAAGGGTATTGTTCGAATTAACTGTATTTACATAAATTATATTAACTGGATACTTCACCTTGTAAGTAAAAATGATGTTGGCAAGTTATGTGGCATTGTTATTTCTGTAAGTTGCGTGATATACTGTTTGTACATACTGAATTGTTGTTATTAAATCAAAACTAGTTGTTGAAAAAATAAAATCAGTTCTTTTGAACAATCCTAGAATGAACCGTTTTCAATCATTGTGAAAATGATAGCAGTATGATGATGGTGATTGTTTCTTATATTGCAGAAGACATCAAATAAAAAGGATAAGGTAACCATACTCAGGAAACAGTTTATTCGTAACCTGTGAGCAATAAACATGCCACAGTCATCGCTGAAGGTAGGAACTAGGTCTACAGTTGATCGATCATTTTCAACGTCACCAGATGCATGTTCTTTAAACTTCTATCAGCTCCAGCTGGAGCGTGATAATAATGTTCTGTTAAGGGTATCCCCCTAATTCTGTCGCTGTTTCCACTTAATTCCATTTGCAATTTCCTGGTCACTGCTTCGACTCCTTACTCTTGTCACAACCTTTACCGCAGCATTCCTTTTTGAAATTGGGTGCCCAAGGTCCAGAAGGGTCACCTGAATAGAAATCCATTGGAAGTGGAGTAATAACCTCTGAGCGTCGGTCGATTGTTGCTTGGCCCAGAACGACCGCTGCTTCCCAAGGTGATAGAATTGGTCGAAGGAACTGCGAACCCCAATCGATGGAGAGCCGAGGGCAGGCTACTTGTATCCATGCCTCGATCTAAGCAAAAGAGCAGTTACCAACATTTAAAATCTCAATACTTGGATGATATCAAAAATTAACTGAATACCGTAGCAATTTCCAGGAATTATGAAACGTTTAGTGCCAAAGAGCTCCATTTAGCATAAGCTGCGATTCATTGTCTTCACTTTCTTTGTTAATTAATAATCAAGTACCTACTAGCAAATTAGTTATGGATATAAAGAACAATGAACGACTGTACAGTACTTCTAGAACGAAAATAAGAATAAAATACAATGAGTGCCTACCTTGGGAAAAAGGGCAAGTTTCTGAGGATAAATTTCGGTGAAAAGTAACTGAACGAATCGTTTGTCCTTCAGTCGGCACTGGAAAGAAGGAAACAGCCATTGAGCTCGTAGTTGGATTAATCTCATCAAGAACTTGCTGATATATTTGAAAATTACATTCAAAAGGAGGTCACCTTGAAATTATTGAGCACATTAACGCTTCCTTGGCGCCCTAACGTTCCTAGTATCAGACCAAAAGTACCAGCTCCCTTGGCCAACTCGATAGCTGACAGTCTTTTTCCAAACATGACGTCAAAATCATAGAACTCTTGAGTAAGTTTTTTCTCATAGGGGTCGTACCTGGAGAGGAAATAAAATTGATGAGATACTTGTCAAAAGTGCCATTGGGCAACATCAACAGAATCAGTAATCACGTAAAACAAACAAAAAGAATGAAGCATGTTACTTAATTTCGTATTTTTCTGACCACAGCATTCTCTCCAAAAAACTATGTACTTACATAGCAAATGTATTCAAGCTTGAAACGACACTCGTTGCTTAATCCTTCAATTGATTTAACCCAGGAAGAAGTATTCTACTTTCCAAAGCATTTCACTTATAATTCGTAAGTATTATTTAGCCTAAAGAGAAAGTGAAGACACCTGTATGCTTTGAGAGCAGGGTTAGCGATCATAGCAGCTTCCAAGTGAAATCGACCATCACCCAGGTAAACAAGGGCGTCAACGTTTGGAACACTGGGAGCGGTGCATCCTAGTATTTCTCCAGGAGAAAGAGGCTTCGTTTGCGGAATAGTGACGTCATAGCCTGAACAGATGAACCAGAACAAATAATAATTGAAATGACACAGCGAATAGACAAGCTTTCTCAGGCTAATGAATGTATTTGCTACTAGTCGGTTGGTCACTAACAGTTATCTCAGGCAATTGGATCAGTACATAGCTTCTGGTGAAAAAATTAATAAATTTTACCTTCACTTCTAAGTTCCTTGGCAGCAGCGTGAAGAGTAGTGACAAACTGTATCGTGCTAACAAAACATAGCCGCTGAGTTTTGGTAAAATTGAGGCGCAGCGTTTCAAGAAAATGAAGACTGTCAATTTTGATATCGACAAATATGTAGAGGCACTTAATGTCTGCCATGCGATCCATTGGTATCAAGCATGAATGTCCGTAGTGAACTAACAAATCACAGTTGAGTGCTCGGGCTCCAAGATCATCCACACAGCAAGCACCATACGTGACATCACCCATTATTACGACGTCTGCATCAGTAAACTGAAAAAAATCAATGTGTAACAGAATAAGTAACTGAAATCATTATAAAATTATGCCTAGCATTGGAGGAAATTGTTGATAAAATCAACTTACCTACCCTTTCAAATATGTCGGCCAAGCGGAGTGAAAATAAAAGCAATCCTTCAGGCATTTGAAGAGCAACTCGTTTTGCGTTGAGAAACTTAATCCTCCAAACCGTTTTGTGCACTTCAAAATTGTAGTTCGACGGAAGCTCTTGTATTGCCAAATTAAGTTCACCATTGTCGAGTATGTCTTGTGGGATTCTGTTCAACGTTTTCGTCTGAGGTCTGAAAACTTTGCGAGCGGGATTTGCCCTCACTACAGCAACTGTGTCTTCTGCCATTTCCAGTATATCCTGCATTTAAAAAAAAGAGTATATTATTGGCAGTGCAGTTTTTGTTGAAGCATAAGACTGTACATTATAATTCAATTTACCAGCCCTAGCCCTTAAACATTAACCCATGGATACTATTGGATGGTGAATAGGTTCTTGAGAGGTTTATTAACTCTTAACACAATATAGATTCAAATTCCAGGAGGTTGGGAAATACATTTATTTGCACAACCTTCTGAATAAGGACAGTTAGAATGAGAACGCTCAAAGAAACTGGAAGTAAAATTTGGAGACTGCAAACGCTTTGACGCCAGCCTGTGAACCATGCTTTAGTCCTACACTCTTCATCAAGGAGCAAGGGAGCTGGTGCATTTGGTTGATCAGGCGAGTACCTTCCACTTTTGTCACTGGCACAATGAATAAATGTAAGAGATTTTCTTCGTTTTAAACGAAAATAAATCAATTTTACAACTTCATATTTTCTTCATACTTTTATCACCACTACAGTTTGTTCTCTCACGTGCTTACGGTGTAATACTACAACAACCATCTTCATGTACGAACTGCAGTTTCCCAGTAACTCATGGGATTATTCTAGTAGAATTGAATTAACAGAAGCATTATATCGCTAGGTAATGCTTACCAAAGTGGACGATGATGATGAATGTTTCACAGAGGAAAAATGTTACGTCTGACCACCATAATGGAAAAAAGTAATAAAAGACGTTAATAATTTATTTATAGACTAGGTTCCTCAGTGATCTACGGGTAGGACATACTCCCCGTGCGTACGTGCCTCAGCCCTCGTAACAGACGCTAGGAGTCAGGAGTGTGAAAGAAAAACAAAGGAAAAAGAATACCCTGATACGGATATGGCTGGTTTTGTGTGACTTCAACTTGCTGGAGTAAAATAACCTGTGACTTATTTTCATCATCATTTTTTTGACGCATGTCACATTGTCATTCACATTCAAATTGAATTATGATAATTTTATTTTTAAAAAACCAACAAAAAAAATGTACCCATGCGATTGAATTCCCTTCCTCGTCCTCGTTTTCGTACTAAAATAACGCTATGATGCGAGGAAGTTGAAACTAAAAAAATACTTTGCTAGCCACTGCTAATGAAATACAATAGTGTTGCACACCTATTTTCCTTAAGGTTAACCAGCTCACGTTACTTTGCAAATGCCAAACATCCTATCTACGATACGAACATTTTGTTGCATCACTTACGATTGTCCCCTTGACTATTAGAATTTCAATTCTCAGCGAAGCGAAGATTTCGTAAATTTTATAATTCGTGCTTAGGAAATTCGATTTTACTTTGATTTGGCTTCATAATAATGGCAGAGCAATACGTTAAACCAGGACAAAAAGTCCTCGTTGTATCAAATGGACCTCTCGAAGCTGACAGCGAGAAACTATGGTTGAAGCGAATCGCAGATAAGATTGGACCAAATGGTCAAATCATTGTGCAGTCCACGGACGAGCTTGCCGAAGGTATGATAATTTTTTCTCACGCATATTCATGCATGATAAAAACCGTAGTCTACGAGAAAGTAAAAAAATAAGCCAAACTTGGCTACTCCAAGAAACAATTCGCGGCGTTGTGCTTAGCTTGAATTGGTTTCTTGAATGTAATGCTGCCGGTTTTATTATTTTAGAAGACAGATTCTTTTGGAGCAAATTTCTTCTCTCCATGCAAGTCAAAATTGGTGGACTCTTCTCTCGAATATTTAATTGTCGAAGACAACTCTAGAAAGGGGAATTGAAAAAATAACGAAATGTACGATAAACGCGGGAGTACATTTTATGGCCCAAATGATCAAGCATCATTTTTCAAGCTCAGTAAAAATCAAATTACACAAAAGTAGAAACGTTTGAAAACCATGATCGTTAAAAAATGCTGGCGATCTGCAGAAATGCAAATTGAAGAATCTTAGAACGCTTATATCACGGAACAACAATCCAGTAAAGCCTAATTATTCACTAGCAGAAAACTTTCTGTGACTTTCATCCAATTTGGTTGGTTATTCATGGAGATATAACGACCTATGTCAGTTTTTTACCCCAGAAATACAGGCAAGTGTGAAACGAAAAAATCTGTTCAAAAGTTTATTTTTTCTTTTCATTCCTGATCACTGTATAGGTACTTGAGAATAAACCCCAAATTCATGATTGTTCCAATTCCGTTTTTCTCATGATCAATTCGATTTACTCTAAAAACGTAGAACTAAAAACTGTCATTTCTGTGGTTAGGTACAGCCAGCCGAAATTGTAGTTGCTCTGTTGCTTCTTCTTGTGATTCTATTTTGTGGTAAAATCGTCACTCTTTTATTCCAGCCTCATCTCAGGTCTCCGACTATGATGTTGTTCTATCCGGAGGGATCCATCCAGAATCAACCGTCCATTCGTTCGATTTATTACAGCTGCTCATCAAATCTTTGAACCCATCAGGAACACTCGTTATCTGTGAAGCTGTTTCTCTTGGTGAAGGTTCTGTCAGGTAAGAGAAAAATTGAAACAACCGAAATGTCAAGTTTTTCCCGAGAGCTTGAATTATCAATTATTTAAATAGTGACTTTTTTAAATCAATCATCTTGATTTTTCTGCAGATCTGAACAAGAGCTAGTTTCAACACTAAAAATCAGTGGCTTGGTCGATGTAGTTGGTTCGACTATGGACATCACAGAAGAGGAGGCTTCTGATATCAAAAGTAGAACTGGCTGTTCTGTCAAAATTGTTATGTACAAGGCTTGCAAACCTAACTTCGAGGTGAGTGTAAACCAAAACTTGGTTCACATGGCTAAGAGAAACAGATTGCACTCCGACAGGTCGAAGTCATTTTGGTGATGTGTAGAATAGCAGTGCTCTCTTTCCATCAGTGCATTATTAATCGTCTGACGAATCCAACTTGTCATTTCGCTTTTTTCATACATGCTTCAGTGCTTTGAAAGTATGTTGTTGCTAGAGAGCAGTTAATCTAATTATTATTGTGCTCACTGGACTTTCACCCCTTCAGGCATCCTCCGGGATGTGAAACCATAGAATTTCACTTCAGCCTCTACCCTACCACTCCAGCGTGTGTTATTGTGGATTTCCAGGTTGGTTCGTCATCGCAAATTTCACTTTCCAAACCATCAGTTGAAGCAATATGGAAATTGGCTGACACGATGGAAGATGATATGATAGACTCAGATCAACTTTTAGATGAAAGTGACTTGGTTAAACCGGATCCCTCGTTGCTGAAAGGTAGCATTTTTTTCAAGGACGCAAAATAAACTAAATTTGCACCTTGCACCGTTGCCTTATTTTATTTATGCTATTATTTTTTTAGCGGCCTCTTGCGGTGTTGAAGATGGAGGTAAAAAGAAAGCGTGCAAGAACTGTACATGTGGTCTTGCTGAAGAACTTGATCAAGAAGCAAAGAAAAATGTTCCGGCTGCCAAATCATCTTGTGGCAACGTGAGTTGTTTTAAAAACGTGTTTGCTTTACTTCTATCTTGCAGAATAGGACCTTCACAGCTGATAAGTTCCTGAAGTATCTTATCTGATATCAAAGTATTTATCGTAACTTGTTAGTGCTTGTGTGCTTACCATTTAAGCACAATTTCACACCCTGGTCATAAGTGGTTTTTCCTATGTCGGTGTGCATTTCTTTACTCCTGTGAAAGAACTGCGAGTACATGTGATCATTACCAAGCAATATCAGTCTAACCTTAGGTCTTACACAATACTTCACATGTTATTTATAGTGATTAGCAGCTGTTGACATTTTATTACTGCACCTTGTTCCAGTGCTACCTTGGGGACGCCTTCAGATGTGCATCTTGTCCCTATCTAGGCATGCCTGCCTTCAAACCGGGTGAAAAAGTCATGCTCGACATGACCATGGATGATTTGTAACTTTCTCCCAGCTGAATAAATCCAGTGAAATCGATTTGTTTGGATGGTTTTGGGGATGATTCAGTTCGTGCTGTTGTGTGAACTCAGTACTCAATAAGTACATCTTGATGAACTATTTTTTTGTATAAATGAACGGTTGATTGAAAACCAAAAATTCAGTTGATAGTATACCAAGAGGAAGTGGATACAATATGCCTTGTACGTTTGTATAATTTATTATGCTTAAATATGATTCATACGGATGCATTATGACTCCCTTCAATTCACAATAAAAATTGCTAGCAGTTATATGGTTCCCACGCCTTTGATCTTTTTGTAACCTTAATAACTCATTATATACCCGCTACTTGAAAAAGAACATACAACCACCACAGCAGTTAAGCAGTAATAAAATTCAATTTCTAGGCAATCAAACCCTTAAACTACTATCTTAATCTACTAGTATATTTCTCTCAAAATGAACGTAGTAATTATAATAGATTGGACACAAACGTTGCACCAATTGTTTATGACCAATATATAGATATGGTAACATTCAAATGAGCAATGGCTATATTTTCACTATCCTCGCATTGGACTGCTTCTTGATTTATTTTCTAAAACGAACAGGGTCTGAGGAAACATTAGTTGTTTTCTTTTTCACGTGAGGCTTCTGTTTCTTCCTGAGGGACTTCCGTCACGAATCCTTCGTATGCATACGACCAATTTCATAAATGTAAGCCGCCAACAGTTTGGTCTGAAATTAAACAGCATTCAAATAAAATAACAACAGAAACAGCACTTTACGATAGATAAGACTGAGGAATTTATGAGATGAGTAGGACAGCCAAGGAAATGTTTTCCAAGCTTTTATTTTATTATTAGCCAGCCAAGAATTTTTGAACGATCTCAAACGTTGGTTTCTACAGAACTGCAGAAACCCTTCTAGGTCAATAGAAATAATTCAAACGATTCACTCACCCCTTCTATGTAATTGAGTACATCAATTTTTTCGTTTTGGGAATGTGCACCATCATCACAGCATCCAATCGGTATGAGTATCACGTTAGTACCGGTTACTTCCTGCAACCAAACAATGTTACTACAAACACGTTTAAACATCTCGTAAAAGAGATCTGCCTGAATAGTTTTCAATCCTCATTCTGAAGATGATTTCTTATGTTTGAGAGAATTTTTTTCGCAAATTTCCCTTCACCTGAACAACACAAAAAAATACGTATTCTCGGGACTCATTACCTCGAGATTTATTGTGATGGGAATGGAACCTCCTTCTCGTGTGAGGTCCGGTTCAACTTTGTAAACAAGTTTGACTGCAGATCGAGCCGCAGCGTAATTGATGTGGTTAATGTCTGAGAGCCACGCCTTTGCACCATGGGTCATGACTACCTGAGGAAGCAAAGAAGGCCTCGTGATGGTGGACTGTTACTATTTTCATGTGTCTTATAGTAGAAAAGGATATTAGGAATAATTAAGCCATCCTTATAACTAGATATATCCACCTTCAATCAGTTAGAAGTTACCTTGAATCGGTTGGCACTGCCTCTCTGGTTCCATACAGAGGTCAAGTACTTGATAACGCACTGTTCAACTTTAAGAGGGTCCATGTTCGGAACGATTCTCATGGAAAACTTCCCAATTACCTTTCTAGGGATGACAGTTTTTGAACCTTCTTCTGCGAATGCTCCTTCTATACCATGAATGGATATGGAGGGAAAACGCCAGCGGCTCATCAATATTTTGGCCTGTAAAAGGATAAGTCTGTCCAGAATTGAATTGTTAAGTGATGGGAACATGATTTTGCAGAAAAAAAAACTTCATAATATGATCTCCCGATAAACGTTTGGAGGACAGGTTGTACCAATTTCAGCAAGTGAAAACAACCAGCCACAAGAATATTGTTAACCAACAAAGTAATCCATTCATTACAAACAATATGAATCACCTTATCCTCATTGTGAAGTAGCTGATTAGAGCCGATTTCAGCTTTGAATTCACTGACACTGAAGTCAATGTTCTTGTAAAGCTCTTTTTCCTGATCTGTCACTGGGAGAATATCATCTTGAATTCCAGGCACTTTGATTTTACCCTGACGATCAACGAGTGAATCTAACAAGTGAATAAGATCAGAAGTGGCTTCGTTTCTGAAAAAAAATATCAAGACTATACAACTACTCGGGAAAGTCAGCAAAATTAATTTCTCTTTGAAAGAAGAGAAGAATGAACTGGAAAAGGAAAGCAGATACAATTATCATTGGTCTAATTAAAACTAGTTTCTGTGAGTAAATTATCCAACCAATTATCCAATTTCAAAGCAAAATTTTGCTACACGCGAACAGACAGATCCAGGACTCACAAGACACCACCATATAGTCCACTGTGTAAATCTTTGCGAGCACATTCAATTTCAATGAAGAAGTAACAGATTCCTCGCAAGCCATATGTCAGACAGGGCTTTTTTGTTCCCAACCAATAGTTGTCAGAGATGCAGACGTAATCGATACCCTTGAAAAATGTATTTCTCTTAGTTTCTAAAAGGGCTTCCAGTCCTTCACTTCCAGACTCTTCCATGCTCTCAAGGACGAACTAAAAAAAAAAAAAAAATAATAATAATAAATATTTTCATAAACTTCTTCCCAATCATAATTGACACATGGAATCAAGTCCATTAAAAAAACAATTTACTTTCAAGTTGGCAGGAATGTCAATGTTGCAGTTCTTGTAGGCCTCAACAGCGTTGATCCAGCACAACACTGGGCCTTTGTCATCTGAAGCCCCCCGACCAAAGAGACGTTTTCCTACATCAAAATGGCAATTAGTTTGGATGATTGGAACTGTTCAATCTTAGTTGAATTGAATTAAAATTGAACGGTTGATTGTATGATTAAAGAACAATATGATAATTAAGGGTCAAAACAAAAGCCAACCATCACAACTGAGCGTCAATTCAAATGGATCTGTGTTCCAACCATCTTCCTTGGCTGCAGGTTGTACATCCAAGTGCCCATAAATTAAGATAGTTGGTTTGTTCGGATCGTCTCCCAAAGTTGCCAAGATCACGGGAGGCAGTCGAAGGCTGCGACCATCTGATAGTTTCTTTGACAGCAGTTGATTTACATCATTTGTAAAACTTATTTTTTCAACAAAAATAGTATTAAAATGAAAGCAAACCTCAAAAACAAAAAAATATAAAGATTGATAAAACCAAAATTAAAAATACCAAGTTTTAAAATGAAAAATTTAGCGGTCTCATTCAAGAGAAAATGGACATTATACAGGTAAGGCAAACGACCTTCACATTAAACCATGGATCTAGGTTCAAATTAGAACTGTGCTAAGGTAGATTATAGCTCATCACAATAAACTCACACGACCAAATTCAGCTCTGAACTAAAAAAAATTAGGTACATAGAAGCTGATCATTTTAGAAACATGTCCACAGTTAGGAAAATTCATCTACTCAATACCTGTGTTCCTATGTCACACAGCTCGGTTGTAGCACCGAGTTTCTTGAGTTTTTCCTCAGTTACACGAGCCATTGCTATGACATCATCTCGTTTGTCAGGTGCACATGATACTGAAGGAATGCGCACAACCTCACGTAGCCGATCGATGAATTTGTCCTTATTGTTGGTGATATAGCTGCAATCATAAGTAAGCGAACCGTACTGATTGCTCATCAATAAAAAATTTAAAAAATACAATTTATTGGCCTGTTTGAAGTATTTGGCTGTTTTAACAGTAATTCAATTAATTGATATCAAATAAATTTAAAATCAATTAACAAAAAATTTAAAAATACAAAAAAATTAAGGAATCGTTTGTGGATATGCGAGTTTGTTTGATTGAAACAAATGCTGTAGGTACTTATCCGGTACCTGCATTTTCTTAATTTTGGATCTATTGTCTTGAACGATGGTCCAATTTCCACAGACTTTCAATTTTGAAATCATAAGTCTAACTTTTAGAGCCTAACGACAAGGATCAAAGTAGACTATTACATCAAACAATTCTACAAGGATGGTTTCACAGGGAACGCTAACCAGCGCGACGAGCCTTATTAAAGCAGCTACAAAATAAAATCATAACAAATTTTGTGATCAGCGTTGAGTCAGGCGATTTTCAAGTATGACCATGGTCAACCTTCAAGCAACTCAGAAAAGCGTCATAATCAAAATCAAAACTGAATCACAGCAATCACATTGAAGACTCCTTGATAAAACTAGAATTACGTATTTTACTATTGAAACTTACTGGAATATTTGACAAAGTTCAGCAGGAATGGGAGACATTTTGGCGAAAAATTATCCGCTCTCAACGAAAATCAAGAGGCGTATGGGAATGGACGGTAGCTGAAACAATCAGAAGATAAGTCAGAATCGAAAGAGGGCAGAATGCAAAGAGTGTGGTTCTCCACAAAATCAATTGATGCAAGGCCTTGAGAGCAGTCGCGATATAAATAAAGCCGATAAGATTAAAGCCTTCAAATAACAGCTTGAGCTTGGATTTACAAGGATTATTCAATTCATGATTAATCGGCCGTACATTCGTAAATAGCTTATGCAACGTGTAAAAGGTTTATTTATTCAATTAAAAAGGTAATGAGTTGGCCCACAATACGAACACCACTTGACAACCACAAACTAACAGCCCATAACAACCATAGCGCATCTAAGCTACTTGGACGCGCTTACCTGCCAGGCCGTTCAGCTTCAGACTGTAAATTTAGAATGATACTCGTTCGCTGATGAAGTCAGGTTTAGCAAGGATTACCCAACCGATAAAGAGCACAATTTTTAATTCCGTGTTCTTGTCGATTTGAAATCTCCGCCCAACACACGTCAGAACGCAAGTCCACAGTATGTCCTCAAACGCCTCTGCTACGGCAGACAGATACTAGTATTGGTTTATGGGATTTTACAAACTAAGTGATTATTTCGTCCTATTAAGCAATGATCGAAATGAAGTTGAATCCAATTATATATTTTTTTAAAAACGTTAGACGAGGTTTTAAGCGATTTTAACAGATTTTTTCGCGAGCTAAACGACACGGAGATTGAATCGGTTCGAAAAACGAAATCGCTCCATGATTATCACTACGGTAACCTTCTTTTGTAAAATAACCTAGCCTCATATATTGATAACGATTTTCACTTCACTTTTCATTCGTTTCACTAAATAGAAAATAAAAAAATGATGTTACCGAGTTTTGGCAGAAATGTATTACAGCTTGGCCAAGCGGCCAAAGTATTGTCTGGTAAGTGCAAGTACTATTCGTTTCTTACTAAGATTCTTAGCATTATGGTTACTCTGACCCTCTGACATAACGAACCTTCACCAATTATTTTCATCTTCCAATCAGAAATTGGAATTCAATTTCAAGCTCGTAATTTAGCTTCAAATAGTACAAGCTACTCTTGTTACTCCTGGCAAGTCCAATTCTACGGCTCCAATAACTTAACCCAGCAAAATAACAAGTTCGAAGGTGTACCCGTAATTCCGTGTACCTACCTAGTTTTGTGTGTGGACAGTTTTAATTATGTTTGTTTATTTTTAATTTATTCTTTGGATCTTCATATTAACTTCGTGGCACTGATCCAAAAACTATTCTTAAATTTTCATCATTATTTCATCGGTTGAACTTTCCTCAAATCTCCGTTGGGCTTATATTCACATTCGCAGAACCAATGAGAACCCTGCGTTAATACCCGTCTGATGAACTAAAGTTATTTTATTTCGAATTAGAACTTGTTGGATATGAGATAAGCATAATTATTTTATATATAATGTTTTTAAAATAATAATAATTTCTTTATGAAACAGATTCCCCTCGCCGCAACTGTATTAATTTAGTGTTTTTTTACTATTATGTTTGTTTCTGAATTTGATACAAAATTGGAAAATTTCAGCCTCGCTGGTACACAGAGGTGCGTTGAGAACTGCTACAGCTTCTGGGCAACTTGTCAGGCATTTGTCTGACAAAGCTCATGTGGAAACGAGACGTACGTGTTTTCAACTTAGCCCTCATAGGCCTGACGTATTTTTATCATAGATTTATAATACCCTGCATCGACGTAATGAATATAGCGCAAGCTCTTTGCTTACAAATATTTAATAACTTCAAAACCAGTTAAGTTCTTGCCTACTTTGGTATCTACCAGTCGAATAAATTGTGAATAACTTGTTTTCATCCTAGCTACCGTCAGAAAACCCGAAGCACACATCTGCGTCCCTCAACTGTCAGAGTTTGGAGCCTACGTCGCAGAATGTATGCCAAAGTACGTGCAAAAAGTTCAGCTGACATCCGGTGACGAGCTTGAGGTCCTCATTGCACCTGAAGGGATCATCCCTGTCTTATCGTTCCTCAAGGATCACCACAGCGCTCAGTTTGTCAACCTAGTTGACATAGCTGGGGTTGACATCCCATCCCGAGAGAATAGGTTTGAGGTCCGTAATCAATTGAGTTTGAAGAGTTCATATTTCACAAGACAGCATCAATTATTATTCTTAGGTCAGGACTCAGTAGAACCTTTACAAGTTGATCCTTCAGGTCTCCCTTATGCTGGTTTACCTATTGTAAAAATCTGGTTTCTCCTGTTCATTTTGCACACTATTCTCATATAGGTTACAAAATTATTGAAGATGCAAACTTCTAGGGCTATTCAATGTTATAATTACCTTCCATGGGTTTTTGATAGATAATGTTCATTGTTTTAATGTTGAGGGAGATCTCTACCCAGGTAGAAATATAAAAAATTGAAGAATATTTTATACGTTCTGTTGCATTGCTGTTCTGTATTTCACTCTTCAAAAAGCTTAGTGCGTCGTTTCTCTCCTTAGTAGTAGGATCCCTCGCCTTCCAATGCTATCTACAGTATACAAGACCATTATTTTTTAAACTACTAAAACTTGTTCATTATTCAAATTTGAATTATTTTATTTTATTTTATTTTTTTTTAACTGGTTTGGTTGTTTATTCTTCTTCCCGAAAGCATATTATTTTGGCCTTGCTGGGATCAGATTATATTGGGTTAGGTTTATTTATGACGTTTATGTTTTTTTTCTTTTTGAGCATCAGGGCGATTTTATATCATTCTTATGTTTTATATAATGCAGTAATTTGGTAAATAGCTTACTACTAAGTGTTATCAAACCACAAATAACCATATCAAGTCCATTCTGAATCAGATACAAAATATCTTGTGAGTGAACGTTGCGTCTACTCTCTTGACCTCAACATTATTCCAGTAACCTAGTACTAAAAAGCATCACAATCTAAATTGGCATAAAATATATTCTCGAGCTTCAATTTCTTGTGTCATTCATTTGCAGATAGTTTACAACTTGCTGAGCCTCCGTTACAATTCACGAATCCGTGTCAAGACATACACTGACGAATTGACGCCAATTGATTCAGCTTGTGAAGTGTTCAAAGCAGCTAACTGGTACGAGCGAGAGATATGGGATATGTTCGGTGTGTTTTTTGCTGGCCATCCGGACCTACGCCGTATTTTAACTGACTATGGCTTTGAGGGTCATCCTTTCCGCAAAGATTTCCCTCTCACCGGTTATGTAGAAGTACGTATTTTTTTATTACATGGTTCTACTCCCTTTTCATTTTCCAAAATGAGTCCTTGACATTAGTTTCATGATATATTGTTCTGCCAAAATAGCAAAGTCCTCTTGCTTTTTGTTCACCCGCAGTATTTTCGCCATCACAGGGATTTTTAATGATGCCTTTTGCGCTGGATTTCTCCTTCTTTTAGTCTTGTGTACTGTAGCTTTAGTTGGTAAGCGTTACCAACTTCATCACGAGTTATGGGGAAGTACGGCTGGTAGAAATAGATTTTTCTGTTCCTGTAATTCCAAACGTACATAATCTTTTAGTGTTTGTTGAGAGAGAATTTTTATATGGAAAGTAAGTTTAGTTTTTTAGATACGTACATTTACTATTTTTTTAAATTCATTAATGTTCAAGGATCGGATTGTGAATGGTGCAGAATCGTAGCTGATACGATAACAATTTCTTAAAGATGAGTTCAACATACTCTGTTTTGAATGGATCTTATTGAGTCATTTCCATCACTCCTTCAGCGTATTGAGTTAATTTACTTGATTGAAACACCTGTAAAAACGTCTTTATCATAGCTAAGCATGAGTGATTTCTTTAGGCGCGTCCAATCTGTGCCAGTCGCCTGAGATCGCCCTGGTCGGTCCGCACGTTCTCCCTCACATGCAAAAGTGATCGGCCAAGCGAGCATACTGTGGACTGTGTTTGTTGTGACGATTGTCATTACGTGTGGTCGAGAACGTGCCAACCCAACCAGGGTCTATTTGATCGACATAGTGTGTGCCTTTACATTTCAATATGTTCATTTGCCCTACTACTCTCTTACAGGTGCGCTATGATGATGAACAAAAGCGCGTGGTCTGCGAACCGCTAGAACTAGCTCAAGAGTTTCGCAAATTCGACCTCTCCGCACCCTGGGAGCAATTCCCTAATTTCCGTGAATCTGCCACTCCTGTTCCAGTAAACGAGGATAAGGAAAAGAAGTGAACGTGTACAATATCCATTCATCATCTGGCTTCATTAAAGAAGACCAGTCACCTGTCTAGTTTACAACCTAACCTTTGTTATCCTATTTTGCTGTTTATAGTCAGTTCTTAATAATAAACTGTTTAACAGCACATTTAGCTAATTGCCAATATAAATTTGAACGGTTAAGAAAATGCCTTATTCCATTCCTGCAACTTTGCTGAACCATTAATTAGTAGTTATTTGGGTGAGGGGGTGACAAAATTGACGAAAATTTCTCGATGATACCTTTTATTGGCCTAGGTACGTGATAGAACTATGTAGCTGTGAAGGCCCGAACGGGCAAAAAATCTAGGCAAATAAAGGAAACCATGGAGACAGAGTTGCCAAGTTGGTCTCCTCTTCACCACAATAACTATGTGAATAATCTGACAATCAAAAGAACAGTATAATATTCCGGGGGTTGTGAGAGGGAGAAAAACCAGGCGACTCATTCTCCGATCCTTTATTGGCTGGCCGAGCACTTTCGGGCATCTTCAATACGACGTGGAGCCGTCTGGTTTATTATAATTTAAGAAGACCATACACCTGCGTTAGTGTCTATCCTGAACTTTCGTGAACGTCAACAACAGATTAGTAACTATGAGGGGAAATACACACACACTCCAAGCAACTATCATATTTTAAAATATTTTTATTACCTATCTACCTAATTAAAAGTTAAATTATTCGCCTAATGCTAAAGCTGAAGAGCGTGTTCGACGAATTTTTCAGCAATTATAGAACAATTTTTATGGCCCCGAAAATTCTTGAGTACCAAATTTCTGAAAATCTAGAATTTGCTTCACTAAAGCTGCGATAACTTGAGAACCATTAATGATATCGACTCTGTTATGGTCTCATTCTATTCTGCGTCAAAAAACCTGTATAAATTGGTGCCAAACACACCTATGTCCAAAAATCCCCTTCCTTATAACGCTCAAAGTACCCTTAATATTGAGATGGCAATTGGGGTGAATAATTGTGCCATTTTCTGGCCAAAATTGATTATTAGGTGAAAATTCCAATTATCTAGCTTTTATAGTGTGTGATGTTTTCCATTTTCTCTGCCCTGGCCGCTTGTGGCCATTTTATGTGGCTTTTATAGTTTCGTCAGAGAAGTGAAACAGATAATATGAGGAGTAATAGAGAAATTTGGGATGTTTGTTTTTCAATACGACTTCTCATAAAAATATTGTTGAGAAAATCTTCCCTATACCACTTGACCAATCTACACCAATTGACAGGAATATGAGCTTGAATTCCGGAGAGCTATAAGCAAATAAAGGATTTAAGGGAGATAATCTGACGGGCTCATTTCGATATCAGGTAAAGAATGTGGCTTACATATTAAACTAAATGAGGCTCTACCTGAAGTGGTGGGACGAGAAACACACTGAGTTTTACCTCTTCGGCGTCTCTTACCGTAGGTACGTTTAGCCGCCCAGTCTAAGATCAACAGCGGTCTCGCGAGGATCGAGACCTGAGTACCTGATTAGTACCTTCTCAGTCCTGCTCAATGAACGGTGCGGTTGAAATAATATTGGTGATTGCTTGAACGCGTTTCGACCTGATCCTTTCCGAACAGCTTAGTATCTCAGATCAGTGAAATCTAGAATTTTTCAGAATAAAAAAAATTCATCTAGCAAAACACACTAACAAAATAAAGTGACTTAATATCGTTAGTAAAATTCAGTGTTATAAAAACCATCTATAAAATAAGTTTGTGATACTTGAAAAATTCCAGGTCAAATAAAACCGAAATCGCATTGAAAATGTGTCGGTGTTGTTTTAATAGAAAACCTCAGTTGTCTTCAAACTGAGAGTATTTTCCATTAAAAATATGACTTTCAGTATTTGACCGCAATTACGTTATTTATCTTGGACCGTTCCAAGAGTTAATTGGATCGTAAGTAATTTCAGTGATCCAGTCCCAATTCAAGTGAACTCTTATCAAGATGACAAATAAGATTCTTTCGAAAACGCTTGGAAAAGGTGAGTAGTACTTTACCTTAAGTGTGTGGGTATTGTAAAGTAATAATTAGTAAAACTGTGTAATATGAGTAAAATAATGAATAAAACATAAATGTTTTATTCAACAGTTTTATTTAACACTATATTATAGTGTTTAAAAAAAATACAAGGACATCATACAACCCATACGCCTGTATTTGAATTCTGAAATCCATCACATTTTAAGTAGAACTAACGTTATAGGTAAACAGTGACAATCAAGTTAACATTAATGGCAATTTTTCCGGAATTCGCACCTTAGTTCATTTGGCATTATGACCCTACATGGATTACAGTTTACTGCCCTGCTCATCCCTGAACTGCTGTAGACTTTTGCGTTTATTTCCGCGAAAATAATTCATTTTTTCGGGCGCTTACAATTTTCAAAACTCAACCTTTTTTTTTAATACAAACAATTTTTGCCAAGAAAATCATTGCGTTTCTTTAGGGGTTTCGGCTCGAATAGTTAGGTACTTCAAACGTAATAAAAATAATAGTGCTTAAAAAAATACAAGGACATCATACAACCAATAAGCCTGTAGGTATTTGAATTCTGAAATTCATCACATTTTAAGTAGAATTAACGTTTAAGACAAAGTTCTTGTCATATAATAGGACTTATATTACACCCTTTGTAAGGCTAGGTACTTGAACCGTTGTTACCTAGTTGCTTTTTATTTTTGTCAAACTTTTCATCTTTTTTCGCTATACCTACTTTAAGGTAATATTCAATGCGCTCGAGTGATCTACCAGCATTTATCTTTCGATAGTAGCTCGTTCCCCTTCAGTGAGCAAATATTTGAGAAACGGCAGCTCTATCAATCACGCACAACCAATATAATAGTTTGCAAACCACAGTTGTTGTTGAAAAATGCCATGTTAATGTTAACAGGTGCTATCCTGTTTTTCTTAATTTTAAACTAAAAAGAAACGCAGATTTCCTGGTTTTTTCCCTTCTACTATTATATTTTACTAATAACTGTCGCGATACATAAGATAGGCGTGAAAAACATCGCAAGCGACAGCTTGCGTTATATAGTTATCTGACGTGAGATAGCACTATATTGTTGGAAAATTCAAGTACCTATGAATACCATGTGGTCTCATGTCCGACATAAATGGAACGTAAACCATAACTTTTTGAGCTATTTTTAGTGCCTACCTAAAATTTCTTTTTCGTTTTTAGTGGTAAATAGGTACTTACGTTTTATTATATCAGTACCTAGTACTATTATTAGTACTTACTATGTATTGCTTCTAAATCGGTCTGGGAAAGGAAACAATTAATTAGGTACTTATCATTAAACAAGAGTAATTTTGACACAAGATTCAGGTTATCGTGCGCTAGAATTATTCGCGCTAAGAATAAAATTTAGATTTATATAAGCTTTCAAAAAGGAAATTATCAATGACGAACCAAGTTAAAAAAAGGTTTAATAGTTCCTTGAAATCTCCAAAAGTTTGGCAATTCCATTCAGAAATACATATTTCTGGTATGGTGGTTTACCATTTGATAGTATGGATCATTGCCCCCAAAAGCTGCGTCTTCTAAGGAGCGAATCGTTGGCTGAGACTGCCTGCTCAACCAGCTTTCTAATTCGCGTGTTCAATTTTATTTCCGCTTTCCACCTCTTAACTTGTCATCACGTACAACTTTCATTACTCTCTCGAACCCTAACAAAATTTAATCTTCGATTAATTGTCGATCAATCTTCTTATTGACTGTTCTATTAATTGCCCAACCTAGAGAGCAGTCTGGTTATCCACTCTCTTCTAGCCAAGCGTCGATTGACAAATGCTTGAAAACTTGTTGGTAGATAAGTTCGCAGTTAAAAACCCTGCAAATTATTGTACAGTGGTTTATTATTCCTTTGCATGATTATGATTTAAGAAGACCATGCAGCTGTGTTATAGTAACTATCCTGAACTTTTGTGAATGTCTCCACCTAACAGCAGATTGATAAAACTATGAGGGAAAACTCTATAGCAGCTATTGTAAATTTAATAATTTTTATTTTTCTTAATTATCTAATTAGAAGTTAAATTATTCATCTGTTGCTACTGCTGAAGAAAGAGTTAGACGACCGTTTCAACGAGTATAGATGATTTTTGTATTGTTGCTCCAAAAATTCTTGAGTGCCAAATTTCTAATAATCTCGCATTTGCCGCACAAAATCTGAGATAACTTGAGAACCATAAATTATATCGACTCCGTTATGATCTCACTCGATTCAGCTTCCAAAAATCTATAGAAATTGATACCTCTCATAACCCCCCAATAATCGGCGATTCGGCTAAAGAATTGAGCCATTATCTGACCAAGATTGATTTTTGTTAACAATTTCAAAAACTTAGCTAAAATAGTTTCCCTAGAAAAGTGTTGACGGAGTATGGCAGAAGAACTGATTTTTTTTTTTAATTGGATATTCGGATTCTACATGCCTTGATAAGTAAAACTTTAAAGTTGTGGGGATAACTTAGTATAAATAAACTTCGAATAATAAACTAAAACTAGAATAATAAAACGAATAATAAAATAAAATAAAACTTAGAATAATAAACCAAAATGAACTATATTATGAGCTAGTTTTGGTTAAGCCTTTATACAGTCGTTTTCGCTGGGAATTTTCTAAACTGAGGAGATTTCATTGTTGGTTAAGCTATTATTTGAAGGGAGAAAGAGCTATAAAAATTATAATCATGTCGAGTCGTCAGCGAGCTATTATCGTTCAAAGACAGTAGTTAGAACCACCTCAAACATAAGATTAATTCAAGTACTCGAGGAAATTCAACGACTTTTTTCAGTTTTTTAAATTAAATGCTGCAAATTGTATTTCTGAAGAAGCTACCTCGCGAATTTACTTGCTACATGAAAATAACATTCCGCAAAGTTGAAAGTAGCCAAGTTTATGAGTGAGAAAGCGAAACAATTAATCAAAAAACAAGTAACAGGCAGATTTCTGGATAATACTAATTTCAAAAGAATATTTCATGGTCAACATGGTTGGCTGAAAAATCATGGGTAATATAGATTGTTTTATTACGAATTGGCGAGAGAGTTATTCCAAAAACATCCGTTTTCCCATACAATTATAACTATTATAGTTGGATCACTACTTTTTTTTAATGCCGATATTATTTTGAATTAAATGTCCAAAAAAACTCCATTTTTGAAACAAAGTTCTAAAAACTGCAATTATTTGTTTCCTGAATATTTGTTTAAAGACGAAGCTTCAAAAGTTGGAAAATTGAAAAAATGGAGAAAAATAACAGATGGAATCGTTGGTAGGTATGTTAATTGTATGTTGTAGGTATGTTGTTAATAAAAGTGTGTACCTAAGATAAAAAACAATAAGGTCCGATGGTCGATTCGATTATTTGTACTAGGAAAGTCATTTTTCTGGTAGTTGGTATGCAAATTTTATTTTGGCAAACTTTCTCATATGTACGCTTGAATGGGCGTTCACGATGAAGGAACGTAAAAAATAAAAATTATAATATTTTTGTTAGATGCAGCTTCCTGAAAATTCGAATTTTCATCTGCCTCGAAAGTTGGCGTTTCTTTTACACTTTTGCTGAAAATGTTCATTGTTTTTTAAATCAAATCACCTATTTGTGTTAATTTAATTATTATTCTGAATAGCGTATAAAAAATGATACCTAGGTTATTTAACGGTTTTTTTTTAGCCATTTCAACTAACAGCGAAAGGTAAATGTGAAAATGATGTAATTCTTCACGAACTGTCAGATTGCTCGACGTTTATGACCTCTTTGTCTACTTGAGTGTTAATGAGATTATGAGTGTCTTAAGAACGATAGGTACCTACTATACAAAAATCTCACAGGCGTCGAGTTGTAGAATAGCCTCTCATGACGTCGACAAGTGAGCCTTGTTACAAAACGAATAATGAACCGCTCAACGATTTGTGAGGAACTCGGACCGAGTGACATGCCGATAGCTTTAGCATTATAACTTCTTCAACTTGGGCTTGTATCAATTTAATTCCCAACCTTAAGTTGGAAAATAATGGAACTGACTTCGTAACTGGCTTCAATAAGGAAACTTGAGCATCTTTATTCGCAACAGGTTTCTTTTGATAATAAATGTCAAGTTTTTATCAAGTTTTTCTTCAGTTTGTTCGTGTATAAACAGTGTATCCTACAGTTTTCTATATTGCAAAATTAAGAACACTAAATAATACTGCGTTTAATGAGTTTGTGAGTATGTTTTAATGTTTAATAAACTTGAGATGAGCCCACATGAGATGGTCGTTCTTTGACTATGACAAAAAAAGAAGACAGTTTGAGCTTTATACCTTAATGTATGATTGAAACCGTCAGGTTTTTTTCGTTGGTAATGTCCCAAACTAAGTACCACCCAAATCGACATTTCGATCAAACAGAGAAAATATCTGAAAACTTTTTGATCTGAAAATCTTTTCAGATATCTGAAAACCCTCCAGCTGTGAGAGTTCAATAACTTCCCTCGCTTCAGGTATCCATCATCGATGTTGGCTCCTAGGAATAATTAATTGGAAAAAAATATCCCCCTTTGAATGAGGATTTGACCCAAAAAGCTCACCCCAATCCCCAAACAATTTTCGGATTTTATCCCCGAATCCGATGTTCATCCCTATTCTTTCTAATTGCTGTGCTAATCTTAATTTTCCTCATTTTTGATATCGAAATCGTCGTCATTATACCCATAATTGTAACCATAAAAATGAAATTCTATAATTCTTTTGAAGTAAATTAAAAAAACTTGAGTATCGTTTTTCTAATTAACTGAAAACACCCCTTTCGATGAATGTTTCTTCTATTTGAAACTTGTTGTTTTGAAACTTATCGTATCGATCTTTATTAAAGTCTCACATTTTCTCGATGGTCACGAAAATAGCATTTTATACAAATATTTTAGAATTGATCATGTTCTTCGAACCTTCGTTCGTAGACTTCATATATTATCCAATATCCATCCAGCAGTCCATCAGTTCAGCTTATTAGTAGGCTACGCCATGACGAAATTAGCGAAATGCATCACGATGGTACGGTCCTTGATGGCTCGCTGGGTCAAGGGGGTAGCTAGGTACCAGTTTAGTCGCAAGACCTCTAACGTCTCGCCGCGCTCTACTGATTATCATGGTTACTAAGTATCTCGTTGATCTCACAGACCTGCGATGCGAGCATAGAATTGGAATTTTTGGGGTGAAGGTGAAACGATTCACCTTTTCAAACGGACGTTCCGTCCCATTTAGACCAATCACATAATATCACCTGCACGGGCACCTGCTGTGTTGATTGACTCCCTTTGTTTTGTAGTAGTATTTACATTGTATTCGAGCTTCACTGAGATCTATAGGTCATAAAGAACGGGATCATTTTAATTTTCAGAATGTATACCTATGCTGTGGATTAATAAATTACCATGTAAGCTCATTTAAAAACAGGGGATTACACTCACTAATGATTATCATTTATAATCACCTCCTTTATTTTACCGGGAGATTTTTGACGCTCTGTCTCGGAGAGCCCGTTCTAACCTTTTTTCCGTTTATAACGTTAATCGTTCTGGCCAAGGAACAAGGAAATGAGTGACGTTCTTCTTATCTTTTATTAGCTAATGAATCGCGGCTTTTTCTTCAGTGGCTTAAAGGTCGCCACTCGATATTTTCCCTAACTCTTAATTTGGCCCTTATCGAAGAACAAATGTTATTTTTGTCGCATTTTTTGACAAAATGTCTTGTTTTTGTCATTGGAGTCTTTCCCTTTTCTCACAGCCAGCAAACAGAATAAACGATAAAACGCACGAAAAGAAAAAAAACGAATAAAAAACGATAACACGGCACTATTTAATACCCGTTTAGTTAATTTCATGTTGAAGTTAGAATGTAAAGCACCAAACCGTAACACGAGCTCAAATAGGAGTATAATTCGATAAACATTTGTGTGTTCCCATACTCACATACAGTCCTAAACAAGTAATTATATAATGAATGACTACAAAAAAATTTTAATATATTTTATTAGCTGTCGCATTTTCGACCTGAGCAGACATGGGGGGCGGCTTATTTCGCCGTACATGTAACAAAAATGGTTCAACTGCATATTATGCTTCATTTAGCCCGAAGGATGGCCGGTGGGACGAAAGTTCACGGACCGAAGGGGAAAATAGACAACAGTATGGAGAAATGAGCCACCAGGTTTTGTCCTCAATGCGCCAACACTAAACAAAATTTATTTTACGTACGTCAACATGCAACGACCAATGAAATAATATACTGACAATAGACATAGGTTGACAACCTCTTTGACTAAATACGTTTGACTAGTTATCCGCATACCCACACGCTCGATCGATGCAAAAGTCACCGATATTGATGGTTTATTAACAACAAGGTTATTGTTACAATTATGTTTAAAACCCTGTTCCTAGATTTTGAGCTTTACTGCCCATTTATTTCTACAACGAACAAAAATTTCAAGCTAGCATAGAACATTCCATTGTTAAAGATCAGATCGAAGTTGCTAGACAAATCAACAATCAACGAATTCCGGTAACATTATTAATTTTTTTTTCATTTTGATGAATGGCATTGAATGTGGAACAAGGAGGGCCCGAAAAAAGAATAGCAATCTTTAGAATTTTTTAACAGTCTTTGAAAACATGAACGATTGGATTACAAACTTCAGGGCCTTGATTTTGTGATAAGAATACAATCAATTATTACATTAAATAATTATAATAATAATATACGGATTGCGCTCTCTCCCTACAGTGCCCCAACGGTACGTATTGGCTTTCATGGGTTTCTTTGGCGTAGCCAATGCGTACATCATGAGAGGTTGCTTGTCCATAGCCATTACTCAAATGGTGAAGAAACCATCGACGGACGATTTCAATTCCACTGATCCGGACTCATGCCCATATCCATCAGATTACGATCCGCCAAAAGCCAACTCAACTTTGAGAGTAAGTAATTCTGTCTTCTTTGGAACGTGAAATTAATTTTGAAGATTCGCAGATCATACAAAGAACGTATATTTTTTGCGAAAAAATTCGAAAGTAAAATTTGGTGTTTCACTTCAGGATGAAGGTTACGACTGGGACGAAGCAACTCAGGGTGTGATTCTTTCAGCCTTCTACTACGGCTATATCTTTACACACATCCCCGGTGGACTCCTAGCCCAACGCTACGGCGGTAAGCACACTCTAGGTTTGGGAATTCTATCAACGGGGATATTCACTATGATGACACCATGGATGGCCGATTTGGGTGCCACTGCAATGATCATCTTACGAATTCTTATGGGCCTCGGTGAGGTGAGTTTCTGTTTAAATGCTTATCGAACAATAATTTATGTTCTATTTTGCGATCTACATCTCGCTATCTTCATATTGCATTCTGCTTTATGTAATACTAATACTATACCTATATTTATGTAATACGAAACAAATACGCCTCCGCCGCCCAACCCCCGCCGGGGGGCTCCACCCGCTTCTCCTCTACCCGGCGTGCCTTGTTTTTGTGGGGGTACCTACCGTCAGTTACGTTTCCTCTCATCGTTGTTATTATGCTTTGATGCATTTTTGTGCCTTGTGCGTATGATTTTGATGAATTGTCGACATTATTTTCTATAGTTAACTTGCATTAAAAACGTTTTCCAAAAATTATAAAATAATAAGTTTTGTTTTAAACCCAATTTAAAAAATTCGATAACAAAAAATTGTGTAAAACAGAAAAAAATCTTTGTTCGCATTTAGGCAGCTGGTAGTCGTGGTTTTTTGACCCTATAAAACGTTTTTAAAATGAGGGCTATTTATCTTACTTTGCCCGATTGACTAACTAAAATTGTTTGTACAAATAAAGCCAATAAAGCTCCTCATCTTAAAAAAAAAAAAAAAATGGAATTTTAAGGAAAACAATCAATAAGCTGCATTTCATTATTGATTATTTTGATGCTCAGGGGACGACATTTCCAGCGCTAAGCACACTTCTTGCTCAATGGTCACCCCCACTGGAAAGGAGTCAATTGTCCACCGTTGTCTTTGCGGGTAAGAATCTTCACTGCACAACGAATGGCAAGGGAATAGGCAATTTATGATATTTATTTATTGCACAATATCTGCTTTTTTCGTTTCTCCTGATTCCAAGATGAGGATTTGGATGAAAAACATATGGTATGCTCAAAATTTAAGCCCATCGGCTGAAAACCTCCAGAATTTCGATTTTTAGCTTCGTTTTTTGAAAAAAAAAATCGAAATGCTTGAAAAAAAGTCGTTTTTGGGAAAAGTCGATTTTTAGGAATTTCGGCTTTCGAACGACCTGGCGGCCAAACTATACATTTTTACATATACTAAGTGAATTGCAAAGTTGTAGTCGGATAAATTTCAAACATTTTCGTAATTACAATTGTAAGGTTTACCCTCACCTCCGCGGAGCTATAACCTTTCAAAGTCGGAACTTGAAAATTTCGTTTTGAAAAAACTCAAACGGCTAGGCTAGAGCAAAGCTGTGAAACGATAAAAAATTTTTGACACTATATTTTTTTGTCGGATAAATCAAAATTCCTGGATACGTTTTTTCCCCTTTTTTCGATTTTCGACTTCGATTTTTCTTGAGGGAGGTTTTTGTAAAATTTTGACCTTTTTCGAAACCACGTTTTTCCGCAGTAGATCGCGATTTTCTCGAAAAATTCCCACATCGCGATAAGATTTTATGAGCGCGTTTTGTTCATGGATAAATTCTTTAAACGAAAAAGTACAAGAATTTGTTCGTTGATGAATTTTAGCTGGAGCTAGAGCGCCCCTAAGTGAAACTAAAAAATCCTTGGATATACGATTGATTGAGAAACTGGGAATAGGTAATCAAATTTTGGTCATAGTGTCGTTCAGTTGAGAGAACTTCATTGGCTGGCGGCTTTGAAATTTTATGACCCTGTTTTTTGAGTTGTTTTGCCTGTTTTCCGCGAATAACTTTTGAACCGACCACTTTTACATAGGTATATTACTCAGAGGCGAGAAAGAGCTAACAAAATCCCACAATTTGGTGTATTTAATTATATTAATTAAATATTATTATTTTATATGCTTTGTCTCCGCGGAGCTATTCGCGATCAAAGAAAAGTCAAAACACGTTTTTTGACATAAAGAGGAATATATCTCGAGAGCTATTCTATACGCTAGCCGTTTTCTTACTTTTAATGGATTCTACATTAAATTTCCTTCATTTTCTTCCCATTTCCCATTCTTTCTTTACCCATTTCTTCACATTCCCATTTCGGGAACGTGACGAAAAAAAATTCCAAAGTTGAAACTTCAAAAGTATGAAAATCGAAAAAAATTTAAAAAATATTATTAATCATTTGAATTTGATTGTTTTGACTTTAAATTCGAATTCTACGTCTAATTTCCTGTGAGAATCATTAATTAATCAAATTTGAATAGTACTGTAAGTATTTGCAACGGAATTTCAAAGTTGGATAACGTAGGAGTGGCGTAGTATTAACCTGGAAAAACTTATAGTTGTCGTGAAATTTCCGCCGTTTTGACGTCATATTCGGATTCAGCGTTAAATTTCCTATAAGAATAGCTTTAAAACGAAAATTTAATTTTTCACTATTACCGATGCCAGCGGAGCTCGGAATTTCGGCCGGCGAAAAACCCGATTTACGGAAAATAATTTCTCTGGCTCTGTTTAAATTTTTTTCGCCAAATTTTTTGCTATGTACGTGTGTAAGGCCTTCAAATGAAGACTCTCGCATAATAAAACAATTGATTCGCATTGATTTTGACCCCGAAAATCACGGTTAAAGTCCAATTTTTGAGCTTTTAAAAACCGATTTTTTTGGACCACTTGCAGATTTTTCCGAGAAATAAAAAAAATCACAAAAATACATCTTGGTAAGACACAACTTTCCTGAAAATTTCAGATTTTTATCTTTATTCAAAGACGAGTAAAAATTCGTTAAATGGTCGGTTGAAAAGAACCGCAGGGGTACCCCTTGGATTTTTCGCGAAAAATTTTATGAAATAGATTTCGCTCAAATTCAGCATAATGATAGTTGATGATGTGTATATCAATAATATATGGTTCATTCTTCGTTTCTTTCGCACTAAATAGATGAAAAGAAGGTTTAAAGTGGAAAAATGTCATGTTTTCGTGTATAGTCTACTAATATTGTTGAATAACGCAAAAACGGTTGAAAAATGGATAGGTACATTACATTAGGAAAATGTGGACAATTAAATTACCTATCTTTTGGTATATTCAAACATTTGAATTGACGACTTTTTGTCTGAGTTATCCACTGTGCAAGTTACTAATCTTGGAAATGAGTAGGCCACTCATAGAACGAATAATTCTCCCCTGGCCAAAATTACAAGGCCGACGCAAATATTTTGCACAGGTTGGCATCTATCTGATGAAAATAAAAAAATAGCTTGATCTACTCCAAAGTTCGAATAAATCTCTAGATAAACTTGGCGACTTTTTCTCCATATTCCTTTTATTCGACTAGATGATTCGCCAGTTTGGGCATCATTGAGGCTACATAGGTCCATCGGGTAACTATGAGCAATAGGAACCTAACCTGGATCTATGTGACAAAAAATGCTACAAACAATAATTACAGCGTTCATATAAGCCAACTACGTCTCTCAGTGCCTACTCATTAGGTAACATAATCCAACAATAATTCAGTTCTCGGAGTATGGTGGCTGGTCTTTAATTAATTCATTCCGTTAATAATAAGCTCTTGGTCAGTGATTCCATTTCGACCAGATAACGGAGAGCTAGCTATTCGCTGAGTTGATTCTCGGTAACTTTATATTACAGCCCCAGTAACTCAAATCACATAAAAATTACAGTGTCCCATAAAATGTCGTCTCTTCTGTCATTAAGTTGGTACTGATTCAATAAGAAACATTCAAGTACACTACCAATGGTGTACCTTCATACAAATGAATTCCTTTGCGTTGAACCATTGGAGCTGCTTCTTTGAAATAAAAAACAGAATAATGCCGTAGGCAGAACGAAGCCAGTTGCTTGTCTCAGCTATCAACTGACCTTTTTTCCTGTTTTACATGTTTAAGCTGGAATACGTTTTTATCTTTATCGCTATGATAGCGCGAGGCCAATGAACCAAGTTATTCGAGTCAAAAGCCTTAATTTATGCCATTAGATCACTCGACCAAATGGATTTTCAGTACCTATCACAACCTCTTCAGTTGATTGAAAAAGTGGGAGAGTGAAAAAAGTATTCGACTGGAACTATCCTCGATTTATTTCATTAAACTGACGTCATTTAATTAGTATATCGATTTCCACAGATCCGACGTAAAGTTTGTATTTTAATTCTCCTTTTTTACTTCCAAGAAAGTATTGTGATCGTCTGTATAGTCGAATTTGGAACCGAGGACCTGTTAGAAGAAATTTTCATAGTACTATATTCAGAATCATTTGATGAACAAGTGTCTGTGCATGTGTCCGTCTGTGTGAAGTCAAAAACTGACGTAAATCGCCATACATATCTCCTTGGAAAATGAATCAAACTCAATGAAATTTTTAGGAAGTGTTTTCTTAGTGGATGAGCAAAGTTAGCATTTATTGAATTTTGGATAACACACTGCGCATTTGAGATAAAAGGGTTCAAAGTTTTTTTCTGTTTCGATTTTTACAATCTATAAGAGTCAATATTTTTTACGTTTGAGGTCTTAAAATGTTAGTTACGGCGAGCAGATTACACTAGATTTTTTGTATATTGGTCAGTACCTCTGAGTTATTAGTTTTTTTTTCACGATTTCACTGGTGCATATTTTGTAGTTTGATTATTACGGGCCGCCAAACTCAATGTACCTATTTGAACGTCCAAGGTTTTAAAATGTTTGGGGCGGCGGATGAATGATGCCTGATTTTTATCAAGTGTGTCACATACATTACTTCCGCGTAATCGCACATTTGACTGATATTTATATCTTTGGCTCTCACACCGTGTACCCAGTTCCATGTTATGAGCTTTTTAGTGGGTATCTTGTACTGGCTTCAAAAATCAATATATTTGAACGCTGGAGGTTTTTGAATGTTTGTAACGAAGAGTGAATGACACATTTTTAGGTGTCGTTGCTATAAAAATTATCTCATTTTACAAAACTTGGCTTTTATTGTAAGGCTACACACTGCGGATGCATTATCGACCTAATTCGTGCGTTTTTCTGTTTTTGGGTCTCCTTCTTAGTTTTTCAATAACAGTTGTTGTAAATTAACGTCGCGGCCTTCGTACGATTTTCTTGATTATATAATTAATTGTATGTACTTGTTACCGACTCAAACATGGAAGTGCTGTGTGATCTATGCACACCACTGGTTTTAACGCATTGCGATGTAGTATTAATAAATGTCGAAAAATGTTGATAATTTTGAACTCGAAATTCGGCATTTTTGTTTTACCTTTGAAAACCAGCTTTCACAATCGGCTGAAAAGAAAATTTAATTTTCTCCCTTCGATACCGGTGAAGCAAAACCTCTGGAACTTGACGTTGGAAACATGATTTATAGGACAATTATATTATTATGTTAACATCTAGAGCCGTATAACAAATTAAATAATTGCCATGCAAAGCTCCGATAGTGCCGAATCGTCATGAATTCAGAGTCTGATTTCTTTTTGGGCACACTTTTTTGTGTTGAAAAAATGTATGCGATTACACCTTTGTAGGGTACAAGTTTGGCTGAAAAATTGTTGGTTGATAAATTCTGACTATGATTAGAAAACCCAATATTCAGAGCATTAATATAATGCAAAAGAAAGTATACATTAGCGTAAAGATTGAAATACGACGAATGACTCGCCTGGTTGGTTATGAAGTATTGTTATAGATTTGGAGTAAATATTAAAGACAACTTTTAAATTAAGATATTTCTGATATTTTCAGTATTTGATCATTTTTTGCAGGTGTACAAATAGGTTCAGTTGTTTCGTCAGCGGGCGGTGGATTCATTCTGCAGAATCACTCCTGGCCTTGGGTCTTCTACATCTTTGGAGGATTAGGTATCACGCCTTTAAATTACCCAAACCCCTCAATTAGATACGCAATTACTTGTGAAAACGGAATATGTAATATGTACTTACTTCTGCGCAGGAATACTTTGGTTTGTAGTGTGGTGCTTTCTGTGCTACAATGACCCATCTTCACATCCTTTCATCGGTGATGACGAGCTTCAGTACTTGAAAGAGTCCATTGGTGAAACTTCGAGAAGAGATGTGGGTATCGAACAAAGAGCTGGACACTCGCTCATTTACCTAACAATATTTAAAAAGTAGGGATTCTTGCTCATTTCTAGCTTGGTGGCTGTTTCAAAACTATAACGTCAGAACTATTGAAGTTTGAAAACTACGTCGAAACTATTGACGTTTGCCTAATAGCCAAATGTTAGCTTCTCGGGAGATTTTTCGCTGAGGTAATACAGAAGTTTGAACCTTGCAGATCGAAGCTTCGCAATCGAGCGCGCTATCTTTGCAAAAGGTGTATAATTTCGAAACGAATCATTGTAACGGTCTGCTGAGTCAATCGATTAACGCATTAACGCAATGAAAATAAACTCGGCAGTCGTAATGCGAACGTGAACTAAATTACGGCCACAAAAATGGATCAATCAGCTTGAAACATAGGCGAAGAATCACATTAGTTTGTAACCCAAAAGAGCTTACAAGTCAATCTTTGTTGGCCTTTTTCAAAATTTCAGTACAATTTTTAACAGAAGATTTTTCTTCCGTAGTTCTTCATAATCGAAAAATTTAGCTTCTTATGAGATAAATATTAGAAATAAGATTATATGAGAAATTAATTCAATTATTATAAAAAAAAAATGTTTGTTTTCACTGTAACAAAACGTGTGCCATGGAATAATGAAGAGAATAATTAATAACATAAGAGCAAAAATAATAATATACCTATAATAATAATGTAACAAAATAACAATATATGAGCTTGACCATGTCATTCACTCCTGGATTGTAATTATTATTCCAAATTCATCAAACAACATTACTTGGCGTTTTTATAATGTACAAAAATAAAAGCGGATTCTTTCAATTATTATAAATAAAAATGTTGAGAGGCTTACCTAATTAAAAAAATTATTTAGCAGGTATTTTAATAATCAGCTTTTTTGCTAAATTTTGTAAGTCAAAATTAAAATTAATAATAAAACAACGTCTTTCTCAATTCCGAACATGTTTTTTCGTTTATCTTTGTTGCTGAATGTTCGGAAAAGAAACACCCATAATTTTTCTGATCTCATGAGTTCGAATTCACCTTGGTCCTAATAACTTTTATAAATGCGAGTTGAAGGAAAAATTGTGGACGAAATGAAAATAACGCACAGTGAAAAAACTGAAAGGAACCAAGTCAGCCTTTCGTCAAACTTCTAATTAACTGTGTGAATTTTTCATATACCAAAAACAATTGTCACATGCTCTTAATGGAAAAATTATTTTACAGGACCTCGGAGGTACACCTTGGGTCGCTATTTTGACCAGCGCTCCAGTCTGGGCGACCATAATCGGTGAACTAGGCCATGATTTCGGTCTTTTTGCCATCGTCACTGATTTACCCAAGTATATGAATGACGTCATGCATTTTTCAATATCAGACGTAAGTCCACTTTATAAATGTAGAAAATAATGATAATACTATAACGACCATGACTGTACTAATTTAGAAATGCATTTCGTGTGCATGCTTTTTTCATCCTTCCCATGTATTTCTTAGAAAAAAGTGTCATTATACTATTTGACTGTGATGCGGGGTGTTAAAGGGGAGACAAAATAGATAATGACTCTCCAAGCTTTTATAGTATACTGACCAAGTTTCCATTATCCTTCGGCGATGGAGAACCAACCATTATGTATCTACTATACAACGGTTCTATAAATTAACGCGAGGACGCCCAAAAGTACGCAAGTTCTCGGTCAGCATACTATAAAAGCAGGGAGAACAGTTCGACATGTTTTTGTCTTACCCTCAAAACCCCGGAAGAAGGAATAATGTGACAACACGGTTACATACCTATTTGATTGATGAAATGTTCGTAGATGGTTGGTTTGGTTTTATCAACTTAATACTGTGCATTCACTAGAGTAAGATATTTTATAAGTCTTGTACTCGACTTCTAAGAGCACTCACAGCCAAGGTTTTCGCTTTGCTATTTTCCAGAATGGCATACTCTCTGCAATGCCTTATCTTGTCATGTGGGTTACGTCGATCGTTCTAGGCTATGCAGCTGATAAACTATTACAGAAAAATATCGTCGGTCTGACCAAATTGAGGAAAATTTTGGCAACTTTTGGTAAGGACAATGGAACATCTTACTTCGCTATAGAGCAAATAATATCTCAATTAAATTTTTGCCTAGGTAACTCCGAGAATATTTCCAGCCAATTTGCGAAGTACCTGATTCATACAGATTGACATAAATAATCATATAGGTTGTAGCCTTTTGGGCAATATCTTAATTTTTAAGTATTCGGTCAACGAATTGTTTTGAGCTAAGGGAATTTTCCACGTTAAGTTACAATCAGCAGATGAAAAACGAGGGATTTTTTTCTATCCTGGCAAGAAATCCACTTCTTCCGATTTCAAACCCACATAATTTCGGAGCGCTCAATACGTCTATGAGGAAATTTATTTCAAAGATTAGCTTCGAAGCTATATCGATCAGAATATTTTAGAGAAAATTTTAAGAAAGCTCGAAAATGTTGGGGTTTGCGTTCGTCAACCTAAAGCTGACATCTCAAGCAAACTCGAAATTCGGGGGTTGGGTATCTTTTCTAAGTTCTGTGCCATGGTGACTGAATGTTAGGAGTGGAAATGGGCGGAGTAATTTCAAGCGTTCATTCGGTTTTGATTGACTGTTTAGATAATTACGTTAGAGTAATAGAACAAGGGAACAGAAGGGAGTTGTTCTCTTAATACTTCCCTTGGCCATGAGTCTCCAATCGACATCAGAAGTGGAATAATTTATTTTTAATAAATAATTAAAAATATACAAATCTTAAATAACCCTTTCAAACACAAACGGCGTTATTTTTTATAAAGGTAAAATAACTATCTGACTGGAATTTTAATTAAAACAGACTCACTAATGGTATAACTTACGTAACATGGTTTATGTAACAGGTGCTGTAGGTCCAGCTGTCGGGTGCATCTTGGCTTCCTATGCAGGCTGTGACAAAGTTGCAGTTTCAATTCTGTTCACTGTTGGAATGGGCTTCATGGGCTTCTGCTATGCAAGCCTTAGAGTCAACAGCCTCGACTTGTCTCCAAATTTCGCAGGTGATTTTATGTGAAGTATCAATGCACAAAGGAACTCAACACTACCAGCATTCGCAATTTCGTTCCTTTGCTGTAAATTCTCGCCGTAAAGTTTTGAAAAATGATTCCACTGAAATTAGAGTAGAGTGAAATTAAAAAATTGACTGCTTCTAAAGAAGAAATTCTACGACAGGAACTATTATGGCTCTAGCGAATGGCATTGGATCAATTTCCGGAATGGTGGCTCCTACCCTAATTGGTTATATGACACCTCATGTAAGTTTTTTTTTTTGTAATTTAACCAGTTGCACTTACATGTCGATTATAACGAATTACATCTTCACTGCTTCAGTAAAAGCTGTAATGTAACGTTTTTCATTTTCTATGACAGCGGACGTTGGTGGAATGGAGGATAGTATTTTGGGTGATGTTCGCCGTCCTCGTTCTCAGCAATTTCGTCTTCATTTTTTGGGGCTCTGGAGAAGTGCAACCATGGAACGACCCTACAGTTGATGTCGATCTAGAACAAATTCCAGAGAAAAGGCGAAAATCCACGCTCAGTGGAGGGGAGCCTATACGAGAGAAATACAAAAATCAATATCATACGACGCCAAATTCTTAAAAGTATATTCCTACTGTACGGGCGAGTGGCGAGCTTCTCTACCAGCATTTAGCTGGTAGCTGGCGTTTGTGCCAGCTCTTCAAAACTGACCTATTGGCTGTCTTTAATCGAGTCCAAGCCCGTGCAATACAATATTTTGAGAGAAATAAGTGACATGAAAAGTTGCAATATAAAAAAAAAATTATACAAAAGCGCTAGACTTGGTTGAATAAATGTGACTGGGTGTAGTAGTAGTCGTTACAAACAACATGGTCGGAGCTTGGAATTATGACAGACAGTAAATTTGAAAAACGTATTTATATATTAAATACATATATAAACTGTTCAACAGCCGTGGGGAGAAAAGAGAGAAATCAGCTCTAAAATAACAACTGCATGGTTCATTGTGGAGACAAATATAGGTACTATAAATCGGATTATATAGAATTTGGTATGCTATACTAAGTAAATGTATTCACCGGCTTTTATCACAAAAGAGTGAAACTCTTTGATTTGATAATATAAAAGAAACAAATGTAAAACATTACTGTCGATTTGTACCTGTTAAAAAGACTGGTCAGTAAATCCTCTTGAAAAATTATGCTTTTTTTACTACTTTGCAAGCTAAGCGCTTCCATACAGTAATTTCAACTGTTTCTTCAGAAGGAAACCCTACCAACTTTTCTCAACCTTCCTTCCTAAACGACTAACTTTTCTCTAAGAGAAATGGTACTAACTTGCTTCCCTTACCCCATACAATCTGTTCATACTAATCTTTTTCAACATGAGATAACTCTTTCGTGTTTGGAAAAATACAGCTAATCTAATTCTAACCTCCAACACTATACTTTTGTGCTACAGCTGAAGTGTGACATTTAAAAAAAGAACTATTTATTTGAATTATTCTTATTATTTATCTGAATCGCAGGTTTTCATCATTCCAAAAATCATCAGATCCAGGTTCTTTTATTCAAGTCGAGTTAGCCCTCACAATGTTCAGCAACCCAAGAGATTGGCCAGTGTTTAAGTTGGCTGGTGTTTAAAAGTTAGGGGAAGTTCCAACTGGCCAACACTTGGAACTCAAAAACATTCAAACTCAGCCGTAATAATGAAAGGATCAGTAAAAAAATTTGTTGTGAAGAATACATTTCTTTCCCTTAAACCACAGCATACAAACTTAGTCTCATTTAATCCAATATAATATGAACGTGTTGATTTCAAAAGACACCAAACAGTCGACCATTTTAAAATAATTTAGTAAAGGTAAAAAATTGGATGGAAAACTCATAATCTCAAATAGGGAGGTTTGATTCTAGAATTCGGAATTCCTCCTTTCTTCCTCAGCCGGCGAACAGCTTCACGGATGTGTTTTGGTTGAAGCGGACCAGACTCTTCCCAAAATTCCATCACATCCAGAGCTGCAGAATAATACAGCAATCATTTCAGGGCAGGGAAGATGTGCATGAATGAATAAAAGCAAATAAGCCACTCTTAAGCACAGTTCACAGGCATCTGTCAAATGCGTCTGAGTTGTTGTTCAGCATTTTGATTGACTAACCGACGCGGGAATACTTTACCTAGCCGACCAGACTGCAAAACTTAGCAACGATGACGCAAGCCTGTGAACCATGCTAATTCACAGAAAATAATACAATTAAAAAAAAAAAACTTGCCTTCCTCAACAATTTCACCAACGAAAACCTTAGCAATGCCAGACATAGCTATGACAACATTTTGTGAGATTGATGTACCAGTCAGAGTCTGCATCAGCTGAAATATAATCACAGGAGGTATGAATTTAAATCATTACAATGATCAAGGGTGAGTGAATCAACGATCGTGTCCAATACTAAGGTGACAATGCTGTTAGGTTGGTACTTAGGTGGCTAAAATTTTGGAGGAAATCTTTATCAACTAATTGCCCAAACCTATCTATTGAGCAACTTAGGGTAAAAAACAATGCAGCTCATCTTCATAAATGTTATTCCCTGGCCAAGCACTCCCACAATTCAGGCATCCTTGGAGTGGTATGGAATCAAAAGGTTTCCACAGACTAACAATATCTCCCAGAACTATTAGGGAAAATTTGCAAGAATAGCACAAATATGTGTCAGAGCTTGGCTCCATTTCAAAAAATAGAACCTTTTTAGGCGTAGAAGGGTTATATAAATAACACCTTTTTTTCACATATGAATAACTTTATTTGTATTAGATTACATAGATACATTATGGTTGATCGGATAGGAACTTACAATGGTTAATCTGGCACTTGGGTGGGAGTTAGTGCCCTCTGACACTCTCTCGTAATTATTTAACGATTGATAAATAAAATTATGTATCACTATAATATCCAGGTTTTTTTTCTCTTTGGTAGTCCGTTCCAGTGTTTTGATGTTTACGTAACACCCAGGATCGTTGCTTCAATCAGCGGAGTATAGGTCGGAGTGGCGTTTACGCTTAAGGCGTCGCTGGGGTCGGTCAGGGAGGGCGCGTGTGCTGAATGCCACTGATGAGCTCGTTTGGGTTTGTTGCCAGGCGGATAAAGAGTTTTTGGTAAGACGCAGTGAGGACATCTTTGACTGCTGGGATTGACAGGTCGTTGTGAAGCGTTTCATACCTCACGTACCACGGTGAGTAGGTGATTATGCGCAGGACTCGATTTTGGAAGGTTTGCAGTCTTTGCACCTGCGTATCTGAAGCTCCACCCCAGATCTGACAACCATACTCCCAAATCGGGCGAAGGAGGGTAAGGTAGATCACCCTTTTGGTGCACATGGTCAGCAGTGAGTGGTGGGAGAGCAATGGCTTTAATGCGCGGAGTCTATGCCTGCAGGTCTGGAGGGTTTCCGTTATATGGTTCCGGAACGTCAGTTGCTTATCCAGCGTGATGCCCAGGTAACGCACTTGCACCTGTTTGTACCTATTACTATGTATTAGACAAAAACATGAGGATTAACAGCTTTTAGCTCTAACAAAATCACATCATCATCTCAAAATGAATCAAGAATAATATTTCCTGTAACTAAGATTGCCAGTAGGTAGGTACTAATGAGTGAATCCAGCGGGAATGGAAGACGAAGAGCAGGATCAGCCTGAAAATATGAGAGTTGGAATTGAAAGAATGCTGACATATTTTCTAGTTAATCTTGGATACACTTGCCTTTTAACGGATCCACACAGCTGAGCCACTAGGGAGCCAATTCAAAAAGCTTTTTTTTACTCCAGAAATCGAAACCAAAATAATTTAATGGCTACTTTTACAAACATCACAGTGGTTTTGATAAAGTTTCAGTCACATAACAAACCACCACATTACTACAGTATTGACAAGCTATCTTTTGGAGTCACTTGATGGCTAAGTGTTCTGTGTTGGTGGTGTCAGAAGCTGGATCATTCAGCACAGAAACAGCATCCAAATTTCCTTTATAAAAGCCAAGATGTTTTGAGTGTATTCTCCGTTAAACAGTGAGCTTTGTTGCGATAAGCTGCCAGTGACCACCATTCTCAATCCTGGGTGGTCTAGCAGACTTCAGCAATATTATGAAAACCAAAGTTCTGTTAATTTGCTCGCTGGTTCCATTTCTCAGAGGATGGTATGCTAAGGTTTTAATGCAAATTTGAAGGGCAGAGGTTACTGGTGGTGGGAGCTGTCCCAACTTCTGAAAAGAGCTTTGATAGTTTTCAGGATGAAGTGGAAGTTGGTTGATTCGTCAGGTTCGATCAAAATTGACTTAAAAGTTGGTCAATCGAAAATTGGTCAAGAGTCAGTCAGACTGGAAGCGAGTTGAAGCTTGGTACAAAGTAAAACAGAACGTTGAGTGTGTTCACCAATCCCAACAGGAACCATTTAGTTGAGAATTGAACTCTAAAATTCAATATTTTGGAGAGCAAAATCAATTTGAGAAAACTAATAACAGCTATCAAGAATGAAATCAAAATCAAGACAAACGAATCGACTGTAATTTTTAAAAAATATCATTTTCATTTACATTCTAGGGTAAAATTTCACTGGAATGACGAACTTTATGCCTCTAGGGCTTATAAATAAGTGTCTCTCTACTTCTTCGTCCACTAAATATGGACCTAGAATAAAGCAGAACAGAGTGTAGTATTCTAATAGATCCATCAGCTGCAAAAAGTGAATAAAAATGTCGACCACACCATTGATGATGACAGAATAAGCTGTTTATTGACAGATAAAAATTGATTAAGTGAATTCTAATTTTTTGGGATAGACTCATTCGCAACTAGGAGCCATCAAATTGAACAAACTCATTGATATGACAAAGTTTAGAGACCAATATTAAATACCATCAGGTACTGCTCAGTTTATCAGCCACCTTAGTAATCAACTCCAACATTTTCGTCATTAACACTTCTTGCTGAGTCATCTGGCGTTGAATCAATTGTAGCCGCTCTTCATGCATTTTTTTTTCAAGGAGGAATTTTTCAATTTCCAGCGACATTTTTCGTGATTCGATTTCAGCACGTTTTGCTTCAGTATTAACTCGAATGGTTTCCATAGCTAATTTCTTTTCCTGCAGAGCCAGTTCTTTTATTATGATGAAACGATCATTTATATTTTTCTCCTCCAAATACTCTGCAAAACACCTGTTAAGATCAAAAATGTTTCAAGTAAATGATTCACAAAATAGATACTGGTAAACTGAAAGGGTTTCTAGACTCAAGACATTTTCATTACCTACACATTAAGACAAAGCTAACAATTACCTTAGTGGTGAGAAGGAAAATAAACAGGCGACAACTTAATCCAAGATAAACGTATCTCTAGCTAACGGTCCTGAGCTAAGTATCTCTGCTAGGTATTTGGATACAACAAAACATTTCATATCATATCAAAATATTGTTAACACTCTTGACGACACAAGTTTTATGAAATTGAGCAATGCATGAAGCATTGACAGCTTGTTCATAGTCGCCAATGATCTTTCGCCTATCAGAGGGAAAATAGAATGAGTTAGCCAATTACTTGAAATTTCACTAACAGTAGTCCACACTATGGGAAACAAGGTCAAAAACAGCTAACTTTTTTATTTCATAAAAAAAAGTAACTTACCTAGTTGAAGAGGCTTTCTTCCTTAGTTGCGGGTTAGGCTCAGCAGGAGAAGTCACTTGAACCTGAGCGAATGGAGTCCGGCTTATTATTGATGATGTCAGGGTGACTGGTTTTGGAGGTGCAGACAGTTGCTGCCCAATCACTTCAGCCATTACTAGTTTTTCCGAGTTTGTCGTAACAATGTGGTTAGCGCAGACAAATTTCTTCTCCAACTTCATGGCTTTTTCAGGCATTGGTTCCTTGGAAATTTCAGGCGACAGGAAGAAATATTACAAAGTCGTACAAAATGACTTACCCTCATTTATTTTGATTTTTTATTGTATGCAAGTGATAATTAGAGCTGAAAGATCCCCACATTTGCCCCGACAACCACACACTGTGGCTAAAAACTTAGTTCCTGGTCATTTAGAAGCAGCCCACTAGGGCTGCTGGTTTCCTTAGCCCACTAACAAACAAAAATGAGAGCAACCTCTCCTTGGTAAGGAACTAATAACTTAGAGTTGACTTACTGTTGGGGATTCAGGCTGAGCTTCAAAACCTTTGTAAATAGTGGTCGTTCCCAGGGCAGTTTCATTATTCACTAATTTATCGGTTTCTGTTCGTCTTCTTTTGGGTGGAATAGAGCCATGGCCTTTGGGTGACACGTAAAACAAAGAAACAATACAACATTCGCTTGAACGGTAAGATTTGGACATTGCCTCTTGTGTCAATCACTTATTCTAAAGGGAACGTAACATTTTCTGAAATTAAAGTTCAAAGCTAGCGTTGGTTTTTTAATAGATAGGTTTGATATGGCTGGAAATTTTAATAATAAATCAGGAAAACTAGTTATCTTACCTCGCAACTCTTGGAGAAAAATGGCCAATTTTGTCAAAAGCTGCTCCCTCTCAGCGTACTCCTCTGTAGAACCAGAACGTCGAAGGACTAATCTGTCACCTTCATTTTGCTTTTCCATTAAAAGATGGATTCTTTCTTTTACATTTCTAGGAGTGAATCCTTTCTTAAAAACTTTTGCCATAGCCTCAGCAATCAGAATCCATTTCTTAGGATCAGAGTAGGGGTTCTCCTTGATAATATGTTTCAGTGCAAATATATCGTGCCCGGCGGAAAAAGCAATTTTATTTTTTCGTACTACCTGCAGAGAAGGAAAATGTATCAACATTGACAACCTTTGACGTTCGGGAAATTTATTCATCATCTTGATGAGGTTTGACTCAAAACCAATGTTCTACCTGACTTTGAACAGAAGGCTGATTCAGTCCCTTGACAAAAACAGGGCTGAAGTGGTTTGTAGATGTCTGAAAAAGAAGTATAGTAGTAGTTCCTATACCTCACATTAAAAAAATACCATTTTAAAATGTAAAAATTACAAATTCCTTTGTCAGGCTGTAGGAGTCCACCTAACGTTACAAGATAACAATTCACAAACTATTATACTACTTGCTAGTGTGTCTTTGTAATGGGCTTTACTATTTTTGGGGTACATGAACACATCTAAATGAAAAAATGATAATAAAACCAAGATCAATCATTCGCGCAATAAAATGCTATCATGGTTCAAAGTCTTTATTCGAGGTGATCATAGTAAATTGATAGCAAAATGATTACAACATTATTACAAGGAGGTAATTGAGAAAGTAAGTAGCTCGTTACTAACTTTTGTAATGTAGTTCGACCTGCGTTTTAGTATGCAGCAGAATATTTCACGGAAATCGTTTCGGGAATAAGTTAATTTTGTTTTTTGGCAAAATATTGAAAACAAACATTGCCCAGGTAAATAAATAACTTATATAAACTAGGAGTACGATTCAATACTTACGGTAACGTCACATAATATCATGAGGTTGGCAGCATCACAATTAGATACAACAAACATTATTTACACTACTGAACACAAACACCCAAATGAAAATTGAAGCTAAAGAACACTGAGCACTATGCAAGATCGGGTCGTCAGATCAAAGGCCTCTCTGCAGATCATATTTGTCATTTTCATATTCACTGACGCTAGAGCAATAATGGTTAAAATGCAAAAACATCACTGAACACTCCTAGGCGGGAAGCTGGATTTCAATTAAACACCTTGAAGAAGACGCCTGATGGGAAGAATGTACTGTTAAATATTGTGATGAGCAAAAAAAGAAGGATGTAAGCTGCTATGTCCACCCACCGAGCCACAAGCCACCGAATCCTTAGGAGAAGTCTGCAGAAGGGCTGGACTAACAGTGGTTGTACCGACCAACCTGAAGATGCTTGAATCAACTGAAGTGCTTGGCTAGGTGGGAAACATTAGTGAACGTGACACTCAGTCATTCCCCCTTCAATCAGAAAGCATACCTGCAGGTATGCAACATTAAGGAACTAAATAAACATTAAGTAGAAAAACCTCACTTACTCGTTTAATGGCAGCTTTGGGAAAAGCAGCTCTTCGGAACATTTCATAGTGATTGAGCTGATCTTCAGTGAAGTTGGAAACAAGAACTCTGAAAATATTTCCAAGCTACATAAATTTCAATCCGAAATTTGAAAGCGGTTAAATGCATAAAAGACACTTGCTACCATCATGCAGCTTTGGTGTGAATGCTAATGATTTCATGACGCTGAGTTAACCAGCAGTACAACAATTTGAATTAACGAGGGATGCACACATGCTATAAGTAAGCTCTATCTACGTTCTCCCAAGTTCAAGTCAGCAGACAGGTAAAAACAACATGAAAGCGTAACCTCATATAACCTCTACTCATTGAACGGTATTTGGTGGAACTCACAAGGATAGAAGACATAGAGACTGTCACAAATTCCGCTGATTTTTTAATGAGCTATATTGTAATATCAATTTCGGTGGGTAGGCCATCATCAGTAACAATTGAAAACTAATGAAAGCTCTAGAAAACGACTGAAATTTCTACAGTGGACACACATCTAAAATTTTTCCACGTGAAAGGAAGCTAGACTTTTATTGGCTAACAGTGAAGTGAAAGTAAAAAATGGACTTGACCCTTATTGGCTAACTGAAGTGAAAAATAATTCGTTTAAAATCGGTGGAATTTGTGACAATCCATTTGTGTCTTTCTCTCCTTGTGGAACAGGATTCCACAATCTCAGCGTGAGTGATTTAGTAAAAATTTGGTGGAATTATTAAGAAAAGTCATCTAGTCACTTCAAGGTTAGGGAGGAGTACTATGCAATACGTATGAGCATGAACGAATTAGGAAATAATTTTCCTAGTACTATGTCATCATCCGCAAGTCCACTTGTAGTGGTTAAAAAGTGACAAAAGCAGTCGTATCTCCGTGAAAATGAAATCGATTTCGAAGAAATTTCCACAGAATCACCAGGATAGAAGACAAAGAGATTGTCACGAATTTCACCGATTTAAATGAGTTATATTGATACATCGGTTTCGGCGGTTAGGCCATCATCAGTAATAATCTAACAAGTTGTACGAAAAGAAAAAAAAATCCATTGAATGTTCTCACAGCGGTAAAATATTTTGGTGGTGGTAGGTACTGCAAAATCACATATTACCATTGTGTATTACAAATAGTACTATAATACGAACACTGAAGTAAAAATCAGTCTAATGGCGACTAAAACTTACTGCATCTTTTCTCGTTCTTCTTCTTCTAATTCTTTCTTGGACTTTTCCTTCCTTTTGTCTTTAGATTTCGAATTGGAGCCCGCGTCACCCAACGGGTCTCGCTCTTCTTGGTTGTTCAAACTTTCTTCTAGTTCTTCCTTTAGGCGGTCAATATTCATTTTCGAGTCTTCATCGTCAAAATCGCCATCATCGTCTCCAGCAGAAAATTCAATAGAGGTACTAGCACCCGTAAATGATGGCAATGCGTTAGCTAGATCATTCTTCGAGTCTTTTTCAATCTGATCCTCTAAATCACCAGCTGAATTTCCGACAATCTCTTGATTGACGAATATATCATCCATTATCAATGTTCGCTCGAAGAGGCTCGGTCACAAAACCTGTGTACAGTCCGTGGTTACAAAATAATTTCAATAAAATGAAGCATGATAGAAGTTAATAGAAGTGAGCAATCAAGATTTAATTACCTAGCAACGGCAAAGGCGAGGTTTCCTACAAGTAAGAAACAAAAAATAAACACTCACGAATATACGGAATATAGCGGACAATGACGATGATGCTGATTGGTTTTCTTGTGGTCAACAGTTTATTATGATTTGATTGGACCGCTTCTGATTTTATCAGTCAACAGAATAACTGTTAGGTTACAACGGGGTTATCACATAACCTGTTGTAGCTTGTTGGAGGTTGTCTTGTTCTCTGTCCTAGGTAACGTGCTTGATTGTGGTTGATTGGAGAAGATGCTAATGGTAATGGAAAAAATATAATTTTTTTACTCATACTAATTACTTGCTTAACTGTAGGTAAGGAAGGCCGACGGTATTTTAGCAAGATTTTTGTGGATAGTTAGATTAAAAAAAAAATTTAAAAATCCAATTGATTAACTGATTTAACTTGATTAACTAAAAAAAATTAATTGATGGCGACCTATGAATTAATTTGTTACCTACGTTCATTATCTCCACATTGCTATAACACCGGATGAGAAAACAATGCCTTTATAGCAACACTTGAAGATATATGAAGATGGCAGATATTTGAAAATTAAATCACTCTTGGCCTCTTTCAACAACGGTTATTCAATGAACCACCATAGTAATTTATTATAGATCTAAACCCGATCAGAATATTTGCAACAACTCATTAGGATGTTTGAATAGTTATTTTCATGATAGTTTGCGAACAGTTGGCATTAGATGGATGAACTAAAAATTGAATCATGTTTCACGTTGCACTTTAAACTGGTCTCTGATGTTTCTACCCGCGCGAGTGTGTGTGTGTGTAAGTATATGGGAAAATACAGTGTTGACTGTTGTGACGACAACCATTTTCGGCGTTTTCCCCCTTCGATCTTCCATAGCGCATCCACTTCCCAGTCTTCCCACTTTTCGCTAGTCCAGTGGTCCGTCAAGTCAAGTGTTGCAGTTTTCCATCGGCGGAGTTTGTTTGACGTGAGGTACCATAATCATTGAAAGTAGCTATGGCGGATGACCAGGATAGCTCTCCGCTGCACGAAAGTGTTTTTCGCGGCGATGTGCGAAAGCTTTCGGCTCTTCTCCGGACGCACGATGTTGAGAAAAAAGATAAGCACGGTAAATGAAAATTGCAGTTTTATGTTACTGCTAGCTTGGTTTGTATGTTTTATTTTGTGTTGCTGAGCTGTCGCAGTGCTGTATTTTTCTCCTTGTTAGCGATATAATGATGGTAATCTAGTTTTTTTTGCTTGAGGATTTGCCTGAGTACAGCACTATCACAATAGCAAACGACCAAAAAATATCCACCCAATTCGTTTTTAAATTTTCAATTCCACGACCCAGCAAATTATTGGCACGATAATTACCTAGAGATAACTAACTGTGGTTTAATTTTTTGTACTTCGCTGAATCTACGTCTTACGGAACTTACGAGCTTGAACGGATACTGCCATTAACTTGGGTGAAATATTATAATAGGTGGGAAAATGTTACGTTTGTTGTGTTCCGGTTTGGTAAACATGTTGCAACTGAAACATGATTTGTAATCATGGAATCGAAAATCGAATTTACGTATTTTAGATTGTTTTGTGGTTTTTCCATAACCTATGATTATGAGAGGCGGCTTGACATGAAGTTCAAATCCTCTCCTTTAAAAATCACCTCTAAAATCAATAAAGCTGGTTTTCTCTGCTCGGTGGAGCTCAGTAATGAATAAAATTGAAGTTGCCTGTAAACTACGCTACTATCTGAATTAAAATTCGGCATCGTGCGTTCATTGGTTTGGCTGTATTGTCAGAAACAAACTAGCATGTTTCGTCGCTTTTGTAGGTACGAGGATAATGCGATGCATCATTGTTAGGAGCACAGCATGAAATAAAAATTTTAAATCCACTTATTTAAGCTACCCTGTGTTAATGAGATATGTCCCTCTACGTTACACAGTATTCATGAAATATCTTCCCCTACGTTACTGTCCGATTTCAGATTGATAACGACGATTTTCTGAGGTTTCATATAGGTAGTAGGTATGTCCCGATATATTCAAGTTTAACCAGATCATTTTTAATTTTACAAGGCTGATTTTTGTGGATGCACTTTCAGCTTTAGTTTCCTCAGTTTTTTTCTTGAACTCTTCTTCATTCCTTGTTCCTTGAAACGATCGTTATTTGTTTCAAAATGGTAGGTAGTTACAATTTTGTTTGATTTTTACAGGGAACACCGCTCTCCATTTGGCTGTGATGTTAGGACGTAAAGGTGAGTCATCACCTTCACCTGCTTTTCCTTTCTTGCAGACACTTATTGTTAGTTGATCTATTATCGTGAAATAATGTTTCTCTATCAATTTTATTGTTAATCCCGTCAATTATTTATTCAGAAGAACGTTCTCGACATTCTTTCATTTCTAATCATGTATTGCTTGTCGTTCACAGTTTATAACCTTTCTGAGCCGTTTTCAAATTACTAATCTATCGTATCGGCATCAGTCATCCAATGATGTGATAGATTAAATATCTGTAGGCAACTAGCTATTAGCCTAATACGTTTGCTGTAGTAAAAAAATTATTCAACTCTGCGCGTATTTCTATGTTTTTAGATTTTTTAATGAGCGGTAAAAATCTAAATTTTTGACTTCCTAACGTGATATTAGTTGAAACGAAGTTTTGTGCGTATGATGTGGCACTTGAATATGGATACGAAAACTAGGATTTGTGTTAATGACCTATAATAAAAAGGATCATAAATTGTTAACTTTTGAAATGTTCATTTGTAGAATGTGTGCAATTACTTCTCGCTCATAACGCTCCTGTACGGGTGAAGAATATTGCTGGATGGAGCCCCCTCGCTGAAGCCATAAGTTACGGCGATAGACAGACAAGTAAGTTTCTCTACTCTTTTCACAGGAAAAAGGTCACAGTCGTTAAAATTATTTTCATTTTCTGGTACAATTATACAGAAAAAAAAGAAGATATTTATACATCATTGGTGTCAAATTTCCCCTTATTTCCTTCTATAATAGAAGTGAGCCTGTGTATGTTGACGATAGTGAAAGGAAATATTTATATTTAATCTCATTTTACCCTAATCAAATCAGTCCTTCTACTATGAAACAGTACTTATTTCCAGTCGCATCTTTAGTTAGAAAGCTCAAAGTCCAAAGAAGGGAACATATAGAAAAACGTCGGCCGAGCTTGGTCGAAGCTTTGAAACAAATGGGCGACTTTTACATGGAATTGAAATGGGACTTCACCAGTTGGGGTAAGTACCTAGTGGTGATGTCTTCTGTGTTGAGATTCTCCATTTTGAACAGTTGTTCATGTGTTATGGATATTTCCAGTGCCGCTAGTTTCACGAATTCTCCCCTCGGATATATGCAAAATTCATAAAAAAGGCTCAAGCATTCGTCTGGATTCGACTCTTGTAGATTTCAATGACATGCGTTGGGAACGGGGCGATGTGAGCTTTTTGTTCCTAGGCCATGTCAAACCATCTGAAGCTCTGACGGTTCTCGACAACAAAGAGAGTATTTACCAGCGGGTTAGATATGAGGTGAGCATTTCAGTACACACTAGTAGATAACGTTTTTCAATTCAAACAAATTATATATATATGTTCTTTCAGAATACCTATAACATTTTTTTGATCATGTTATTGATCATTATTCATATTATTTATTATATTGATTGATATTTCATCATCCATGTTGATTTATTACTATTTTCAAATTTAAAAGAAGCCTAATGGATTTCCTATTATATAGTGGTTTCATGAGGACTCACCTCTGATTCAATTCATTCATCCAACGTTATAGATACATGGCTATCAGTACTGTTTATAATCGCATTGCTGTTAATCTTGCTTAAGAGGGAAAAGAAAGTGAATATAGTATAATATTCCTCGGTGGTGAACAGAAGTACTTAGCTGAAGGATGTTTTACCCCACTTGAGTTCCTTTTAAGTTGTCTCCTGAAGATAGCATCGGTTCTATTTCTAAACTCTTTCGTTCCCTCGAACTATTGTTAAAATTGCAAACGATTTTATATGGTTTCTCAAAATTACTTTGCATTTTTAGGAAACCGAAATGGAAATTGAGGACGAGGTAGACATACTGATGAGCAGTGATATTATGGCTGCTCAAATGTCTACAAAATCCATCACCTTCACCAAAGCCCAAACAGGATGGTTTTTCAGAGAAGACAAAAAAGTTCGTGTACCATATGTGAACGAATTTTATAAGTACCGAACCCTTTTCGTATTGACGATATTGCATTATTTTTATTTATTTATTAATTTTCTTTTCTATATTCACTGTCCATCTGTTGATGCCTTGCAAGTTTAGAATACCTTCACCTTGATTAAAATTTTGAGGCTGCATAGAACCATTGTAATTACCTATATCACACTTGGCTGGGCACAGATTACCAGATAGTTATGTATTGCTATGATGAAATGCCGACTTCTCTCCTCTTTCTGAACAATTGGCGATTCGAACTAGGCATGAAGTACACTGTACAGGGTTTCAATAGTATTTATGTAGTGAGAATGGGAGGTCTAAGATTCAAGGTAGAGTCTCTGTCAAGTACAGCCTACATCTTAAATCATAATAGGTACTCATTCTTAGAATAATTACCATATTTTTTGTAAAATATTTATCATCAGGAGACAGTTGGTGCTTTCAATGCAGACGTCTATGACATTAATGGAATGGTGTTGGAATCGCGGAAAAGACGCGAGCATCTATCCGAAGAAGATCTAATGAAGAACAAGGCCATTATGGAAAAACTCACCAAAGGCAATACGCCTGTCATTGATTGTAATGGAGAGGTGAGTTACCTTTACTAAATCTTTGTAGAACTCAAGATTTGTCTCTGATAAAGGAATGCTAGCTTGCAATGAAACGGTTAATCCGTTTAAACGAGCCAGCGATCTAATGATACAGTGTGGGCATTGTATTCTACTCAATTTCCTTAGTCTAAAAATTCAGCTAAAAAATTCTGCCAAGACAAGCCAGGCAAGACACTATTTCAATGACCCCAGGGGTAAAAAAAAATAATCTTTTAATATCAGTTGTATTAATGAGTTTTTACTTCCTGAGTTCACGACTCATCCATCCTCATAGTGGTCAACAACTTTTCTGTAATTAGGTTCGGATCACGCTCAATGCTTCTGTCTAAGCTAGTTTTATATTCTCATCATTATTAGTGATATGGTCCTGTCAGAAATCGTTCTTCTCAAAACTAAAAACTTATCAACTGATAAAAAGCATGCAGTTTCTTGATTTTTGTGAAAAGTTAAGAAGAATGATTTGTGTGGACCACATTTCACTTCTATTGGTACCCCTGTAATCTCCTGGGACTCTTTTTTTTACTCAACTGTTGCCTTTGGAAAGTGAGTTTATATATTTTCTGGAATCGAGTCTGCTAACTGTATATCATTTTTCTACTAGTATAATATCAATTACTTATTAAACTTGAAATTGATGTACGCTAATAATATTTGAATCAATCTGTTCATCATTTTGTTTTTCGTTTGGGTAAATCGTCAGTGGCTGGCTTATGTAAGCATCATTTTCATTTTTGTGTTATTCACATACTCTTATACCCACTCTACTGACCTGCTCCACCCCCTGAACGAACCTGTCCCTGTTGTTCTCCTGTGCGCCTAATGGCTTGGGTTCACTAGGTGTTAATAGCATGAATTCTGTCTGAATTATTCTTGATTGGTGAAATAAATGGTCAGCGTGATTGTCAAAACACCTTTTGTGTAAGAGTACAAAACGTGGAGTGATGAACATGATGGTAGCTAGGATAAAGGATAGTGTGATAGGTAGTGGGGATCCCTTTGTAACATGAATGTCCTAAGTGCTTCTCTTTACATTTTGTTATTGTATCTAAAAAATGATAAATATGGATGCAATTTTACTATATCAATCTCATTTGACCTATCTCACAGTGCATTATTTTCTTTGAAGCTTTTTAACGCTATGTGAACCCAATTTATGTAGCTCCAATACCCATCATTTCGTCGTGTAACCTAATCACGTCATTGGTACTGAATTCAGTTAATGATAAGTGTGATCCTCTGACAATTAGTTCTAGAACCGTTTGTAGATACCATGCACGCCTGTTGATTTTCCATCAACTGTACGTTCGAGGGTTGTGAGGTGGAGAATGAGTCGCCTGGTTTTTCTCCACCTCACAACTCCCGGACATCAAGAAATGCGACGATAAAGAAAAGAAGAACTGTACGTTCGTTCATGAAAAATGGGGTTCTTGGCTATAGCGTAAGGTAATAATTAAGTTGTGACAAACTGACTACAGACTCGAGAACCATTTTTTATTCATTTGAGGATGACTATAAAACTGTTCTGAACATTGAAAATAAACTTTTTACATCATTAACTTCACTTGTTATTTACAAACTTTTCTTTTGGTAACCATCCGATACATCTGATTTATGCCTGCGCAACCATTCTTCCTACTTTGATTGCTTTTGGAAGTATTATCGATTTTTATTTTTGAATATTAATTTTGATTAATTTTCATCATAATCTAAACGTAGAATGCATTTATTTATTTCATTAATTGTTGTATTTATTCTCTGTAATTACGTTCATTGTATTACGTTGATTGTATTGTAACTTCCATGTTTAGGTTGTAAATGAAAGTATTGTGATCGTCTGAAAAGTAGAATTCAGCACTGAGGTGAATTAGGAAGAAATTTTCATAGTGAAATACTTTCTGAACAAGTGTCTGTGTGTCCTTTGTTTGTCTGCCCGTGTGTCCCTCTGTCCTCCCATATATCTGTCTGTGGTGAAACAGCGACAATTCCTCATATCTCCCAGAAAAGTAATTAAAATTGTTCATAATATTTTCAGAAAATGTTTTCCCAGTGGAAATTAAACAACATGATTGAAATGTTGATACCTAACACACAATACCTACGAGATATAAGGATTAAATATTACTCCATGTTTTTTTTGTCATTTTAACAAGCCATAAAGGTCAATATTTTCAATAGATCAAGGTCTTATAATGTTCTTCTTGGCAAGCAGATGACGTTTGATTTTTATCTTTGGTTCACACACCATAGTTCCATGTTTTGAGCTTTTCTTGCAGGTATCTTCAACTGGCTGCAAAAATCAATTTATTTGAATGCTCGAGGTTTTCAAACGTTTGTAACGATGAGTGAATGATGCTTAATGGCTGGTTACACCTTTTTGGGTGTCATTGCTGTAACAAATTATCCCGTTTTAACAAAACTTGGCATGTATTGTTAGGCTTACATGATGCACTCCTGTATTATCAGTCTAATTCGTTCGTTATTTCTATGTTTTGATCTCCTGGGCATATTTTCTATAACAGTTGTAGTGTACTAACGTTGTGGCCTTTTTTGGAGTTTCTTGATTTTATGATTGGTTATACTGGTGACCAACTCAAACATGGAAGTACTCTGTGATCTTAGCGCACCACTGTTTTCAACTTGTAACGTTTTGATGCAATTGCTAAAAACTCTATTGATAGTCGTTTCTGAGCCCTTATGTCAACTAAACACTTTCCACTTCTTTCTGAGTTGGTATACTTGAAAAATGTGTGAACCCATATCCAAATCATGAAAACCGTATCCAAATTCTGGTTTCCTCTTGTATTGTTAAATTTGAAAAAATGTTTCCATTTATGTTAGCGTCTTAAACGCTATAACCATTTATTTTCTAAATTTCTCCGGCTTAGTATTCCCACTAGACTAGCTAAGAGCGACTAGATTATTATTCATTGATCTTCATGTTCAGTAAAATGTTTGCCTTGTAACCATCCGTTTGAGAAATTTTGTGCATTGAGAAAAAAATATTGGGGTCTATTCGATATTCATTGTTGAACACCAAACAAATTATTCTCATATTATAGATTGTCTGTAAAAAAATTGTAAAATGCGTATTTTTGTTTAGGAACTAGGTCGGAGAATGTCTTTAACGCCTCCTCCTGATCCTGGAATATCATGGGACGCTTATATGGCTTGTGAACCTGGAGAGTATCCTAATTTAGGGCGAAAACTGGTCAACAAAGAGACATCAAAAGCTTTCCGAGCCACAGTTGCTATGGTACGTATCAAATGGTTTGTTGACACCAAAATTTTTACCGTGTTGCTTATAAATAAAAAAGTTGTTGCTTCTTTTTTTTATTCCAGAGCCCAGAGTTTCCTCTCTCAGTGAGTATGCTCCTTGACGTTCTCGAAGTTATTGGCCCATTCAAGCATTTTAACAAACTGCGAGAGTTTATACAAATCAAACTACCGCCAGGCTTTCCAGTCAAAATAGGTACATTACATTATGTGATAATCTTGGATTAATGTAAGTTACTAGCGCATATGAGTTAATTGTGAGTTTTATGTAGGTGATTTTCTGAGTAGGAATCGTATAATTTGAACCATGTATGGAACGTACTAGGTTTAAATTGCTTAGGGAGAAAATACAGCAAGAGAAATGTGCCATAAATGTTGGAGGCTTGTGTCAGGGTTACATGATTTGAAAACAATATTATACTGTAACGTTTGTTCATTGTATGTGGATGCTTGTTTCAGATATCCCTATATTACCAACAGTTACCGCGAAAATTACATTCCAAGATTTTGAGTTCAGAGACGACATAGACCCAAAGCTGTTTGAAATACCACCATATTACAAAGAAGACCAAAATCGGTATGTTTTGTTGACGCGGGTCATACTAAAACTATACAACTGAATAAAATAATTTCATTTATTTAAGTTAGAGACATCATAGTTGAGGCCAACGCCAAGGAGAATGATGCTTTGGGATTGGGAGTCACAAGTATTAGCACTTTTCGCATAGACCAGTTTGTTTGGCATGCTTCCTTGTGAAATTTGATTATATTGTATAGAATATGTGAATTTTTTCAGATTTCCTGATATATGACCAGCACAAGGATTCTTCATAGATGAACAAGGGTTGGAGTTGGAGCTCTGTCCATTCTCTTCCTGCCTAATTGTTATTGACCAATGAATTTCAGCACAACACAGTACAATCTCCTCTAACTGTATGTACGACAAGTTTAACAGTTTGACTTAAAAACGTGAACAACACATTGAATTTAGGGTAATCCATAATCTTCTGACTGTGGTAGCAGAACACGGCTTTATTTGCTTTGCACCATAAAATAGAATTAGGAGTCCACTTGCTTCAAATTGTCTCTGTAATTTCAAGATTTTCATTTTTTGGAGCAGTAGAAAATAATGTCTGCTGATTTAAAAGTGATCTCTAAAATTATTGAATTATTATGGCCCAATAGCGATGAATTATTGAGACACTATGGGATCGTTCTGGCTTTGAATCTTTAGAATCTAGAGTCTCTTTAGAATCAAATTTTGCTATATATCTGTACACGGGGTGAATAATGTGCCCCTTAAACTCCATTTAGACGAGCAATTGGCGCAACAATTGACGGTATGGGACGATTATTGCGTCAATTAATTGCTTTCAACTCTCGCCAGTACGTCAATATTCCACCCTTTCCCTTCGACAATTAACTGCTAGCAATTACGTCAACCATGAATGGCTCCACTTTTTTGCAATAATAAATTGCTCAATGTTTGCTTTCCTACTCACGGATCCATTTTTAACCTACTTCAAAAGGAGAATGAACTTCAAAAGCCTCAAATTAACTTTCAGTTTTTTTTTAATGGTAGTGTCACAATGCCTGAAGAATAGGTGCCGCTGTAGCTGTGATATAATTGACCCCTGCATCTCAGTGGAAAAGGAAGAGGAGAATTTGGCAGAGGGATTACTTAGTCAAGCAAGATCCCCAACGATCCATTTAGTCAGTACCTTTAATGACAAGAATGAAAAATTGTATTGTACACCAAATTTAGTACTGCACAATGGACGGCATCTTGAAACCACAAATAGTTGCTACTATCATGTTCCCAATCTTTGGTCTCTGGCCTATTTTGAGAGAACCAGTTATGGCTGAATCAACATTTTAGTCCCAACATAAAGGTAACTAAATGTCCACAAGTTTTATTGCGTACCTTTTTGTTGTAGAAAACATCATTTGGCCACAATCCGGATTAAAAAAACCTTAAAAAATTTAATTCTTCAAAAAATTTCTTTTTTTCAAGATCTCCCAAATTAATTGTCTCAGACGCAAATTTAGGTGAATTTCATGTTCTTTGAGAAATAATAAAGATCTCTAGTCAAGAGGATCAATCGTTCACTAGATACAAATTGAGATAGATAGAAGATATAAATCGATTCGCTGGACTATATTCATTTGTAATAGAGAAAATAGAGAGTTTTTCCAACCCTCTCCTGCATTAAATTGCCAAAAACGAGCGATTGAAATCCACCAGCAGGCTCTAAAAATTACTCGAAAAATAGTATTTGCTGCTTGAAGGTAATTCACAACAATCATTACTCATTCACAGTATTTTTACTTGAATGGCATCTGTCCTTTGCTGTGATAAATTGCTCGTCTAAAGGGGCTTTACTTGTAATTGTCAAAATATTGGTGAAGAAGCGAATGTTGCTGTGTTCTTTTACTTTTAATGTTCTCAGTAGAGCAGGGAAGCGATTGGATGCACCTTACAGTTGGACAATTTTTAACTGTATTGCCTCTACTAAAGAAAAGAACTCAACATGAAATTTCATTTCAACATAGCATAACTTCTTCCTGACAAATTTTCTGGAAAAACACAAAATTTCGTGTCTTTTCCAGGCTGTAATTTATTGAAGATGAGAGGAAACTCGCGCGAAATTTTGACACAAAATTAGTGGATAAAAAATCACTATAATTCAACATGATGGTGTCATGTTGAATTTTCATCCTCACGTTGAGTTTTAAGAATCTGTCGTACCTGTAGTTTAATGGTATAAATAATCAGTCAGGAGCAATAGGTTGATGGTGTTTAAAGTCATGTGGTGCTTCATACAGATTTGTCACTAACAGCTGGAATATAATAATTGACTTCTGGTTCCAAAATCCCTCTGTATGTGTGCTGTCCTTTGTATTCATTGTGATATTACTTGCTGACAAAAATACAGTGTTCGGGTGCTGAGTTGAATAAAACGTCTGACACAAAAATATTTATACAAATTTGTAAAGACTTGTAAACCAAAGAAAATCCTCCTGCCAGCTGTGAAAGCTAGTCCATTGAATTTATAAACCTCTTTAAACTAATTGTATACACTAATATTGGTATTACCATAAGGGTCATCTATTTATACGAGGCATATCAATCTGCTCGTCTTTACTGGACGAAACCCGTGCGGAAATCTGACTTGAAAACATTTTACAGTGTTTTCCGACTTAAAAGTATGAGGTCAACTATGTGTGAGAATCAGATTGTGTAGTGAAAGCGGTGTATTCCTTTGTTCCTTCAGAAAATCCATGAGTGGGTATGATTATAGATTTTTTTTGGGTCCAAAGAGCAAACTAGGAAAACCCCCCACAAACTTCAACTAGCTCAGGATTCGGACTGGACGATTTATGCTCCTTGTCAGGTGAAACTACCTAGCTTGATATCCGAGTTGAAATTTGGGTTAACTTCTTCTCTTTTCTTTTGATGATAGTTGAGTGGATTTTTTCTATTGAAAACTGAATGCGAGTGGAAAACAGGAAAACACCACTTGATGATTGTTGCTACGTGTTCTCATGTTCGTCCTACCATGTATCTCTAGGCTTACTTGATTAAAACATATTTGTGAAGTACCTACATGTTACCCGACCTTTGTACATAATGGATATTTTTATAGTGATCTCCCAATAAACCTACCTATTCTAAGAAAAAAAAAACATAAATCAAAAGCAAATTCTTCTGTACATATTTATTGTTTTTCTATTTATTGTATTCCTATGTGTACTATGTCTGATGTAATCGTTGGTGACCTTTTACATCGCGTTTGTGTGAAGTGAGAGCCACCGTAGTGAGTTTAGTGAGCCAATTTTGTAAGCAAAGTCCTGATAGTATGCTTGAGGTATATCACGCTCTAATAGTTTGCCATGAGATTGTAGCTGCATACAGTTAACCATATTCACATTATGATTGAACCATGCATAGATGACGTAACAAGCAAATTTTTTTATCTGAATTGAGACGATTGAGAAATTAGATATGGTTCTCTGTGTTATGATTTAGTATGCATGATAAGTGCTACTGGTTACCCAAATCAGATGTAGTACTTGTTCTATAGCACTTTGAACAACAACCAAAAAAACTGTAATAGTTAGGAAGAAATTCAAGTTAATTTATTCAAGAGTTGAAATTAGCATCAGAAACAAAAAATGGATTGTTGCAAAAAATTCACTCAAATGATGGTTGTGAACAAAGCTCCCATCTTAATTGACTGATGAAAAAATTCTCTCTCAATTAAATTGTTCAATCTCCTCATTTCTATGCCTTATATTAATGGGTAGGCCTCCCAATTGTTTTCTCCAATTCTAACCTTATCATTTAAATCATTGTTACAATCCAGTGTCAACTCTTAGAGCGCCAAATGGCTTCATGCACACCATTCACTTTATTTTCATTAGTTCCTTGTTTAGAGATGTTTAAGTTCCTAGTTTGGTACTAGCAGAGAATCAAATTGTGTTCCTTTTGATCAATTGTGGTGAACTTGGAGCTCTAATCTTTTGTCCGTTATAAAGTAACATGTAAGTGAGCCTGGAGCTTGCATGTTATGAACTTTTACTTAGACTCATTCCCGGAGCAATACCTACCTTTCCATAGTCGTACAATGATAGCTTGTCACGCTTTTGCATCCAACTACCTGTTTTGATGAGACTGATAACAGCGTTTCAGTTATCAATCTGTTTTATTCTATTGCATTGCTGGTGGTCTTGCATTTGGTGTATTTATGTTTTTCCTCTCTTCCAAATAATCGTTTCAACTTTTTAAAAGTTATTTCATTCAGAAATGGGAGGTTATTCTCAGTGATTGAGAACATAATAATATCTTTGTTCCAAAGTTACATTATTTCTGAAAATTGTGTCACTGTTTCAAGTGAGTCATAACCCGCATGAGTGCTCAAAGAATTGATTGAGTACGATTCCACTAAACCAACATTAATTCCATGCATGTTGGCATTGAGTTCAGTGGTGATGCTAGCTTAATATATATGAGAATGTCTGTCAATTCCAGTTTCAACCCTATCAGCTATTAACAGATCAGTCGTTCCAACTATTTGTCCATGTGTTGCTCTATTACAGTTGGCTTATTTCTTTTCTTTCTCTTGTGTGCTAGTTTCTGTCAGAGAACATGTTGAATCAAATGCACAATAAGAGAATGGAGAGCTTTAGCCTAACTATGAATTACTTTACGTTATAATTAGAACATTTAGTATCTTACCTATTGAATCCAATATCTTCTACATAGTTCATTCCTCCCCCTCCCCACCTACTCCTTAGGGTACCTAGTTCATCGAAGATCTTACCACCCATATTCAGTGGTACTACATGTCTGCTTGAATGAATGGCTTTAAGAATTTGCTCTCCAAGTTTAAAGCTCTATTATTTTTGGTTTCACACAATTACGCCTCGCTAGGGATTCTAATATCCCTTCGAGCACCATTCTTTGGAATGACGCGTACCTATTGTTTATGTACTACATAGTTTATATGATCATTGAATGGTTTTGTACCCAAGCATAGATCAGTTGGTACTCGTGGACTGAGAATAGGTAAATATTTGGACCATAGTTCTACAATCAAGGCATCTCTGTGAAAAAATGAGCTTTTGTTTCTTCTAAGGTACCTACCAAAAGTAATTCACAATAAAAAAGTCTATGTTCCATTTTTTTTGTTTTTTTTTGTAAATGTTTCCTATCCTTTCTTGAACAATAAGGTTAAGTTATTTTATGCTTTTGAAAGGAAAACTGAGTAGAATGGTTATTTATAGAAAGATAGCCGTTGTCGGAGGGCTTTAATATACTATTTTGAAGGAAAAAATATCTCATCTTAACTTAATGCTGCATATCATTCTGTAGCAGTCTGGGCGTAGTTTGAATCTAACTGTAATTAACCTAATGCTGCAAATGATGATGAAGAATCATAACTACCAATTCCAATTAATCTTAGACATAACTCCAATCTAGAGATTGTTAGGAATTGTATCTAGAGAATATGTCAACTTTTTCAAAGAATATAGAAGAATCCAATCATCCGTGAAGGCGGGTTTTCCCTTGACCTTAGTGATTGAGATTTCTCTTGCTGAAATATCGCCATTCGAACGATTGCTATCCCTAAGATTCCACGCCAATTATTAGTGCACTTTTTTGTTAGCTACATTCATTTTTATTTTACCATATTGACAAAGTCGACACAAACGAAGATGGTAATAGATTATGGCAAAACTATGAACTCTTTATACTGAAATCATTAATGGAAAGCATTTTGAAACTGGGAAAGTGGAAGTTAAATAAACAAGAAGATGGTGTGTTGGGCTAAGTAGTCAAAACCTCTTGGTAAAATTTCAATCAAGTCGAATTTGGAAGTAGAGGATTAGAGGGGTAAGGTTATTTTAAAAGGAACGCCCTTGAAATGCCCGTGCTATTCCAGGGTAGACAGGATATTCCCAGGCGTGAGAGCAAACGACTAGGTGAGCCATCGATTGATACTTTGATGTATTTGATCACGTTAATGTAGTTATTCAACGCTAGATAAATGCGACAAAACGTAGTTATTTTTTACCAGATCTTATGTAATTATTCGGTTATTGCGGTAAGTTCGCAGCTCAATTTCTTCCGTTTTTTCCCCTTTACGTTTCCCTCGTCTTCGACCTACCTTACGTGGTTGCGTGAATGTGTGAAAAAATGGCAATTAATTTGATTATTTGTAGGATTTATCTGGGAGCACATGAAGAAAAGTGAGATGTGAATGAATCTCCTTCTTAGGTTAACGACCGTATTATCAGCCGACGTCCGATTATATATTAAAAAAAAAAAATATTGCTTATGTCGTTGAGCCTATCCTTAATTTTGCTATCTTCAAGTGGTTTTTCACTTGTTCGGGGATGGCATTTGAGAAACGCGCAGCACATATATCTTGTTCCATCGTAATTTTTTTGCGGAGACTTCATTTTCTTAAAGGGTGTAGGCTTTTCGTAAAATGTCATTTCTTTCTATTCTAATGAGGAAGAGCAATCAAGATTATAATATATACAGTACCAAGGAAATTTTTTTCAAACATCATCTGGCAAGATAACATAATTTGAGGTTTTATTTTTGTGCTAGTATCACACTTATGGGCTTCCATCACAAGTACCTCTGGCTGGGCATTTATTCATTTGAAAATTTGCAGTGCACCTTTGCTGCTTTTCTCTGAGTGTGTACTGAAATAGCACAAACCCATTTCTCAGCCGTCCTTGTAACAATTTCTCTTCAATCTTTAGTTTCTAATTGCGTGGGGTCAGTTGATTTCGCACGGTTATCTCCATTGCATTGCAACGTTGCTTTTTATCTATCTGAAATAAAATTTTAGCAGATGTCACATGTGTTTTTAATGCAAACGTAACTAGGGCGATGATAGGGCAGTTTTGGGTTTCACTAAGTCATACAATATGCAGTATCGAAATCAGTCGTTGCTATTTGCTAAAATGGAATCGAAAAATTATTTATTTGGTCAGTTTTGACGTGGTTTCCTTGTATTAATCCGTATCCCAGTTATGTATGAGTAAAAAAATAAAGAATTAAAATAAAAAGGTTATTTTTTTACCGTTGTTCTATATTGAGCTTTTTCATCGTCATTTTTTCGATGCGATTGGCACAAAAATATTTTCAAGATTGCTGAGTTGATTACACTAATCGAATGATAATTGAAGTGAGAAATGAATTGTGTGACTTCACTGTTATGGGCAATTGGTTTAAAACCGTTTCAAACTAGTCATCTTCATAATTATGTGCACGGAAAAATATTGATCCAATGTCCAATGTGTCACACGCTGACTTATTGTCGTACGTACATAGTGAGGAATCGCTCTCATGGCAAATCTGAATTTTCTGAAATATCTGAAGCAAATTAGTAGGTAGCTCAACCAAAAAGCTGTCTAGAAAAAAAGGTCTTGAAAACCTCAAATGTTGGCAATGGGTTTAATGGGTATTTTGGACGTGAATAATCCGTGGATTGGATCGTCAGTTTTGAGAAGATATGAATCATTAATTGATGAGAAATCTTAAATTAATAAAATTTTGGTGCAAATCATATTCTAGGATACGTATTCAAGAGTGCTTTAAGGACTTTCAAAATATCTTGAAAACAATAGTTAATAATTCCCCTCCCTTCATCGATTTGCCAGATTTCTTGTCTAACGTCCCGAGCTGTAAACAATTTTTTTCTTAATTCAACTCATGTAATGCTCTCTTGAAGTTGAATTCATCAATTCGAAAACACATTTTTCAAATAGTCGATTATCAATTATTTGATTGGTCACCTTTGGTATATTATTCAATGTTATAATCATCATCTTATTGCTCATGAAAAATGTCTCGTAAAGTCAATTCATTCGTTTTTTGGCGTGATGAAGCTACTAAAAAATACACACATTTCGTTGGTTTTTCTTCCTTCGTGCTAGGCCTAGTATGATTACTATCACTCAATTTCGATTTCTATGATGATTCGATTTCAGTAGGTGAAATACCAACAAAAAAAGCACTTTCACCAAAATACTAATGTTCCTAATGTAATGCGCATAATGTGATACTGGATGCTTCTCAAGCCAAGGTTACGATTCGGTTCAGCTGATAATCAGGATTTTATTTATAAGGATGTGTACTCTCTCCTGTTTGATTTTCCCATTGTTAACAACGGAGTTCAGTTGCCACAACGATAAAATCCGATCGAATTCCTTTTCACTGATTCGATTCAGATATTTGTCGAAGAAAACCGTTTGTTCGGATCATGTTCACAATAAAAACCCGATAATTCTATTGCGGGACATGTTTGAAATTGATAAATGAGTTTAAACTTGTAGGTTAAATTCGGTTTCTTTTTTGCTTGTAACAGGGAATCGTGATCTCAAATTGCAGACTGCCTTTCTCGGCAATCAAATAAAAGGGAAAAAATTGCAAGAGTTATGGAAATGGTTAGATATATATTCGGAGTCCTCGGAGGAATGAAAATCTCAATTCGAACTTTCAGTTTTTCGCTGCATAAAACGTACAGTCAGAAGAAATTTTTTTGTTCGGCAATGAAAATTTGGCAAAGTTCATGATGTTCGTAATTTCCATGTTTTGAAAGTAAAGAAGATAAATGGAGAGGCTTCCTTTAGAAATTACAGTAGTGCATCGAAATTTTTCGCCGTCCGTAAAGTTTAAAGGCAGATCGGATTTTGGCAAATGATGAACTTAAAAGATTCAACATTGAAAAGTTATGAAAATAAAACCAGTCCTTGTGTGAGCTCCAGTAGTTTACCTGGCATTTGTCAAAAGAATTATTGATTTCTATGAGCAATAATATTAACAATTGCGGTGGATCTGGTCAACGATAACCTCCATCACTGAGGAATCCGTTCAGTTATTCACCACAGTGAAACCATATTTTAAACTGATGACGAGGCCGATTTTTAGCTGTTAGATCGCGCTGAACAAGATTAAAATTATCTATCATCTATATTGCTGTTTCTGAGAATAGATAACTCGTTCGCCGATCTTTAGCGATACACCTTCGAAGATTTTCGTCTTTTACTTGAAAGAAATTAGAACTCGGACAGCTTGCGATGTAATTAAACTGAATATTATTCGCATTATTTGAAACGACAGTAACAATTTTGTCGTTATAGAACCAGTCTCATATGAATTAATTTATTCAAGTATCTCTCTCTGGTATGACCCCCTCAAACTACGTACATGGCCATACTAACGGTCCGGACTGTAACGGAACAATGAGCCTGAAAATGGAAACAAAATTTGTCATCAGATGAAGGTAATTCGGCGAAAGGTTTTTAAGAATAATCTCTAATATAAAAACAATAACAATCGGAAAAACTTTTTTAAAATAAAACTTAAAGAAAGTTAAAGATACAAATGTCGAATTGTTTAAATGAATAGAACACCCAGTATTTGGAAACACTATTTTTGCGGAGTAAAGAAAGAAATTCGATGAAGTAGAACCGATTTCGCTATTCCTGAACTCGCGTTCACCATTTACAGAGGCAGGGTTTGGAAATCGTACTAATACAACAGGAGAGTCCCATTTAGTGTTTATGAATAATTATGAATTTAGTGTTGAAAAAAAGAAAATTAATTTACTTGCAACAAGATCAATTTTTTGTAGGGCTTTTATCCCCGCATCGTAACACAGCTCAATTATTAGCTACAAGGTTAACATCATAAAATTAACACTATACTCGTGCAAATAGCTCGCCGATAATACTGTCAATCGAAAGTTGAGCAATTAAGAATGAAATTCCATCTACAATAAGAATAATAGATATAAAATAGAATGGAAGCGCAAGAGAATATATCACAACTTTAATTTGGCACAAGAATTAACACCGAATAATAACATTCATAACATTCAAAATTTACGATTGCTTGAATATCACAAAAAAGAAAAAACTGACAAGAGAAAAGTGTGGAACATTTGGCACGGATTTAACGTAGGTTAGATAACATGGATAGCATGTCGAAGCATATTTATGACGTCGTAGACGGTCCGTGCGGAAGAAAACGCGGAAGCAAAAGTCGCATGCGAACCTTCGAGCCGGCACGCACTTTTTGGACTTGTGTTGGAAAAACGCTTGAACGTCGCCGAACGATTTTCGACAATTTTTGCATACGATACGGCCTCTGTGTCGGGAATAATCTAAACCGTCGTCACGATCTTTTCCTGGGAACAACGGAAAAATAAAATGTTAGAAAAATACAACGGAAGCAATTTAATATAATGTCGACTGTAAAAGTGCGATTTAACTGATATTTACCTCGTGTCATAATATTAAATTGGATGATCCGGCCTTTCTGGGAAAAAATTGCCGCAATTTTCTCCATTTCTAAGTTCAAGCCATTCATAGTTTCGATATATTTACGAATTTTTATTGCTTCTAAACGTAGGCAAGTTCAATGAGAGCTTGTTGAGTGGTCGAACGTCTCCTACCGAATGATTCTACCGTGAATATGGCCGAAAGGGCGAACGTTAGACTAAATAGATAAATATGGAAAAAAAGTTCCATAATATCCCCTTCGACCTAATTAATATTAAGATTCGATCAAACATTTTCAATTGGGTGATTAAGATCCGAATTTTCAATAAGACAGATTATAATCCGGAATATTTTCAGGAAATGAAACGTAGTTCGAAGATTTTAAATCTAGCAAAAGAATTACTCGCTTGAAAAAACTCTAATCGGAGTCAAAAACGTCAGAAATAATATATACAAATTGTTTTTTATTCTCTTTTGTTACTCATGGAGAAACATCCATTCCTTTTTGACCACTCAGTATAATCAACAACTTGAAAATACATTGACCCCATCAGAAAATCAGCTTCTACGAACTAGGAACTCCATAGAGTGGATAAAAAATTAACGCCTTCGTTTGAAATGATTTTTTTTTTTTTTATAACACAATTGAACATCGATCGACCTTACAGTTCGTTACTTATACTGAAAATTCTTCGGTTATGAATTTTTGAAAACACTAATAATGGAAAACTACTTTTCTTCCCCGTCCCCTAATCTTTACTGACTGCCGGGAAATGATGGAACATATAAAAATTTTCATAAAATCTATAAACACCAAATTGAAGCATAATCACCTTTGCGATAAGAAAATTTGAAGATATTACAATGTAACTGGCCCGTACAACAATTCCTAATGAGCGATCTAATTTGAAAACTCGAAGCTTTCGGAAAAAAATGGATTGATAAACAAGTTTCATTTAGAAAATAAACAGCAATTTTATCAATAAATAAGAATAAAAAGGTGAATTTTTGTTCCAGACCTAAAGCAAACCGACTGCTACCGCAAAGAGCAATTATGAATCCAGAACCGAGCTTGCGTCGTAGAATTTTACGCATCAAATCTATAATGGATACATTTCAAACGCTTAAAGATATAATTGACTCACAAACCGTACTTCGAGCTATCAAATTAAATCGCAGAATCGATTTCTGCGTTACAATAATTAAAAATGAACACGTATTGCAGTTTAATTAAAAATTTAATTAGAAAAAATAAGAAAATCAGCAAAATGAATCATTAATGGCCAAACTAAGAAATTCAAAAATGTCTTTGAAAGTAACATACGTGATATAGGTCCAAACGTGAAAAGGACATTCTTAATTCAACTTATCACGCCACGAAATCGATTCCATTGATAATTACATCGAACAAAAATTAATACCACAATTCCATTGATAATTACATCAAACAAAAATTAATACCGCAATTCGTTTTGAAATTGAAGTGAAGTTACAAGAGAAAGAATCTAAGAGAAGCTTTTACTTCTCCAGGTGGTCGCATTACTTCTTTCCGCAGGTTGAGGGGGAGAATGACGAGGCGACCTCTTCTCCATTTTTCATTCTTTCAATTCAGCCGAGTACTTTCGCCCGTTAGGGCTTCTTCAGGGCATTATAGGACTAAGGATACCTATGGCCATAGGTACCCTTGGTCCTAATATGCCCTGAAGAAGCCCGAACAGGCGAAAGTACTCGGCTGAATTAAAAGAAAGAAAAAATGGAGAAGAGGTCGCCTCGTTATTCTCCCCCTCAACCTGCAGAGAGAAGCTTTTAGATTTTCAGGGGAAAATGTGACAGTGGACTACTTCTTTCAAATTTAAAAAATAGAGAGTAAAATAATAAAATTTAATTTAAAAATGTTGACATTTTTAAAGCTATAAAAAATTTAATTTCCCAACTTTTTTCAATGAATAAAAACAGCAAAGAAACCGAAAGAGTACTAATATCACACAGGAAAAACATTAATGAGTAGAGGAGAGCGGTATTTATTCTTGTTCAATTTACATTAAAAATTTGCCTGGAACAGGAAAATAATTTTTTAGGAGCAACAGATGTTTTCAATATGAAGGATGTTTACGGATAAATTGGAAAAGACGCGAGGAGTTGAAAAACGAATGATGCGTTTGAGGAACACTTTCGTTTTGCCTACATGAAATCTACACAATTACTCGATTGTATTCATGCTGGAGTTGAAAAAATTATACTTATTTGTGTTCCATCTAAACTACCTAGTTCTACCAACATTTTTACAGTATCGTAACGACATAAAAACGTATAAAACCGAGGATATAGCACGACTCTGAAGGTATTCCGTTAGTGCACCGAAATCCCTGATCGACGACGTTGAATAAACAGACCTGAAAGATGGAAAAGTCGAAAGAGATCATTTCTCTCAATACATAATATGTATATTATATCTCAATATATATTATATTTCTTCTCTTTTTTCCTCGTCACAGCATTTTTTGTGCTGTGGACCCTACGGCTTCATGTCGCCCTGAAGATGCCCGAACGAGCGAAAGTGCTCGGCCAGCAAATAAAGAATCGAAGAATGAGTCGACTGGTTTTTCCCCCTCACACCCCCTAGACAAATATATTTCTTGGTATACGTCTCAGTGGCAAAAAAAGTTCCTCATGTGGTCGGCCGCAAAAATACGGGAAAAAATAAGGAAAGTCGCTAAATAAAGCCACGAGTCCTCTACCTACTACGACTCAATACTCAATAAATTAAACAAACAAAACAAAGTAGGTTAACAACCAAAGAAAAAATAGAATACAACGAATGTGGAAAGAGGAAGCAGGAAAAGAGACGGCCTTAATGAACATTTAAACATACTAACCATGCGCGAACTGCACGATTTCGTTTCGAATTGTGACATTGAGCATAATATTCTTCTGAAGTCTACTGAATTCCATCATTACAATACTTCCGAAATTCTGCGCAAAAATTTAAAGGAATTAGTAAAACTTAATTAGTCAGAAATAGTTTCAACATTGGATTCCGACGTGGATAAAAATGAATGATCCAAGAATCATTTACCGTTCCTATAAGAAGATGGGTTGATCTGCATCGCACATTGGTCATTTCTATTGCCGTCACTTTACATCTTTATTGTATCAGTAATCTTGAAAACTAAAAAAAAGGTTCTATTACATTCAACGACAACACATTGAATAGATAATCATGAGTGTGAACATACAAACATCGTAAATTCACCTGAAATTAAGAATTATTTCGGTAGTATCCAGAAAATATTTACAAAACTTTTCATCCCAGATTGACAAGATGTTACACATTTTGATCAATGCATGTTATTGGCATAATAAAACATCCTCGGCTCTCCATTTTCATAACTGGGATGATCTGTAAAAAGCAATTTCTGTAAGAAGGATACAATACCTCAAATGTGAAATACTTTAAGGCCTCCTAAACCGATAAATGTCAAATAAATTAGACCGCGAATTATTAAGCAAATATTGGTAGTAATTTAGAAATTATTTGAATTTCCAGCTTTCTGGCAATTGGTGGTTAGATTTAAATTTGATCGGACTATAATTATATACCTTGAGAAAACTAGTAAAAATGTTTAACATTCAATTCAGTTATCTTCAAATGACCCTATTCGTTTTCGCTTCGCATTTGGCAATAAATTTAAAAAGGGACATTTTGAAACTCTGAATTTTGGCCGAAATTTTCAGAATTCAGAATTGAATGAGTAACGATTTATTTCTCTGCACAGTTTAGGGCATTACTGCCCTTTCTTACAACTATACAGAATAGAAAGAATAAATTTTCACTGCGGAAAAATTGACTTAGCAAATGGTCTACCTTCGCACTAGGTCATTGATTTTCTCATAATTCAGAATTGACGAATAAATAAATCGCACCTACTGAAAATATTCTCGATTTCAAAAGTTCGCCATGAAATCAAAGCTCATTCACGAGAATCCACCCAAAATATCGTCAGAAATGAGGGAAGATCTCTGATCTAGCATGACCTGAAAAAAAAATGACGGAGTAGCAATGATAAAAATGGTCCGCATACTTCAAATGTGCACAGCGACTTACCGAATCTCTATATCTCACCGCGATTCTCTATACCTCTTGACCGAAACCGACCAAAATCGCATCGAAAAAAAAACAACGAAGCTCTTCGGAACACAAGTTGCACTCGAAAGGATTGACCGAATCCTGCATCGCGCGATTTTACGGTTCGATTTTCAACCGAATTTATTAATTATATTTCGACGCTTACATAGTAGATATTGCGATGTCTTATAGTTATTATATTCATTAACTGACCATTGCCACGCTCATGCAATTTAATCTACAATCTCCTCCTTCGTCTTACCTTGACTCAACCTGAAAGGGCTGGAAATCGTTGAAAACCAGGAAAGGAAGTTTCCGTTCCCGATTTTCACTCATTGTAAAAAAAAACATCATTAATTATTATAGAACAAAGAGATTCAGTTTGTCAACGAACTGGGGGAAAAAATTATAATTCAAGAGTACCAAGTAAACATGGGAGTAGCGATGTATTCCAACATATTATTAGACAAAATAAGTGATATTTTTTGGAATTTTGGAAATCACTCGGATTCTTAGTAAGTCTACCGAGAAACATGAACACAAAAAAATAAATTTGTGCGTGTAGCCTAGTTCAAGTAAGAGGAAAAAATCAAGAAGTAGGTAAAAAGTGGAATTTTCTCTGTGGTCCTGAATAAAATAATAAAATAGCTGGAAAACAAGCAACGGTGAAGCATCTATATTCTATTGAATAATTTACCAATCTGTAGTCCTTAGTTTAGAACTAACACGGATTTGTTTCGCCTGACCAACTGCTTTCAACCTAAAACCAGTCCACGAAGATCGCTCCAACTGTCTCACGAATCATTATTGAGTTTTACGAGGCTACATTCGAACAACGCGATCGAATCAATACGTTAAAATGGTTAATAAACGTTTGCTAACCTGATAATTTAAGATTTAAACATTTATCTTTCTAGTTGATAAACGTTTTTCAGAACATGATAAACTAATGTAATCAAGACTTAATTCAAATAATGCAACGATGAAACTCTGAATGGCCAATTTTGAGCACTTGATCCTTTTCTAATGAAGAAAATAACACTTATTCGGTAAGAAGATCCCCTAGATATCGTTCACTTTTTATTGGAACGTTAGGATGCTGCTCAGTTGACCTCATCAGCTTATGATCTATGTCAACTTGAGATGTAAAACGTGACGAATATTAAAGATTATTTGAAAATCGTATATTACGGGTCGTGTCAGAAATAAACTGTCAAAACTAGAATATATTTCTATCTACAGAAGGGTTAAATAAGTTCATACCGAAACAAAGGAAGAGCAAATAACACCCGTCGAACTAAGTTAAACTAATGAATAACTAGTTCACTTCCGATTTGGGTTAAAAATCGATATAATATAAGATAGAATATCAAATGAATAGATCGCATTTCATGAAGAGGCATACCTACCTCATTATCAGAATCGCTACCTATCGAGAAATTCAAGCTCTCGGGTTAAAAAATATGACTATTGTAGGCGTTAATATTGTTAATTTGGCCCGAAGGGCATGAAAAACTTAACGATACCATAAACTTAACCTAAGATACGTAGGTGGTTCGTTAGCTAAAATGTTCGTCATGGGGAATGGGGTGTCTTGGGCCCAAGTTATTTCTAATTGATAAACGTTTTTCTGAACACGATCAAATAATGTAATAAAGACTTAATGCAATGAAAACAACGATGAAACTCGGAATGGCCAATTATGAGCACTTAATACTTTTCTTAAGATAAAAAATAACACTTATTCGGTAAGAAGATCTGCTTTCCCTAGATATCGTTCACTTTTTATTGGAACGTTACGATACTGCTCAGATGACCTCATCAGCTAATGATCTCTTCGACCTAGAACTAACTACAAGTGGAAATAGATACTTACAATAAACACTTACGGGTCGTGTCAAAAATAAACCGACAAAACTAGAATATATTTCTATCTACAGAAGGGTTAAATAAGTTCATACCGAAACAAGGGAAGAGCAAATAACACCCGTCAAACTAAGATAAACGAATGAAGAACTAGTTCACTTCCGATTTGGGTTACGAATCGATTAGGAGAATATCAAATGAATAGATTGCATTTCATGAACAGGCATACCTACCTCATAATCAGAATCGCTACCTATCGAGAAATTCAAGCTCTCGGGTTAAAAATATGACCGTTGTAGGCGTTGAAGTTCTTAATTTGGCCCGAAGGGCATGAAAAACTTAACGATACGATAAACTTAACCTACGAAAAGTAGGTGGTTCGTTAGCTCCAATGTTCGTCATGGGGCTTGGGGTGTCTAGGGCCCAAGTTATTTCTAATTGATTAACGTTTTTCTGAACACGATCAAATAATTAAATCAAGACTTAATGCAAATAAAACAAGGATGAAACTGTGAATGGCCAATTTTGAGCACTTAATACTTTTCTTAAGATGAAAATAACACTTACTTGGTAAGAAGATCTAATTTCCCTTGATATCGTTCACTTTTTATTGGAACGTTACGATACTGCTCAGTACACCTCATCAGCTTATGATCTATAATCTAGTCTTTATGACTATCTTCTTCGACCTAGAACTAACTACAAGTGGAAATATATACTTAAAATAAACACTTATGGGTCGTGTCAAAAATAAACCGACAAAACTAGAAAATATTTCTATATACCGAAGGGTTAAATAAGTTCATACCGAAACAAGAGAAGAGCAAATAACACCCGTCAAACTAAGATAAACGAATGAATAACTAGTTCACTTCCGATTTGGGTTAAAAATCGATTAGGAGAATATCAAATGAATAGATGGCATTTCATGAAGAGGCATACCTCATAATCAGAATCGCTACCTATCGAGAAATTCATGCTCTTGGGTTAAAAAATATGACTATTGTAGGCGTTAAAGTTTTTAATTTGGCCCGAAGGGCATGAAATACTTAACGATACCATAAACTTAACCTAAGATACGTAGGTGGTTCGTTAGCTCCAATGTTCGTCATGGGGCATGGGTTGTCTAGGGCCCAAGTTATTTCTAATTGATAAACGTTTTTCTGAACACGATCAAATAATGTAAACAAGACTTAATGCAAATAAAACAACGATGAAACCCTGAATGGCCAACTTTGAGCACTTAATTCTTTTCTTAAGATAAAAATAACACTTATTCGGTAAGAAGATCTGATTTCCCTTGATATCGTTTACTTTTTATTGGAACGTTACGATACTGCTTAGTTGACCTCATCAGCTTCTGATCTATAATCTAGTCTTTATGACTATCTTCTCGGCCTAGAACTAACTACAAGTGGAAATAGATACTTAAAATAAACACTAACGGGTCGGGTCAGAAATAAACTGACAAAACTAGAATATATTTCTATCTACAGAAGGGTTAAATAAGTTCATACCGAAACAAAAGAAGACCAAATAACACCCATCAAACTAAGATAAACGACTGAATAACTAGTTCACTTCCGATTTGGGATAAATCGATTAGGAGAATAACGAATGACTATTGTAGGCGTTAAAGTTTTTAATTTGGCCCGAAGGGCATGAAAAACTTAACGATACGATAAATTTAACCTAAGATACGTAAGTGGTTTGTTAGCTCAAATGTTCGTCATGGGGAATGGGGCATGAGGCTATAGTTTTCCATAACTTGTAACTCAATCGAGAGCACTGCACTGTTCAGGCATCTTCAGGGCTACAATCCATATGGTATCCAGGGCCCTAGTTATTTCTAATTGATAAACGTTTTTCTGAACGCGGTCAAATAATGTAATCAAGACTTAATGCAATTAATGCAACGATGAAACTCTGAAAGGCTAATTTTGAGCACTTAATCCTTTTCTTATCATGAAAGTAACACTTATTTGGTAGAAGATTTAATTTCCCATGACAGCATTCACTATTTATTGGTACGTTACAATACTGCTCAGTTCACCTCATCAGCTAATGATCTACTTCAACTTGAGATTTAAAAGGTAACGAATATTAAAGAGATTTGAAAATCGTGTACTACCTATGGATTCAGTAAATACATACATTGAAGTGGTTTACTATTATTCCATTGATTCAATTATTATTAAAGAAACAGTCGTTCCGTGAAATTAACTATTCCTATCACTTTTGAACGTTTACACCTTTTGTCGCATCGATCATTCTTCGCTTTTGAGATTTAGGGGGAAAAAACATGGCGACTCGTTCTCTTGTTTGTTATTAGCTTTCCAAGTACTTTCGCAGCTTCGGGCATCATCAGGGCTTCGTGGTGCCATTACAAGGTATCCACGGCCTCGGCCGCGGTCGTGGATACCTTGTAATGGTGCTACGAATCTCTGATGATGCTCGAAGCTGCGAAAGTATGTACTCGGAAAGCTAATGAATAACAAGAGAAAGAGTCACCATGTTTTCTCACCCTCAATCTCAACAGCGAAAAACTAGAATAAATTTCTATCTACAGAAGAGTTGAATAAGTTCAAATCAAAACAACGGAAGAGCAAATAACACCCGTCAAACTAAGATAAACGAATGAATAACTAATTCACTTCCGATTTTGGATAAAAATCGATTATGAGAATATCAAATGAGTAGATGGCATCTCATGAAGAGGCATAGCTCATAATCAGAATCGCTACCTAACGAGAAATTCAAGCTCTCAGATTAAAAAATATGACTATTGTAGGTGTTGAAGTTTTTATTTTGGCCCAAAGGGCATGAAAAACTGGGTCGATTAACTTAACCTAAGAAACGTAGGTGGTTCGTTAGCTCCAATGTTCGTCTTTTTTCTTGCCTTATAATTAGCTAGTTCGTCATTTAATTGATTCCTTCACTAATATCTTAAGCTAATAGTATCACCCTCATTTCGGGCAATCGTGATGTTTTAACACGACTTCGTTCAATAGTTTCCATATTTCTTCTAGTTATATTATTCAATATTAGATCGTTGAGTGGAGGGACATGAGACTAAGGTTTTTCGATACCTTTTTTCTTACTCGAGAGCACTTGATTGTTCCGGCTTTTTCAGGGCTCAAATCCTTATGGTATCTAGGGCCCTAGTTATTTCTAATTGATAAACGTTTTTCTGGACACAATAAATAATGTAATCTAAACTTAATTCAATTAATGCAACGATGAAACTCTAAATGGGCAATTTTGAGCTCTTAATACTTTTCTCATGATGAAAATAACACTTATTCGGTAAGAGGATCTAATTTCCCATGATATCATTCACGTTATATTGGAACGTTACGTTACGTTATCTACTTCAACTTGAGAGTGAAACTGACAAAACTAGAATATATTTCTATCTACAGAAGAGCTGAATAAATCATAAATAACAGAAGAGCAACTAACACCCATCAAACTAAGATAAAGAATTAATAACTATTTCACTTCCAATTTGGGATAAAAATCGATTATGATAATATCAAATGAATAGATGGGATTTCATGAAGAAGCATAGCTCATAATCAGAATCGCTACCCAACTAGAAATCCTTACTCTCAGGTTAAAAAATATGACTTGTAAGCGTTGAAGTTTTTAATTTGGCCCGAAGGGCATGAAACACTTAACGATACGATAAACTTAACCCAAGATAAGTAGGTGGTTCGTTGGCTCAAATGTTCCGTCATGGGGCATGGGGCTATCGTTTCCCATACTTCTTATCTTAGTCCAGAGCACTACACTGTTCAAGCATCTTCACGGCTCAAATCCTATGGTATCTAGGGCCCTAGTTATATCTAATTGATAAACGTTTCTCTGAACACGATCAAATAATCTAATCAAGACTTAATGCAACGATGAAACTCGGAATGGCCAATTTTGAGCTCTTAATACTTTCTTAAGATGAAAATAACACTTAATTGGTAAGAAGATCTAATTACCCTTGATATCGTTCACTTTTTATTGGAACGTTACGCTACTGCTCAGTTCAACTTATCAGCTTATAATCTATAATCTAGTCTTTATGACTATCTCCTTCGACCTAGAGCTAACTACGAGTGGAAATAGATACTTAAAATAAACACTTACGGGTCGTGTCAGATATAAACTGTCAAAACTAGAATATATCTCTATCTACAGAAGCGTTAAATAAGTTCATACCGAAACAAGAGAGGAGCAAATAATAACACCCGTCAAACTAAGATAAACTAATGGATAACTAGTTCACTTCCGATTTGGGTTACAAAGCGATTAGGAGAATATCAAATGAATAGATCGCATTTCATGAAGAGGCATACCTCATAATCAGAATCGCTACCTAACAAGAAAACCAAGCTCTCGGGTTAAAAAATATGACTATTGTGGGCGTTGAAGATTTTAATTTGGCCCGAAGGGCATGAAACACTTAACGATACAATAAACTTAACCTAAGAAACGTAGGTGGTTCGTTAGCCCAAATGTTCGTCATGGGGCATGGGGCTATCGTTTCCCATACTTCTTATCTTAGTCCAGAGCACTACACTGTTCAAGCATCTTCACGGCTCAAATCCATATGCCATATGGTATCTAGGGCCCTAGTTATATCTAATTGATAAACGTTTCTCTGAACACGATCAAATAATCTAATCAAGACTTAATGCAACGATGAAACTCGGAATGGCCAATTTTGAGCTCTTAATACTTCTCTTAAGATGAAAATGACACTTATTCGGTAAGAAGATCTAATTTCCCTTGATATCGTTCACTTTTTATTGGAACGTTACACTACTGCTCAGTTCAACTTATCAGCTTATAATCTATAATCTAGTCTTTATGACTATCTTCTTCGACCTAGAACTAACTACAAGTGGAAATAGATACTTAAAGTAAACACCTACGGGTCGTATCAGAAATAAACTGTCAAAACTAGAATATATTTCTATCTACAGAAGGGTTAAATAAATTCATACCGAAACAAGAGAAGAGCAAATAACACCCGTCAAACTAAGATAAACTAATGAATAACTAGTTCACTTCCGATTTTGGTTAAAAATCGATTAGGAGAATATCAAATGAATAGATCGCATTTCATGAAGAGGCATACCTATCGAGAAATTCAAGCTCTTGGGTTAAAAAATATGACTATTGCAGGCGTTAAAGTTTTTAATTTGGCCCGAAGGGCATGAAATACTTAACGATACCATAAACTTAACCTAAGATACGTAGGTGGTTCGTTAGCTCAAATGTTGGTCATGGGGCATGAGGTATCTAGGGCCCAAGTTATTTCTAATTGATTAACGTTTTTCTGAACACGATCAAACTATCGTCTTCGATCTAGAACTAACTAAAAGTGGAAATAGATACTTAAAATAAACACTCACGTGTCGTATCAGAAATAAACTGTCAAAACTAGAATATATTTCTATCTACAGAAGGGTTGAATAAGTTCATACCGAAACAAGAGAAGAGCAAATAACACCTGTCAAACTAAGATAAACTAATGAATAACTAGTTCATTTCCGATTTGGGTTAAAAATCGATTAGGTGAATATCAAATGAATAGATGGCATTTCATGAAGAAGCATAGCTCATAATCAGAATCGCTACCCAACTAGAAATCCTTGCTCTCGGGTTAAAAAATGTGACTATTGTAAGCGTTGAAGTTTTTAATTTGGCCGGAAGGGCATGAAAAACTTAACGATACGATAAACTTAACCTAAGAAACGTAGGTGGTTCGTTAGCTCCAATGTTCGTCATGGGGCATGGGGCTATCGTTTGTCCCTACTTTTTACTTTTTCAAAGTATGAACATATTGATTCGATCGCGTTAAACTCAATTAGACAGTTAGAGCGATTGTCCTGGACAGGTTTTAGGGATCAGTTAAAAGCAGTTTGTCAGGCGACACAAAGCAGTGTGAGTTCTAAACTAAGCCCTATCTTTTCGATTTCGATATCTAGCTCTTATTTTCGGACTATCTCAACTTATTCAAGACTGATTAAGGTTATTGAGTGTGTATGGTTTGGGTATTCAATTATAAAGTATGAGTTATTAACATCTTATTCATGCCAACTTTATTCAAGGGATATTTGTAATTTTAAAGAACAAAAACTACCATTCGTGATAGGTATGAATTGAAGTGAATTTATTTACACAATGAGTTTGCTCGAAAATTGTTGGCGCTAAACGTTCTTCTGTGAATAACATGAAAGCTGCTAATTTTTCTAGAGGGAGGCCACCGAAGCGTCTGTTTTCCGATATTTTCTTTATTGAGACCAGCGCTTTCCATTTAGGCATCATCATGGCTCAAATCCATATGGTATCTAGGGCCCTAGTTACCACATAGACCTTTACAGCTCTGATAATGCCTATATGGAAAGCGCTGGTCTCAATAAAGAAAATAACGGAAAACAGACGCTTCGGTGGCCTCCCTCTAGAAAAATTAGCAGCTTTCATGTTATTCACAGAAGAACGTCTAGCGCCAACAATTTTCGAGCAAACTCATTGTGTAAATAAATTCACTTCAATTCATACCTATCACGAATGGTAGTTTTTGTTCTTTAAAATTACAAATATCCCTTGAATAAAGTTAGCATTAATAAGATATTAATAACTCATACTTCATAATTGAACACCCAAACCATACACACTCAATAACCCTAATCAGTCTTGAATAAGTTGAGATAGTCCAATAATAAGAACTAGATATCGAAATCGAAAAGAAAGGGCTTAGTTTAGAACACACACTGCTTTGTGTCGCCTGACAAACTGCTTTTAACTGATCCCTAAAACCTGTCCAGGACAATCGCTCTAACTGTCTAATTGAGTTTAACGCGATCGAATCAATATGTTATTACTTTATTTCAGAAGCCGGGATATAAACAATTGCTAACCTGATAATTTAAGATTTAAACATTTTTCTTTCTAGTTGACAAACGTTTTTCTAAAATAAATGTAATGCTATAAAATAATGTAATAAAGACTTAATGCAATTAAAACAACGATGAAACTCGGAATGGCCTATTTTAAGCACTTAATAATTTTCTTCAGATAAAGAATAACACTTATTCGGTAAGAAGATCTGCTTTCCCTAGATATCGTTCACTTTTTATTGGAACGTTACGATACTGCTCAGTTGACCTCATGAGCTTATGATCTATGTCAACTTGAGATGTAAAACGTGACGAATATTAAAGATTATTTGAAAATCGTATATTACCGATGGATTAGTAAATAAATACATTGTAGTGGTTTACTATTATTCTATTGCTTCAATTATCATTGAAGAAAACCGTCGATTGTTGAAATTAACTATTCCGATCATTTTTTAACGTTTACACATAAAGATTGGTAACTCTAAGAGAAAACTTCTTAGCAACTATAATAATGCTAGTTATTATACTTATCATTCATTTTCTAGTCTAAAGCTTAATTTTCCCTCAACTGTACAGCTGAAGAGTGTAAGACAACCATTCCCAACGAGTATGGAACAATTCATATAGCTCCAAAAATTCTCGGTTTGCTATATTTCTGAACATCTCAGATATTCAACACCAAGAACTACGATAATTTTAGAACCACGAACGCAATCGGTCCCATTCGATTCAGTGTCCAAAAATCTATAAAAATTGATATGTACCTACCGAATACACCTCTGTCTGAAAAATGTCGGATAATACTAATTTTCCTCCCTCGCAAAAACATCAAAAATACCCTCAACATTCATCAGATACAGACAACAGGTCGTTATTATGTAAGGAGTAATTGAATTTCATTTCGGCATTTCAGAATAGTCCACCATAGTGAACTGTAGTATTTATGACTATCGTCTTCGACCTAGAACTAACTACAAGTGGAAATATATACTTAGAAAAACACTTACGTGTGGTGTCAGAAATAAACTGACAAAACTAGAATATATTTCTATCTACAGAAGAGCAAATAACACCCGTCAAACTAAGATGAACGAATGAATTACTAATCGGAAGTTCACTTCTGATTTGGGATAAAAATCATCAATGAGAATATCAAATGAATAGATGGCATTTCATGAAGAGGCATATCTCATAATCAGAATCGCTACCTAACAAGAAAACCAAACTCTCGGGTTAAAAAATATGACTAATGTGGGCGTTGAAGTTTTTAATTTGGCCCGAAGGGCATGAAACACTTAACGATACGATAAACTTAACCTAAGATAAGTAGGTGGTTCGTAAGCTCAAATGTTCGTCATGGGGCATGGGGCTATCGTTTTCCATACTTTTTTTCTTAGTCGAGAGCACTACACTGTTCAGGCATCTTCAGGGCTCAAATCCATATGGTATCTAGGGCCCTAGTTATATCTAATTGATAAACGTTTCTCTGAACACGATTAAATAATCTAATCAAGACTTAACGCAATTAATGCAACGATGAAACTCTGAATGGCCCATTTTGAGCACTTAATACTTTTCTTAAGATGAAAATAACACTTAGTTGGTAAGAAGATCTAATTTCCCTTGATATCGTTTACTTTTTATTGGAACGTTACAATACTGCTCAGTTGACCTCATCAGCTTCTGATCTATAATCTAGTCTTTATGACTATCTTCTTCGACGTAGAACTAACTACAAGTGGACATAGATCCTTAAAATAAACACTTACGGGTCGTGTCAGAAATAAACTGTCAAAACTAGAATATATTTCTATCTACAGAAGGGTTAAATAAGTTCATACCGAAACAAGAGAAGAGCAAATAACACCCGTCAAACTAAGATAAACTAATGAATAACTAGTTCACTTCCGATTTTGGTTAAAAATCGATTAGGAGAATATCAAATTAATAGATCGCATTTCATGAAGAGGCATACCTCATAATCAGAATCGCTACCTATCGAGAAACTCAAGCTCTTGGGTTAAAAAATATGACTATTGTAGGCGTTAAAGTTTTTAATTTGGCCCGAAGGGCATGAAAAACTTAACGATACCATAAACTTAACCTAAGATACGTAGGTGGATCGTTAGCTCAAATGTTCGTCATGGGGCATGAGGTAGATATCTAGGGCCCAATAATGTAAATTGATCAAATAATGTAATAAAGACTTAATGCAATTAAAACAACGATGAAACTCGGAATGGCCTATTTTAAGCACTTAATACTTTTCTTAAGATAAAGAATAACACTTATTCGGTAAGAAGATCTGCTTTCCCTAGATATCGTTCACTTTTTATTGGAACGTTACGATACTGCTCAGTTGACCTCATGAGCTTATGATCTATGTCAACTTGAGATGTAAAACGTGACGAATATTAAAGATTATTTGAAAATCGTATATTACCGATGGATTAGTAAATAAATACATTGTAGTGGTTTACTATTATTCTATTGCTTCAATTATCATTGAAGAAAACCGTCGATTGTTGAAATTAACTATTCCGATCATTTTTTAACGTTTACACATAAAGATTGGTAAGTATAAGAGTAAACTCCTTAGCGACTACGGTAGTACTACTTATTATACTTTTCATTCATTTTCTAGGCTGAAGTTAAATTTTCCTGAACTGTACAGCTGAAGAGTGTAAGACAAACATTCCAACGAGTATGGAACGATTCATACAGCTCCAAAAATTCGCGGCTTGCTATATTTCTAACCATCTTTAAATTCTACACCAAAAACTGCGATAATTCTAGAACCACGAAAGCAATCGGTCCCATTCGATTCATTAGCTATTATAGTTTCATCAGAAACAGACAAAAATATTATATAACGAGTAATTGCATCTCATTTCGGCATTTCAGAATAGTCTACAAGCGAACTGTAGTTTTTATGACTATCGTCTTCGATCTAGAACTAACTAAAAGTGGAAATAGATACTTAAAATAAACACTTGTCGTATCAGAAATAAACTGACCGCTACCTAACTAGAAATCCAAGCTCTCGTGTTTAAAAAATATGACTATTGTAGGCGTTGAAGTCTTTAATTTGGTCTGAAGGGCATGAAAAACTGGGTCGATTAACTAAGACACGTATAGGTGGTTCGTTAGCTCCCAGGTATCCCTTGAATAAGGTTGGTATGAAGAAGATTTGTATAATTTATACTGCATAATTATATACCCAAACCTTACCTACTCAAAATCCTTACTTAATCTTGAATAAGTTGAAATAGTCCAAAAATATGAACTAGATGTCGGAATTGAAAAAATAACTGAAGTTACTGTCTTCTTTTTCTTAAAAGAAAATTTCCCGAAAATAAACTAACTGTTTTGCAGTCACCTAAACTGTATTTTCCAGCTATCAAGTTCCTATGGAGAAATTCTATAGGCAGCTAGATTGTGTTCCTACTGTGTTGTGTAGTGTATTTCGACGCTGAAGTTGACGCCGAGACGATCGACGATGACGGCAGCTGACGACGACGTTGTCAGAGAAAACGCGTGGTCCGAAGAAGGAGAGAAAACTACAAGCAACAAGTGGCTACAGGAAAGCATCCGTCTTTCAAGGTGGGAAACCGAATCAGGCCAATTCCGATTGGCATCGATCGTGGGCCGCGAAAAATCCAATTGGAATCAAGCAGAGCAAAAAAGCACCTAGTCCAACTAATAGCATTGAGCACTGAAGCCCAAGAATTATCATCCGGAAACCAACTCTAACAAGATGTAAATAGTTGTAGCTGAGCAGACCAAAATGTCCTAAAACACTATATTTTCTCTTAAAATCATTAACGTAATCGAGTTCGTTCTTAGTGCTGATATATACAAAAATATTATAAACGACTTGACGGAAAAATATGCGCCAACTACAGAAATACAATGGTTTATTATTGAATAAACCAAAAAAAAGTCTAAATGTTTTGTGAAAATGAGGCATAATACACAGTTTTCCATCGAGCAGACGAACGATTTCGTTACCCGACGCATATGCATGATATATTAACAATAAATGAATTTGAAAAAAATGCGCTAAATTAATTTAAAAATTCCCTTCCAATATCTCTATCGGGTAACGACATCGTTCAAGCAAACAATCACCAAAAAAGCTATCCAGTTATTTTTCAACGTTAAAAATACTGACGTCACCCTGAAATTTTCCTCGATCGGTTCGAACTCGATCGAAACGATAAGTGAGTAAGAAAGGCCGCCATATAGGCACGACAGGGTCAATCTCGTCGCTCATCGTTCAATAAAGCCGGGAGAGATGATCATTTTACCTTAGCTTAGCGGATCTCAAATTGGAACCAACCGAGGCCAAAACTCGGGTCAAAATTATCAGAGTTAGTAATTATATTCAAACAGAATTTATAAGCCTCATTGCATAGAAAAATAACTGAACAGCGAGGCAATTTAGTCGAATATTAATGTGGACATGTTTTGTGTACGGAGAAATCGGGTTCGAAATCAATTAAAACCTCCTCAAACAATACGATTTCGGAAACCGTTTTCTCCGTGGAAACAAAATTTACACGACAAGAAAATAGAATGGAATATTTTCATACAAACCTTTACCGTTTTACCATTTACCATCACCGTTTTACCATTTACCTTTACCATTTTACATCTCAACTTTCAACGCTTACCTCTCATTTTTCACTTACCCCTAAAGATTAAAACTAGACATGTTCAGCACCAGAACGCACTCGAATAGGGACTTGAAAACAGGACCAAGGCTCATTTAGAGTCACCATCAGCATGGAAATAAACCAAAATCGCATTGGCCGGGAGGGAGAACAAAATTCAAATTCGAACAAAAAAAATCGAAATTCACCAGAATGAAATGGAAGAACTTCGGCATTAAAAACGCGCATGAATACTTCCATTCATATCGCACCAAACTAGTGGAATCGATCTGATTCGAAGGATTCACTGCAGAAAAAAAATCATCTTCATGCTCGAATGTTACATTTTGGTCCACTACGAAAAAATTTACCGCAGAGAAAAAAAAAAATAGGAAAAATCAAGGACGACTCAAGTTCAAGAGGATTCAGTCGTTTTTCAAATTTGAGTATTGTAAATAAAGGGTACTTCATAAAACAATCACAAAAATTAATTTAATTACCATCACATAGACGAAATTAGTCACCCAATCAAGGTTTTTGTTCAGTTTTTTTTTTTTTTTGCTCTGCTTCTAAAAACCGCGTTTTTACCTAAAGCGAGAATATTGGTTTAGTGAGACTTTGAGACTAATACAAAAGTAATTATGCACGGTCGGGACGAGGAAAACGGAACGGAACGTAACGCAAGGCCACGAATGTCGCGTCGCGCGGTCGCGGACGGATGCTAACCTGTACGGTCTAAAAAAACTAATCTTACCTTTATGACCAAGCGCAGATGAGCTCAACTACATCATACCTGCAAACAAATTTTTATTCCAGTCAGAAACGCAAAAAAATATATTTTACAATAGTCGTTGATATTTACTCGAGGTAGACTGAAAGACGTTCTTTCTCGGATAAAATTCATTACATCTAGCCCTTCCACCTCTATGGATATCTCCTAGGTTGATGAAAATAAGCTAGCTCCTAGTGTACTCCTAGTACTCACGTTTGGCCATGATACTCCTCGTGGGTCGATGTATCCCTGCAGCAGCGACGATCCACTCGCAGGTTCTCCTGTTCTTGATTCCATCACAAGACACAGGCACTCACGATTTGACTTGTCTTCACAACACTTGGCATTTCGGGCACTAGGAACACTCGCGATTTTCACGCGCCACGCCACGGCACTTTCACGTCTGCGACACTCAGAAGCTGCAACAGACAAAAACGAAGAAAATAAATATATTTTGACGTTTTAAAATATATATTCCTATTTCTAAGGATTTTGAGACATTTCACACTAGCTCTAAAGTTGAAAAACGCTGCAAATGATAGTACAGTGATTTATTATTCCTTCGCTTTAATAACGATTTAAGAAGACTATCCATTTGTGATAGTAATTAGTTCGAACATTAGTGAACGATCCCACCGAAAAACAGATTGGTATTTAAATTTTTTTTCTTGGGCGATTACAATGGTTATCTAATTTTTCTTTCCTTGAGCGATCACAATGGTTTATTATTGAATAATACAACAAAAATCACTAGAACAAAATACTGAAAATTTTATTAGTTTGTGATTGTAATAGCTTCAGAATAATTGAATATTTGATTATTCAAAACATTAATACATCTGAAATTTAAGTTTTGAAATATTTTCAAGGGTTAACAAGGGTAATTCAATAGGTAATCAAGCAAAATTACAAATTGTTTTAGATGTTTCTCTCAGTTCAAGAACAGAAGATCACATTTTTTTCAAGTTAAGAAATATTAGATTTTTTATTGGATATTCAGATTCTACATGCCTTGAAACGTAAAACATCAAATTGAGGGGGGTTAGAAAATTTTTTTCTTGGGCGATTACAATGGTTTATTATTGAATAATAAACAAAAAATCATAACTAATAATTTTAAATAACATCATTGTTCAAGTAGTTTAAACCTGATAGATGAATTAATTATTACTTAAATGAACTGAAACCGTAAAAAATTAATTACTATTAACAAAAACCGTACTCACGTTTGGCCATGATACTCCTCGTGGATCGATGTATCCCTGCAGCAACGACGATCGACTCGCTGGTTCTCCTGTTCTTGATTCCATCACAAGACACAGACACTCACGATTTCACTTTTCACAACACTTCGCGTTTCCGACACTAGGAACACTCGCGATTTTCGCGCGCCACGCCACGGCACTTTCACGTCTGCGACACTCAGAAGCTGCAACAGACAAAAACGAAGAAAATAAATATATTTTGACGTTTTAAAATATATATTCCTATTTCTAAGGATTTTGAGAAATTTCACACAAGCTCAAAAGTTAAGAAACGCTGCAAATGATTGTACAGTGGTTTATTATTCCTTCGCGTCGATAACGATATAAGAAGACTATCCATTTGTGATAGTAATTATTGGTAACAATCCCACCGAAAAACAGATTGGTATTTAAATTTTTTTCTTGACCGAATGGTCTATTATTGATAATAAACCAAAAATCAATAGAACAAAAATATTGAAAATAGTGTTAGTTTGTGGTTGTAATAGGTTGTTTCAGAATATTTGATTTTAATATTCAAAACATTGATTGATACACCAGAAATTTAAGTTTTGAAATATTTTCAAGGGTAATTCAATAGGTAATCAAGCAAAATTACAAATAGTTCTGGGTGCTTCTCTCAGTTCAAGAACAGATCACTTTTTTTTCAAGTTAAGAAAACTTAGAATTATTTTTATTGGATACTCGGATTCTACATGCCCTGAAACGCGAAACATCAAATTGTAGTGGGTTAGAAATTTTTTTTTCTTAGGTGATTACAATGGTTTATTATTGAATAATACAACAAAAATCAATAGAACAAAATATTGAAAATTTTATTAGTTTGTGGTTGCAATAGCTTCAGAATAATTGAATATTTGATTTTATTATTCAAAACATTGATACACCAAAAATTTAAGTTTTGAAATATTTTCAAGGGTTAACAAGGGTAATTCAATAGGTAATCAAGCAAAATTACAAAAAAATTGTTCTAGATGTTTCTCTCAGTTCAAGAACAGAAGATCACATTTTTTCAAGTTGAGTAAAATTTTAATTTTGCTCTGGCTGTTGTCTGGTGTGTGCATAGCATACTATGGATATTTCATCCTGTTTGCAGAGGTAATGGCTTCAGAAAAATGTAATATTTGATTTTATAATTCGAAACACCCATACACCCAAATTTGAGAGTTTTGAACTATGTCAAAGTTCAACATGGAGAATTCAACAATCAAACAAAATTACAACTTTTTCTAGATGTTTCATTGATTGCTTTTCAAGATCACTCGAGTTAAAAGAAAATTTATATTTCAAGCAATTTTACTACAGCTCCGAGGTGAAACAAATTGAAACTGCTAACATTGTATACACTCTTTGGCTTTGAATCTTAACGGAAGAATATAAATGTCAATCGGAAGTCGAATTTCACATGAAAACCGCAATTTTGGAGAAATAGGTTTGAAACAGAGCGGGAATCAAGAGGTAGGCTTGTTGTTGTGAAGTTTTGCCGTTCAGAGAGGCCTCCTCTCCAAACTCGATGCATGGAAACTTCTATGCTTGATGAACTTCAGTGCTTCCCCAGTTCCCCACCTCAGTACTCCAGATAACCTACGCGACCAGCGGCACGGAGGTAACATGGCGGAGTACTGAGGTGGGGAACTGGGGAAGCACTGAAGTACATCAAGCATAGAAGTTTCCATGCATCGAGGTTGGAGAGGAGGCCTCCCTGAACGGCAAAACTCCACAACAACAAGCCTACCTCTTGATTTCCGCTCTATTTCAAACCTATTTCTCCAAAATTGCGGTTTTCATGTGAAATTCGACTTCCAATTGACATTTATATTCTTCCTTTAAGATTCAAAGCCAAACTAATTGACACAATCAGCTGTATAATAAACTACAACTAAAAAATAACAGGTAACTATGATCAATAAACCAACTATTAATATTTTCTTCATCATGAAATAAAACACAATACATTTAGCCAACTGTAACCGGTTCAATTTTAAATATAGGAGAGTTTAAGAGCATTTCGTGGTTTTTGAAAACTTGAACGTAGGAGCTTTGGATTCTTAGTCAAATCAAACGTTTCTTATGGTTACCCCTCAGTGGATGGCAAATTGTGGTGACCATTAGAGACATAATATAATTTGCCAAGTAACCGAAACCCCAACGTGATTGATGTTGACGGGAGGAAAATAACATTACCTAATAGACGTCTATTTTGGTTTATTAATAATAAACCATTGTAATCATCCAAGAAAAAATTTTTCTAACTTCCCCTCAAAATTTGATGTTTTACGTTTCAAGGCATGTAGAATCCGAATATCCAATGAAAAAAAATTCTGTCCGTCCGCCGTACGCGGTCCGCCGTTAGCAGTTTTCCGGCCAAACTGTAAGAGCTAAAAATGTGAAATTTTCACCAAAAATCAATCTCGGTCCTACGACGGCCCAATTCTAGAAACAACTTGCTAGCTCAATTGTAAAGGTATTTTTGGGGGGTTTTGAGAGGGAGAAAATTAATATTTTCCAAGGTTTTTCAGAAAAATGTGTACGTGGTATCCAATTCTATAGATTTTTGGACGCTGAATCGAATGGGACCATCGCCGGGTCGATAGCTTTATTGGTTCTCGAGTTATCGCAGCTTTTGTGCCGAATTTGGGAGATTTTTAGAAATTTGACACGAGGGTATAACTCGAGAGTTCTTGGAGCTATAAAAATCGTTCTTTACTCATTGGAATGGTCGTCAAACACTTTCTCCAGCTGTAACGTTAGGCAATATGTTTAGCTTCTGATTAGGAAATTAAGGAAAATAAAAATGATTAAAATTACAATAGTTACTACGGAGTTTTCCCTTATAGTTACCATCTGTTTTTCGGTGGGAACGTTCACAAATTTTCGGAATATTTAAAATGACAAATGGATAGTCTTCTTAATACAATATTGAAGCGAAATAATAATAAACCACTGTAAAATCATTTGCAGCGTTTTTAAAGATTAATGATGAAATAATAGACATTTACTGGCAAAATTTAAAATGTCTTTCATTCATTTCATATAAGCGTCTACTTCCTCTAGAAAATCGAAAAAAGAACGCTGCAAATTATTGTACAGTGGTTTGTTATTCCTTCCCTTCAATAATGATTTAAAAAGACTATCATCTATTTGTGATTTTAATTATACCGAACATTTGTGAACGTTCCCACCGAAAACAGAGGGTAACTATATGGGAAAGCTCCGTAGCAACTATTGTAATTTTAATCATTTTTATTTTCCTTTATTTCCTAATTAAAAGCTAAACTTATTGCCGAACGATACAGCTGGAGAGAGTGTTTGACGACCATTTCAATGAGTATAGAACAATTTTTATAGCTCCATGAAATCTCGAGTTATACCCTCATGCCAAATTTCTGAAAATCTCCCAAATTCGGCACAAAAGCTGCAATAACTTGACAACCAATAATAAGGCTATCGACCCCGCGATGGTCTCATTCGATTCAGCGTCCACAAATCTATATAATTTGATACCAAATACACATTTTTCAGGAAAACCTTGGAAAATATCAATTTCCTCCCCCTCAAACCCCCCCAAATACCCTTGAAATTGAGCTAGCAATGTGGACCGAGATTGATTTTTGGTGAAAATTTCAAGAATTTGGCTATTATAATTTGGCCGGAAAACTAACGGCGTACGGCGTACAGAAAGAATTTTTTATTGGATATTCGGCTTCTACATGCCTTAAACGTAAAACATCAAATTTTGAGGGGGGTTTGAAAATTTTTTTCTTGGGCGATTAGAATGGTTTATTATTAATAATAAACCAAAAATCATAACTAATAGTTTTAAATAACAGCGATTCTATCTATTTTTCAAGCTATTTCAAGGATTATGAGTTGCAGGATGCAACTTGTGTTTCCTGTATATTGGCAACTGGTTTCTTCAGTAATTACCTAATTTAGTCGTCATTCATCATTTTCGTACTAATTTTGTTGCAAATATATTTCTGTTCCCTTAGTTTATTTAAAAAATAGTGACTGACGTGATGTCATTAAACTTTGATGAGTATAGGTAGCTCATTTATCAAAAATAATTTTGATGTCCAGGGGTTGTGAGGGGGAGAAAAACCAGACGATTCTTTCTCCAATTCTTTATTAGCTGGCCGAGCACTTTCCCTCATTCGGGCATCCCCAGGGCGACGTGGAGCCATAGTGAATTGGAAAATGAGTCGCCTGGTTTTTCTCCACCTCATAACCCCCGGACATCAAGAAACGCGACGAGAAGAAAAAGGAAAATATTATAAGAAAGTTTTAGCACCGTAATTTTATAACCTATAGAAATCAAAATAGAAAAAAAATTGAATGCTACTTACTATCACGGAGGCGTGAGTGTTATCCTAAATTCGCTGATTTTGTCTGTCATTTGGACCAAAAATATCTGACAATTTTATTCAATTTTCTGTTTTCTTCTAAATCACTTTCGTTATGAATGTTAATTTTCAAACGATAAGTCAACAGAAGTAAAAAAATAACCATCAGGAAGCTAAAGTTATTTGCTGGAAGGGAAAACATCGGTTTTAGTAGAGTAAAATGTCTATACTTACTTACATAGAAATCGAAAAAATACCTATTCAAATATCGAGAGAAACTGATCTGAGGGCAATATCGATTTCTCTATGATCGAAGTCTGTAGTGCACCAGATGCAATCCGAAGTTCGTCTCATAAGTCCCGCATAAATATTACCTATATTTTTCTTTCGAAAAAAGTATTAATAAAATTGTCAACGAGGAAGGAGATACCCGCACAATCTAGCTAGCTAGTATTCGACAAGTTGCAAAAAAAAAATCAATTTGAAGTTTGTCTCATGAGCTGGTATTCAACTTAGTTCCCAAAATAAAAAAAAAACAAAAAAAAAAATTAATCAACCCGAAGTTTGTTTTATGAGCTGGCTAGATAGCTGGTGTTCAACTAGGTAATTCCCAAAAAAAAAAAAAAAATTTGAAAAAACTTGAAGTTTGTATTCATCAACGACTTAGTTCCCAAAAAAAAAGAAGTTTGTATTCAACTACCTACCTACTTACCTACCTAGTCCCCCTCCAAAAAAAAAAAAAAAAAAAAAAAACGAAGTTTGTATTCAACTAAGTACCTACTTACCTAGTCCCCCTCCGAAAAAAAAAAAAAAAAAAAAACGAAGTACCTACTTACCTAGTCCCCCCTCCGAAAAAAAAAAAAAAAAAAAAAAAAAACGAAGTTTGTATTCAACTAAGTACCTACTTACCTAGTCCCCCCTCCGAAAAAAAAAAAAAAAAAAAAAAAAAAAAAAAAAAAAAAAAAAAAAAAAAAAAAAAAAAAAAAGCAACTCGAATCGAATCTTGAGTCTCGAATCTCGAGTTTGTTTCATGAGCTGGCTAGCTGGGATTCAACTAGTCCCCCCCCCAAAAAAAAACCCGAAGTTCGTCTCATGAGCTACACTTTGATCTTAAAGGCCGAGAAGCGAGCGCATGAGCTGGCTAGCAGGTATTCAACTAGTTAAATCCGGTTCGAAATACGGAAAACGTCCGATTTAGGCCACCGAAGGTCGAAAAAGTAAGCTCGGCAACGAAAACTAGAAAACTAGAAAAACTTATCGTAGTGATAACCGTGAGATGCCATCGGGGCTGCGAAATTTCTAGCGAGCGGCCATCATGCATTCTCGCACAGAGGCCTTTACAGGTGGCCCCCCCAGTCCGCGATGATGCAGAAACGGGGACACCAATCGAGCGAAAAACTACCGAATTTAGGTATAAGATTTTGAAAAATTAGACTGAAATTGATTCACGAATTGAACAATTATCATGAGAACGATGGTCTTAATATAATATTACCCATATTGCAGACTTCTCGGGCGAAGCGCAGAATGAACGCACTTGATCGGTGGTCGGCGGAAGACTGGCGCCTGCAAGTCGTAAAAAATTAGGCCTAGCTTTAAAGTAGTCCCATTTTCGACCAATCGGATTACGGTTGGGACAGGAAATTCGAGGCGGATTAGCACATTCATGTTGGGACAGGAAATTCGGGGTGGATCAGCAAATTCATGTTGGGACTGGAAAATCGGTATTGGCCAGCTGTCCGGGTCCAACTTCCAAGAATTTCCCCGCATTTAACACAGATAGCGGCGGCGTTAGAGCTAGAGCGGACGCGGCTCTAGGGCGGCAGTACTTTGATTTTAATGGGTTATTTCACACTTTGCGTTGCCGTGTACTCCCTTTATGCCGTGTACGAAGGTCAATGCGAAGACGGTCTGTACACAGGTTTATACCTGACAGTTCACACATGACGGAAGACGCTCGCCTATTCGGTAAATATTTTTCAAAAGTTTATTTTTTCAATTTTTTTCTTCTTGAATGCTGTTTTCCCTTTCATGAAAACTACGAAACTGCTACATTATTGACGCCTTCAGCTAATAAAGCGCCTTATTTTAAGGACTACTTTAGTACTCGTGTTGATTTGACCACTTCCTGATTGATCGGATCACCTCCACTGTTGCGTCCACAGCTACTTTTTTCTCGTTTATGATAGTACGATAAGGTCAGCCATTTTTTTAGCGTCGATTTTTGCCAACGTTTCAATGTTTAAATGATAGCCTGTTTGGTGCCAGTTCACTGTTTCGTTTTGTTATCGGTGGTATTTTCTATAGTTTTCTACCGTACGCAATATCGTGGCGACCGTGACAGGACTTCGTATAGATTTATCGTAAACTCAACGAGATGGCACCAAAATTTTAGTCGGAGCAGAAGGCTAGAAGAGCCATTCGAACTTTATTTTTCAAGACTTGTAGGAAGATCGAGGGCTTATTATCAAGCGAAGAGGAAGCTCTCGACATGAAAGTGTTGAGTTAATTGTTCGAGCTATTAGAAATTCGTTTTGTCTAAATGCACGCAAAGGATGCTGTTATCAACACGTTGTTGGCCGAATCCACGACCGTCACAGAAGAAAACTTGGAAGCAGAACAAGAACATATCGATGAGTATTCTGTCAAATATTTCAAACTCTCACGTGATGTATCTGAGGTTCTTTCAAATTCCATGGCTAAAGACAACGTTTTAGACGATCGTGACTCATTGCATGCTTCAAGCGTAAATTCGTCCAAAAATGCTCGAAAATACAAGTTACCCCAGTTAAAACTGAAAGAGTTTGATGGAGAGCTGGGTAATTGGCTATAGTTTTGGTCCCAATTTGAGAAAATTGATCGTGATACTGATCTTGATCCCTCAGATAAATATCAGTATCTGTTTATGGCCACTAAACCAGGATCTATTGCTCGCAAAGTTGTAGAAAGCTATCCTGGAACAGATGATATGTATGAACTAGTCACAAAGGCTCTTAAAGATAGATTCGTAAGAGTTGATTTACTCACAGAATTTTAAATCTGTGAGCTGTTGAGTATGATCATCAATAATGCCATGTCTAGTGTCAAGATGTCAGTTTCAACTCTTCATGATAAATTGCAGTGCCATTTGCGCAATTTGAATACGTTGGGGATTACTAATGAAAATTGTGCCCCAATTATACACCCACTTGTCGTTTCATGTCTTCCTCCCGATTTGTTGAAGGTTTGGGAACGTGATTGTGTTTCATAGATTAAACGAAATAAACCTGATGCTGGTTCGAAAGAATTTTTACCTAATTTAATTGATTTCCTTTGTGTTGAGGTCGAGAGTGAGCAAAAGGTCACACTTGCCGCCTCCAAGTTCGGAATTGGAACATGACGATCAACGTTCATTGAAATCGAAGAGGCATCGAAGAGACCCGCGCCCTACAGCTAGTCAACACGATGGTATGATTCCTTCGGCAGCAGCTTTGTTATCGACCGCCAAGAATGGTAAGGAGGAATGTATATTTTCTTCTCCAGGTGGTCGTATTACTTCTTTCTGCAGGTTGAGGGGGAGAATAACGAGACGACCTCTTCAGAAGAGGTCGCCTTGTTATTCTCCCCCTCAACCTGCAGAAAGGATGTATATTTTGTTCAAACAGTCATCGTTCTCAAGATTGTGGAAAAGCCCTATCAATGAATGTGGAAGAGCGCCGTAAAATTGTTTATGAAAAAAGGGCGTGTTTTAGCTGCCTACTCTTGAATCATTCTGCAAAATATTGTCGGAATAGACCGAGGTGCATAGTTTGCGGTAAACCACACTTTCCTATCCTGTGCAATCAATATGCGAAACCAACTGAAGCCAGTGTTACTAACCCAAATTCGCCTGCTCTGTGTAACAACATCAAGATAACCAAATCAATGACTAATTTTGCAAGTTGTAAAGTATTTTTGCAAACTTAAGTAGGTAGGTAGTTTTTGTTGAGGGGAATGGATTTTCCTACAAAGCTAGAGCTTTAATCGATTCAGCTTCACAGCGATCATATATATCGTTAGTGATTTAGCTAAGAAAGTTGGTTACATTTTGCAAAGGCAAGAGTTTGTTCAACATGCACTATTTGGGGGCGTTTCTACTGGAGTAGTAAAGCACTGCGTTTTCAAGGTATTTCTGTCCAGTATTGATAATGTGTACCGTTGCAATTTTGATGCACTTGACCAAGAAAAGATTTGCGATGGTGTTTCTCCGATTAGTCAAGGACCTTGGATACAAGAATTGTCGAAAGAAAAGATTTTGCTCTCTGATGTGAATTCGACTGGTCCTATAGAAATTTTATTAGGAGCAGATATTGCTGGAAAGTTGATGACTGGAAATGTCAAACCGCTCAAAGCAGGCCCAGTGGCAATTGAAACCCTTTTAGGATGGACTCTAATGGGAAAAATTTCAGGATGTGATCACAGTGAAGAAAATGTTGCTATGCTTGTTACCACCATGCTAACAAAAGACATATCCTTTGCAGATCCACCGGAAAGGCAAACCAAAGCTGATATGGATTTACAAACTCAATAACACTTTGAAGAGACCGTTTCAGTCAACGAAGAGGGTTGCTTTGTTGTTCACCTGCTTGGATCTCCGACCATCCAGCTTTTCCTTCAAATTATGGCATATCATGGAAGCGGCTGCAAACCACTGTGAAGCAATTGAAGAATGAGGGATATTACGAGGCCTAGATCGAATTTTGGAAGACTGGCTGACTGACGGTATAATCGAAGAGGTCACCCCTGACAGAGGGCAAACCTCTGGTCATCATTATTTGCCTCATCGTCTCGTCGTTAAACTAAACAGTTCAACTACTCCTGTAAGGCCTGTCTTTGACGGTTCAGCCCATGAATGTGGTTTTCCTAGTTTAAATCAGTGTCTTCATAAAGGTCCTAATCTCATTGAAAAAATCCCCTCTATTTTGGCCCAATTTAGGAAAAAAAAAAAAAATTGGTGTAGTCGGGGATATCAGAAAACCATTTCTTCAGATTTCTATCGCGAAAAGGGACCGAAATGTTTTCCGGTTCTTTTGGATTGACAAATTTGGAAACATAAAAGTGTATAGACATTGTAGAGTTGTTTTCGGAATATCTTCTAGCCCATTCTTGCTTGGAGCATCAATAAAACTTCACCTGGAAAATGTACTGAATCAGTGTAAGGCGGGAAACTCAAATTGGCAAATTGAAATTGTTGAGCAACTAATTCGCCGTTTTTACTTTGATAATTGTGTTACTAGTTGTGATAATGAATCCCAGGCTCAATCGTTCATTGTTGATGCATCGAACATCCTGATGGAAAGACTATTCGAGCTCAGAGGGTAGGAGTTGACTAATTTAGAAATCAACTTTCTCACACCTGCAAATGTCGAGAGGCAGATATATTGTCTGTTAACTTAGAAAGCATCACATCAATGGACATAGAAAAGACAACGAAGAAAACAATGTTGAGTGCTGCCCATCGCTTTTTCGACCCAATAGGATTTACTTGCCCTGTTGCTTTAATTCCTAAACTTTTGATTCAACAGGTGTGGACACTTGGAATTGGATGGGACGAAGAGGTTCCTAATGACATCGATGAAAAATTGAAACGCTGCAAATGATTGTACAGTGGTTTATTATTATTTTGCTTCAATATTGATTTAAGAAGACTATCCATCATTTTGTCATTTTAAATATTCCGAAAATTTGTGAACGTTCCCACCGAAAAACAGATGGTAACTATAGGGGAGAACTCCATAGCAACTATCGTAATTTTAATCATTTTTATTTTTCTTAATTTCCCAATTAAAAGCTAAACTTATTGCCTAACGATACAGCTGGAGAGAGTGGTTGACGATCATTCCAATGAGTAGAGAACGATTTTTATAGCTCCAAGAACTCTCGAGTTATACCCTCATGTCAAATTTCTGAAAATCTCCAAAATTCGGCACAAAAGCTGCGATAACTCGAGAACCAATAAAGCTATCGACCCGGCGATGGCCTCATTCGATTCAGCGTCCAAAAATCTATAGAATTGGATACCACGTACACATTTTTCTGAAAAACCTTGGAAAATATGAATTTTCTCCCCCTCAAAACCCCCCAAAAATACCCTTAAAATTGAGTTAGCAAGTTGGTTCAAGAATTGGGCCGTCGTAGGACCTAGATTGATTTTTGGTGAAAATTTCATATTTTTAGCTCATAAGTTTGGCCGGAAAACGGCGGACGGACAGAATTTTTTTTCATTGGATATTCGGATTCTACATTCCTTGAAACGTAAAACATCAAATTTTGAGGGGGGTTAGAAATTTTTTTTCTTGGGCGATTACAATAGTTTGTTATTGAATAATAAACCAAAAAATGGATGAAGGAGATCAAATACCTAGATTTGAACATTTCTTGTTGGATTTTTCAATCGGATGTGCCAAATGAAAAATTGTCACTACATGTTTTTTCTGACGCATGTATAACCTCCTATGTAGCGGTGATATTTTTGAGAGTGCAGCTCGAAGAATCCGTTAATGTACAACTGATAGCAGCCAAGTCAAGAGTAGCATTTATAGGTGGGTCTGCCAAAAAAATAACGATACCCCGTCTGGAATTGTTGGGTGCATCCATAGCTGCAAGATTGTATCAAACTGGCAAACTAGATTTTGGATGTGAAAATGTTGTGACCTCGTTCTACACAGTCGCAAGCACTGTCTTGGCTTGGATCATCCGTCACGAACCCTGGGACGTATTTGTGAGCAATCAAATTAAAGAGATTCGAGATTTGACTGCAGGTTGTGAATGTAAACACATTCCAGGGACTGAAAACCCAGCTGATGTACCATCCCGTGGAACTACTGCTAAGAAACTTGTAGATTTGCGTTGGTGGGAGGGCCCTGATTGGCTCCGACTGTCACCCGAGTTTTGGCCTAGATCTGAAGTCGAATTTAATAAACAAGAAATCAAAGCTGAAAGGAAGAAGTCGGTTGTATCATGTTTTGTTGCAACACCGAGCGAGGTTGGTTTTATCTCTACTTCTCCCAACACACCAAGATTGTACGATTAATTGGTTTGATATCTCGATTCAAGAAAATTGCTCTCTGTAAACCTGGTGACTGAATCTATCAAGACTTGACAAAAAATGAGTTTGAAGAAGCACAATGGAAAGAAGTATATTTGGTACAACAAGAGTCGTTTGAAGGCGTTTCAGATCCTAAACTTTCAAGGTTTCTAATAGAGATGGCTTTCCTGATTTCTGTAATCCAGCAGTGTTGCCGAGTACAGATCATCCCTTCATTCATCGTTTGGTGAATCACGTTCACATCGAATGCTGTCATGCAGGGACTCAGTTTGTTTTGTCGCAATTGAGGCAACAGTTTTGGGTGAAAGACGTTCTATACGAAAGGTTATTAACAGGTGTCAGAGATGCATGCGTTATTTAGCCAAACACGCGGAAACAGAGCCATCACCGCAGATACCAAGCCGAGTTCGTTTTGCTAAAGTTTTTGAGATTACGGGCGTTGATTTAGCTGGTCCCTTATTTCTTACAACAAACAGCGGTCGTATCAAGAAACACTGGATTTGCTTATTTACCTGCGGGGTTTATAGAGCATTGCATCTAGAATTACTTTCTTCACCATCCACGGAAAGTTTGCTGCTGGCTTTGAGAAGATTTATGAGCCGACGCGGAAGGCCTCAAACCATTTATAGCGACCAGGGAACCAATTTCATCGGCGCTGACAACGCATTCAAGAAAGTGGATTGGGATTTGATTCATCAATATAGTTCGGTTCGTCGCATTGAGTGGCGTTTTAACCCTCCCCCATGGTGGGGTTGTTGGTGGGAGAGATTAATCGGACTGTTAAAAAACCTCCTCAGGCGTATTTTAGGACGCTCTTCAGTCACTTATGAGGAGATGGCGACAATTTTGTGCGACTGCGAAGCAATAATTAATTCACGTCCTCTTACTTATTTGTCACAGGATTCTGAAGACTTGGCTCCATTGACTCCAGGTATGTTTCTGCAAGACGTCGAGGAAGTGAAAAACGCTGACTTGGATTTAATCGAATCTACGGACTTCTGCAAGCGGTTCAAGTACAGGCAAGAATTGAAGCAAGTCCTGTGCCGTCGTTTTCGAGACGAATACCTTGGGCAGTTGAAACCGTTGCTGATAACCTCCGGCAATCTCTGAAGGCACCTCAGGTCAAGGGCAGAAGCCCAAGTCCTCTGCTGGAGACTTCTCAGGAGTCCAATTTTAGGACAACTCGTCGAGGCAGACTGATCCGAAAACCTCAGAAATTTAACTGTTGAATTCAATTGATTTTGTGAATAATTCTGGTATTTATTCGTCTGAAGAAGTTTTTTTTTTTTTTGGATTGTTGGATTTTATATTTATACAGTTGTTTCTGAGCTGTAAATTTTTTGTCTCTTGACTCAAAATTTAGGTGGGAGGATGTTGCGTCCACAGCTACAATATCGGACTTTTTTCTCGTTTATGAGCGACGACGATAAGGTCAGCCATTATTTTAGCTTCGATTTTTGCCTACGTTTCACTGTTTAAATGATAGCCTGTTTGGTGCCAGTTCACTGTTTCGTTTTGTTGAAAAGAAAACCGTTCAATAAATTAATTGTGCAGTATCGGTGGTATTTTCTATAGTTTTCTACCGTACGCAATATCCACTAATAATATAAAAATGACTATTTCTCATTTCCCAAATGATTGAAATACTTTCCTTTCACCTCTGAATCGCCTTCGGAATGATCACTTTTTGGGGTCGGCGCCTCTGATATATAATTTCTTGGAGAAACCTATAGAATCCGCATTAGTAAGGCTACAACTATCAGCAGTTTTCATGATATTTGAACAGAGCAATTCAGCATTTATGAAAGCCGATTTGTAACAATATCAATTTTACAGTGACTATCTAGGCCTTTTCCAAAAAAACCATTTCAGATTTCTTTACGAGTCTTCAAGTCCAGACCCAGTCTTATTACCTGGCACCTACTAAATTATTATATATTCATATTTATGTGAATATGAGGAAATGAGAAATAGTTATTTTTTTATTCTTAGGGGAGGTGATCCAATCAACCAGGAAGTGGTCAGGTCAATACGAAAAGTAAAGTAGTCCTTAAAATGCGTTGAGTTGCTGCGAAGTTGAGACATTTTTGTTATTGTTTTCCTTTTCAGAGTTTTTTTTATAGGCAGATAATTTTGAAGTCGGTTTTATTTTTTAAGTTTATTTTTATTTTTCTCTTTTGTCTCACAATTATGAACAGCTCTCGTCACAAATTGTTTTTTTGTCACTTACTTACCTACTAGGTACTAACCGGCCAAAAAAAAATCATGAATCAGTCGGACACTGAAGATCTAAACTACATTCAATTGTATAATAATTACCTAACTACATTCAATGTTATTATGTTGATTGAGAGTGAATTGAGTTGATTTGTGCATTACAATGAAGTTATTCAGCCCTAATAACCATGATATTTCTTGAAAATATAACGCTGAATTCAAATCGTTTAAAATCCTATGACACGTAGTTTTGTTCCTACAACCATAGGTAAATATTGCAAAAAACGTGATTTTGAAACAAATTTTTTAGAAATACGGCCTAAAAAGTATCTAATTTTAGTCCAATCAATACCAAACTTTGATTACGTAAACTAGACTCAATTCTGAACAATTTAAGTTTACAAACTAAGAAAAAACAGTTTTCGTTTAGAAGTTATGAGGTCTCAAACATACGTCCATAAAAACATAGATTGCTCCCTCATTATGCCACCTAAAATTCATTTTTTACCATCATTGGCAAGCTGTAGCTAAGTACTTCCAAGTGCAATAGTGATCTTTTTTTTCTCGACGTGGTTGGGAACGGTGCTCGAAAAACTTCAACACAATATCGAAAAAAACCCACAAGTCAACAATAGTAACCTCCTCTGCGGGGGTCTCATCCTCGCCACTCAAAAAATATCAATCCTTTGAATTGGGAATTTTTCTTGAGACTTGCGTTACAGAAGTGACTGTACATTTACAATTATGTGTCCGTCATTCTGTGGCATCAGCTTTGTTTCGGGAATTACTCAACCGAATTCAAATAAATTTCTAACACATATAGCATGATCAGATTAGCGGTTTGCTTCGCTCATGCGCTAACGTGGCAATAATGAAACTTGCTATGGCAGCTTATCTGATCAAAATAAAAGTAATATGGTATCCATCTAGGATATTATCCGCATAAGCCCTTACATTTTTGTCAAAATCGTTTTCAAGTTGGCATTGTTATATATGTGCGTCACTCACATGAGTGAATTTCTCACACAATCGTATCATATCAAGGCAGAATTTCAACTACTCTCCAAATCTGAGCAAAATCAGTTCATCAGGTCTGAAAGAATTTAAGTGAAGGTGAAGGATTTCACGTTTACCCACTCGCCAAGCAGTCCACTGATTTGATCATGCTTAGTAGGGGACTATCCTTCGATCAACGCGCACAACCCCAGGAAATTCAATTGAAATTGAATAAAAATAGAGCGATTTATCCTCGTCTCAAGGATGATACCGACGGTCACAAAAATACCAAAAAATTTCAGAAACGCGAAATCTAAGAGGAATATTTTAAATCGGAGGATACAATTTTTAGCAAAGAAAACGAAAACAGCTCTTTCTGCTCCGTGGAGGCTCCGCTTAGAAATTTCGGTTTCAGGTTTCTCGCTGATTTAGCCCGTTTTCTCGAATTCTACAAAACTGTTTCTACTTCACGTCTCGTGCGTTAATTTTCCGCCGGGACTCCCCTCCCCTGTGTGATGGTCATCCTTTAAGCTATAGCTACTTCCATCAGAACGTTCGAGTTCGAGTGCTATCATCACTCATCAGTTGAAAAGAAGGGGTAGCCGAATCTATAAAAGGTTCCATCCTCTGAAAAGCCGGCATTTGTTCCCCTCTTGGCAGTGTTCTGATCACGGGGAGGAAATCATGGCGATCGACCGACCACCCAATCTCACGTTGGGACTTGTCCTCCTGTTGGTTGTCTCTTTCTCAAGTAAGTCCTGGCAGTTATATTAACATAATTATTAATATTCGGCTCGTTTTATCAATTCCACTTGACCATCATTCTATTGTCTGCTATCACAAAAAGCAGTTTAATTTATTAAACGATTTTATGTACGCTATAATATATTGATAACGTTGATATGATTAGTATTTACCATCCAGCTAAAAAAAATCAATTCTATAAATTGTTTTCTTTTACAAACTAAAAAGAGTTGAGTTTGCGGATTATTGAAACATTTCTTTCAAACAAAAAAGAGTACAAGTATGGCTTTATTTCGAACTGTATAAAAATCTTTGCTTTTTTTAATGAAAAAATACCCTGTTTCTCATCTTATTTAAATTCATGACAATAAACGGTCCCACAAAAAATTATAATTTGTAAAATTGATAGAGCTTTGTAGCAAATAAGAGAAATTAATGTTTCAAAATCCTTGGAAAATGTTAATTCCCTTCCCCTCAAAACCCTACAAAATACCCATAAAATTGAGGTAGCGTTTAGCAATGAATTGAGTGAGCCACTGTCAGACTAAAAATTATTTTTTGGTACACATTTCAAGCTATTGTAGTTTTCACAAAAAAAGTGACAAAAACCGATCGTTTTCGTCAAATTTCTGTTGTTTTGACGTCAAATTCGGATTCAGCGTTAAATTTCCTGTAGAATCAAATTCGAATACGCTCGAAAACAAAAGAATAATTTATCACCCTTGCGAAACCAGCAGAGCTTAAAAGTTCGGCCGGTCAGGAGCTCGGTTTATGGAAAATAATTTCTGTGGCGCTGTTTAAATTTTTTTCGCCAATTGTTTTGGTATACACGTGTATACGGCATTCGAATGAAGACTTTAGCGTAATAAAACAATTGATTCACATTAATTTTGACCCTGAAAAGCACGGTTAAAGTTCAATTTTAGAGCGTTCAAAACCCGATTTTTTTTGTTTTCCCGAATATCAAATAAAATCAAAAAAATACATCTTGGTAAGATACGACTTTCCTAAAAATTTCAGATTTTTATCTGCATTGAAAGACAAGTAAAAATTTGTTAACTGATCGATGAAAAAAAAGGCAAGGGGTACCACTTGACTTTTTTGTGAAAAATGTTTTGATTTCGATTTCGTTCACATTTGGCATAATGGATAATTGATGGGGTGTAATTCAATAATGTATGCTTCACTCTCCCGTTCTTTCGCTGTAAATGGATGAAAAGAACGTTCACAGATGAAAAATGGGGTGTGTTGGTGTATATTCCAACAATTTTGTTGAATACTACACAAATGGTTGGGAAATGGACAGGTACATTATTCGGGAAAAATGTGGTCAATTAAATTACCTTTCTTCTGGTATAATCAAGCATCTGAAATCACGAATTTTCGTTGAAGTTTTCCAGGTTGAAAGTTACAAATCTTGGAGAACTTGAAAGTTGGACATGTTACCTCGGTTAAGAACTTCGTTCAAGTCGAAACATCAATACTTTATGATACAAAAACATTCAACACCCACGACCTACCTACCTTATTACAGACGCTACTTTACAAACTTCAAGTGTTGCCTCACCATACAGAGGTGAATACTTTATAGGGAGGAAAAAGGACTCTACCCCTACAAAAAGCTGCCAGGGGGTGAGGGGGCAAAGCCGCCAGGGGCTCTTAGCTCCTAGTTGTAATGTAAAATTTCCCTAAAGCATCTTCTCATACTTGGTATTATATCAGTTGAATATTTGGTATTATATCAGTACCTAGGGTAGCATAATAGAGCCTTATGTGTAAGTAAATGAAGTAAGACCGTATCCACTTTCCGACATCGTTGTAGATGCCTGCTGTCACGAGCATCAATTTACTTACCTATTAGCTTTAATGTCGTATTTCGCCTCTATAATTTCTTCGTTCGTTTGTAACTATAGGTGCGTGGCTCTCCTGGAGAGCTAAACTCGGTTCTGATTTAAACCCTTTGAAGATAAACCCTTTTTACACATTTTTTTCTCACTAAGCTGAGGTAGTATAACCATCAAGATCATCAGATTATTTTAGCTCGTCAGGTTAAAGAAATTGTCCAAAGTTACACGGAAGACGCCTATTACAACTTGTAGTTAGTACTCCTGTGAGGAGACGGATTCGACCGGACTAGATGGATCCCAACGATACAGGCCATAAGCGCTGGATTGGCAAAATAGTTTGATATAATCGACTACCTAATAAATCGTATCCTGTAATTAATCAATCTGAATGGATATATTGGAGTTAGCCGCGTTCCCCCGCTCCATTGCTTTCGATCTTCTCCTTGGATGATTGTGGAACGGATCAACCATTCGGCAGAACGGGATTCGAATTTTTAAAAAGGTCGTACCGTGTTATTGAGAGTTATAAGTAGGAAAGGCTTTACTGGCCACCGTTTCTTCGCCAATTTAGATCTAACAACGTGGAAGCCCTATTTAGAATCTCTCCGTTAGTGAGAACAATTACGATGTTGGGTTAGGTTTTTTATCGGTATTGGGTGAGTAATCGTAGAAGATAAATGGTTGTTCGGAGAAGTATTTTTTTATCGGCTAACTCAAACCTAATAGGGGCGCTTGGATAGGAAAAACTGACGAGTGTGTTGTTCTGTCTTGAGTACCGGGTCATCTGGATTAAATAGATAAGTAATCGATGAAATTCAGTGAGGAAAACACATGATAAACCCTTTCGTTTTTACATCCTTCCGAGACTCTTCTTTTTTTTACTATAAAAGAAAAGACGATCTTCAAACATGAGTTACACGCAATATTTCTCTAATAATTTTCGGTGCTATAGAAACCGATCTATACTCATTGGAATGCTCGTCGAACACACTTCAGCTACATCCTTCTCCGACTTTCAATCAATTATTAAGATAAATCAAAATATTCCAAATTACGATTTTCACCTAGCAGTTTGCCGTTATTCGCTCACATATGTTGTTCGGTTGAAACGTTCACAAATGTTCAGGATAGTCACCATTACACGATGAAGGTTTTCTTAGATCATAATTGAAGCTAAGGAAAAATAAACCACTACAATCATTTGCAGCTTTTTGAATTCAATATAGCACACCTGGCGTTGGTAGTGTCTTCAACGTAACACCATCCGATTTCTTCGGTTTCTTCGGAGTACTACATAGACCCTTTCGGCCCTTATTCTTGTTGGTCATTTGAATGTGATGATTACAGGAATTTGTAAATAATTATTCATATTCAAAGATGGCAATTCTCTTTCATTAACTACGTTCAAGCGATTAATGCTTCTGTAGCTTTCATGGTCGGCATCCTGGGGATCATAACGCAGTACCCTCACAGATTTGTTGATTATCACTATTTCCCCTACGTAAACGAATCACATTAGAGAGTTTGGTTCTAGAAACGTCCTGAAGCATAGAGGGGCCCAAGAACGAGTGTTAGGGTCGACCGGTAGAGTTTAATCTAAACTAATTCACTCCGACTACGAGGAATTGTTCTCCGGCTACCGATGTTCCCCTTAAGCACTACCGTAGCCACTTGTCGTTGGAAGAAAAAAAATACGACTTGTGAGCCTCACCTTCGTTCGCTCTCTGAATGCCCCTAACACAACTTCACCTTAAATTCAGTTTCTTTAAATGGAACACACCATGTGTTGATGATTTAGAACACTCTTCTTTCGTTTTCTTCATCTAATAGTTTTTTATCCACTTATAAAGAAAAGTACATCGATTTAAATGATGTCAGAATGTGATTCCTAAAATTGACTATAGCCGTCTCCGATTTTGCAAATGGAGAAATTAGGTTGGTATTCTAGAGAAAAGTTTATTGAATCAGCATTCATACATTGGCATGATAAAATTGTAATTATATATCACCTTCTTAGAAACTATAAGTTCTGATTATTTTTCTAGAATACAATTTAAAATGCCAGTTTCCATTGCATATTCCAATTTATGAATCTACTTAATCAACCTACTTCAGATAAATATTGTATGGTTTTTATTCCCAAGGAATGGGGCTCCACGAGCTGCCATTTGACGCGGCGGAACTTTCCAGATTATATTATAGCTTCTCAGCATACTATTTAGAATTCGGAATCCTGTAGTAGAACTGATCACGTAATAAGGACCTAATGATAAGATTATGAGGGTTGCCCTCTAAGACAAAAGACCGTTTATCGACACATTGGCGATAAAGCCTGTCTCTGGCTGGATAGGTTTGCACCCGCTGACAGTGGAAATGTTTGCACAACCTCTGATCTCTATTCGTTCTACGAGAGACGGGTCTGGGTTCGTTATCAAGGTCAAGAAATTCCAGCGATGTGGAGAAATTGGGGAATGAAAAGAACTGTAGGTATTTGTAATTGGACTGTTGTGAGGAAAAACAATATAAAATCGGGAAATTATTGATCGAGTATAAGGAGGGTTAGAGGACTAATATGTTACTGAATACTTCCTATTTAATAATTCTACGTGTGATATTAGCTATTGGCTCATTACTTCCCTACTCCTGAAATTGAAAAACATTTGAAAATTGACTAATTTACATTAAAAATACTCATAAATAACTCATACATGTATATTAACTCATTACACAAAAATGTCATCATGGTTAAACCAGCAGTAATATCAACGAATGAAAAATGTATAAAATCGGTTAAACTTCCTTGTGACAGGTATAACTTCTACTATTTTGATCTGATTTAAATGAAATGTTCTTGAATATTGCGGATTAAACCCTAAATTTATTGAACTCTATTAAATTAAATTAAAATATTAAATTAAATATGTTTAGGTTATGGTTTATGGCTCTCTTTATGGCTCACTTTATAATGTAATCAATAGTTATCGTATTTATGTAGTCATTAAGTTAATTTCCTTTTCAGGAACAAACTCTAACTGTTTGCGAACTTTGTTTCAGGTGCACAAGAATGCAAGATAAGCTGTTCTAACGGTAAGATCATTTAATTCTCGTGTAGATGTATTTAATTTCAATTTCAACGCACCTGCATTGTAGACGTAATCCCTCACGTCTCAAAATAAGAAATACAAATGAAGTAAAATAATGGAACTGGGTTTAATCAATTTTTAAATTGTTTTGATCACTGTTGTGTCCGATGTGGAAATATTCAAGGCACGATTTAACTATAAAAGTTTCAATTGCGAATTTCAACAATTAATGTAGGTAGCACACATTAAAAAAAAAAGGACAACTATCTATAACCTGACGTGGCAACTATGGACCCTTTGGCTCCACGTCGCCCGGAGGATGCCCGAAAGTGCTCGGCCAGCCAATAAAGAATTGGAGAATGAGTTGCCTAGTTTTTCTCCTCCTCACACCTCCTGCAATTTTCTTCCTACAATTTAAATGATCTTGTTCCTTATTAACTTCTACCAATTTTCATTTTTTTAACGACATTTTATTTTTTTTCAGCAGTTGATTAAGTTTTTTAGATCTTAACGTAATTTTTTTCCTCTAGGCCCTAATTTAATCAAGCTTGAACCTGGAAAAGCGTACACTTACGACCTGATTGGAACAACGGTAACGACAAAACCGGGTGCAAAAAATGATGTTGCCAAGCTAGGCCTCTCAGCCAAAGTCGAGATTGTCGCCGGATCAAACTGTGAAAACGCCATAACACTTTCCAACGTCCAAACGTCGGGTCCTGATGGCAAGGTAATGTCCACAATATTTCAACCCAATCACCTGCTTCTGGTAAAAGGTATTTCAGAATATGACTACTCATCTTATGAATTGCAGAAATAATCACCAAACCAGCCACAAATCACTGAAACTTCACTGAAATACTCTTTGGTTGCCAAGTTATGAAGTCTAGGATTTTAGAAAGCACAATAAAAATCATGAGTGTACCCAATTTTTATTGAAGTTCGAACCATCTGCTAGTCCCTTGAGATATTAAATTTTTAGTTTTTTTTTTCGAATTCAATACCGCATTTTCTGTTTTTTATTAATCTGAAGACACTTAGAAAATCTTAACTGCAGCACACTGCACACGTTCTGCAGTATAATTGGTTACTTCAGTACATGGTATGCCTAGAATGGGAAATGAATTGCAAATTTTATTTTAATTTCAATCACTGACTAGTGAGGGGCATGGTTGGCTTTCAGGCCGTGTTACATGTACCCCTGTTTGGACAACCACATCCTAAGGAAACCATAAAAAATAAGGTGATAAAACCATTACATTTACATGGAGTATTGCACTGTTGGACTATCCTGTGCTGTTGGGAAGGAGTATAATTGTTAACTTATTTTAGAATGATAGTAAATGATATTTACTTGCCATTATTTATTCTGTACAAGTTTTCTAATGCTTTTATGATATATGTTCGGGTCTATTTTTGAGTTTGTCTTCAATTCTAAATATCCAACCTGTTAAATATTATTCTTCCTCCAGTTCAATGAATTCCAGCAGGGGTACTCATGGTCATATTTTCTCACAACCATTCCATTTCTTTCTACTGCATATAATTGAAGTTCATGACTCAACGCCTTATAAATAATTTTGGCTTCATCGAAATTCTGCAGCAATTCAGCCTTGAGAAGATTCTTGGCTCTGCACCATCAAGATTCGGTCTGTCTGCTGGCAAACTGGATGGGTTATGTGCAGATCCAGCAGAACCGCAGCCCTCTGTCAACATCAAGAGAGCCGTCATTTCTCTGTTGCAAGCGGCCATTTCCAAAGAGTTTGGAACAGCTGAAGTTACTGAGGTAAGCAATTCAAAACATTCGTACCATGCAGGTATTGAGGATAAAGAATCTTTGTAAAGGATTATAATTTAAGATTAATTAAGTAAAACTTAATTGGTGGTTACTTTTAAACTTTATCTTCTTAATGGCATGAGTCATTTTATTGTTCTACTAGACTGACATTTTTGGAATCTGCCCGACGAGTTTGGATTCTAGTAAATCTGGCAATATTCTGACAGTCAAGAAGCTGAGAAATCTCAACCGATGTGGTCTTCGTGAAGGTGTTGACCTTTTGATTCCCTCTACTTCTTACTATAATCCATCTGTAAGTTATTTGAAGTGAATTTTGATTTGAAAGGGTTTTGAATTGATTAAGCTCTCATTTCTAAATAATATTTTTCATTTGATAACTATTTTTGACATTACAGGATATTCAGGGTAGCGATATGCTGTCAGGTGAGCTCAAAGTGACACAGAAGTTCGAAAATGGAGTTCTGAAGTCTGCTGAAGCACAAGAACTATATCAATACAACCCGACCGCTGCTCTTGAAGCTGGGACTACGATAACTGTTGACACTAAACTCACCCTCACGGGAACATCGTCTAAAGCATTGCCTGCTGGTATGGAAACTTATAAAGAAATAATATTTTTCATTTGGTGTATTAAATAGTTAAGATTTTCAAGAGAATGTAATGATTTCAGCGCCCAAAGTCACCATCCCCAAGCGCATCTTATTTGACATTGAACATGAAAATACTGCAAAAGGCAGTTTGGCTGAAATAATTGCGCTCCTGAAAAAAGGCATCGAAAGCAGATCTGTCGATTCCACAGATGCTACAGTCTTTTCATCTTTGGTTAAATCTGTGAATGCTGCTCCCAAAGAGGAATTACTTACCGCATACAATCAGGCCAAAAGTGGAGCTGGTTTGAGTGACAAGGAAACTGCTAGGTAAATGGAGGGAATCAAACAACAATGAACATGTCATTATTATCCTCAATACATCAATTCCACAATCTGCATGCAACAATTGATCACCTATGTAATTTCTCTTACTGAAAATTTTGCAGGAAAATGTTGCTGGATGCAATCTTTAGCGCTTCAAGTGCAAGCCGAACTGAAGCATTGGCTGAGCTTATCAAATCCAAAGAAATTCCAGCGGAGGAACTACCCATCTGGTATGCTAGGATTGGAGCTGTGAAGCATGTCTCTCGAGCAGCCCTTACTGCGACTCTAGTATGTCATTCTTGATGGTTTTCGACAACGCATTTCACCGGGTATAATTATAATGTCAGTGATGTTTACAACATTGTGATTTACAGCCTCTTCTTGATGGTAATCCTCCTGATGCTGCCTACCTCGGATTAGGAGCCCTTGGGCGAATATTCTGCTCTGAGCATCCCTGCGGCCAGTTTGGTGTCGCTGAAGTTACTGCTTTTCAGAAAAAACTAGCTGACCCATTGCTGACCAAAGGATGCAAGCCAAGCAATCACAAGGATGAAGATCAGGTACTTTTGAGTTTTTTGTGATTATGTTAGTTTTCATTGAATTATTTATTTAACCATTCTGAACTTTTTTCAGCTCATCGTTAGCCTAAAAGCAGTTGCCAACATGAAATTCTTGACCAAAGACGTCGCAGACAAGCTAGCGGAATGTTTTGTAAATCCAAACATAAAATCTCGAGTAAGATCAGCGATTGCTGACACTATCAGAACTGACCCACATCAATCTCAGGTATTTACAGAAGAAATATTATCGGTAGCTGAAGAAAAACACACCTGTCAGTTGCCCTAAACATTTTAAAGCTGGAGTATCTAAGCAATCAATAAAACATCGTAGACCATAATTATGTTCAGGTAAAAGATGCTGCCCTCAAAGTATTTCAAAATTCTGAAGAGGATTCCGAACTTAGGATCAAGGCATACTTGGCTCTTCTTGGCTGTCCTTGTGGTAAAGTCGCAGAAGCAGTGAAGAATGTGTTGAACGGAGATTCACAACAAGGTAAACTTGCTTTGTATGCAGATAAATGGATTTTTTAACTATGCGGTCAAGTTTTTGCGGTGACGGGGAGACAAACTTGGTGACTCTTTCTGTATCTTTCCTTTTATTTGCTACGATCTTTCACCCATTTGGGCATCTTCAGGGCTACATAGGTTCATCTGGTACCTATGACTGTAGGTACTTATTATAGATCATAGGTACTCATGACTATCGATCATAGGTACTTATGACCATAGATCATTGGTACCTGATGGACCCATGCAGCCTTGTAGATGCCTGAATGGGCAAAAAATGCGACAAACCGAAGAAGTAGCCTTGGTTTGATTATGTGCCTAGTATACCTTCTCCATAATACAATGATTGGAATTGAGCTAACCAGAGAATGGAATTGAGCATTATGATACGCATAAAATTTTATTGTTTCAGTTGGCAGTTTTGTTGTTTCTTCTTTGAGGAACATTAAGGCTTCAGTAAATATTGACAAAGCTGATGCCAAAAAACACCTTGGTGGTATTCTGAGTGCCAAGCGTTGGCCCATTGATCCTCGCAAGTTTTCGCAGAACCAAGAACTTTCCTACAGTCTGGACCTCCTTAACGTTGGTGCTGCTCTTGAGAATAACATTATATACTCCCAACAGTCATGGTTACCTCGTTATTTGTCCGTTAACGTCACCTCCCAACTGTATGGTCATGCATTCAACATCCTAGAGGTAAATCTATCATCTTAATGGCTTCATTGCTTTCTTAGTTAGGATTAAACTTTTGTGGAACGCTAAAAATTGCATGAGATATTCCATTATATTTTTCCAGTTGGATGCTCGGCTTGAAAATGTTGAACGTGCCATTGAAGGTTTGCTCGGTCCAAAAGGATACCTTAACACTCACAAGCCTGAAGAAGTGGCTAAGAAGGCAAAAACATTCGCTAATTCCATTTTGGAGAAAATTGTAACGCCATTAGACAAAACTTTCCGTCCAAAACGCTCAGCTGCTACTTGGTCCGAACTCAATTCTCTTGCAGACAAGGTTAGTACAGATGTTCACAGCACAGCAAAATAAATAGGCACAGAGCATACCTCTCATGAGGCATGAATGGTTGAATTTTGAAATTAAACAGACTGTCTATCAAAACTCCATTTAAATTTAATTTTCCGCAGGTAAATTTGGGACCTGACTCTGACAAAGATATAAACGTTGATCTGTCACTGAAAGTCGGTGGTTCAGAGCTGGGATGGCTGAAACTTCATTCTCTTGATGGTAAAACGTCTCCTAACAAAATCATCGATGAGGCTTTCGGCAAGTTAGATGAAGCTGTGAATGGTGCTAAGGATTTCAATGTAAGTTGCTTATTACAAATTCCTCAGTGCAGCTAGTTGTATTGAAAACTTGATAGGTGATATTCCAGAAAACTCTTGACTAATATGAATTTTATTGGAATTGCAGAAAGACTACAGGAGGCACATTGTTCTTCTGGACCAAGAATTCACATACCCGACAAGTTTGGGACTTGCCCTCAACTTGAAAGCCCTCGCCTCAGCTGCAACTCGAATCAAACTGGATGGTAAAATTGACCTTCCAGCTATCCTCAAGAACCCCAAGAGCGCGGACTTGAAACTTCAACTGATTCCAAGGTGAGCTTCATAACCAAATGTTTCGTGTTTTGTATTGACTCATAAAACTTGAAAGATATCCTCATTTTTCAAGATAAGTGATAATAATCTAAGTATTCTTTTTGGAACAGTGCTGCGATCAACGTGCGAGGTGATATCTCCATTGATGGTATTGCCATTGAAACCGGTACTAGAACTTCCCTCAATCTCCACTCTTCAACTGGGACTGATATTACTATCAGACTTTTGGATGGCCAGGGAATCGATGTGATGGTCGGTTTGCCTATCAACAAGCAGGAAATAATTTCACTCAAGACAGATGTCAGTTCCATAATCAAGGAATCTGGCAAAAGTGAGACTGTCAACCCTGTGTCCTATGATGTCAAGAGGTATAAATATGAATGCCACAAATAATTGAATTTTATTGATATGTGCTATTTACTGTGGTGTAAGGAGAACAAGAAATTGTTTTTGTAAGATCAGTTTCCTACGGATGTTTATAATTTCAGGGAAACTTACTCGGGATGCTTTGACCAAATTGAACCGATTATTGGTCTGACTTTCTGTGGTAAAGTAAGCACACCATGGGAAGGTTCACGTTCAATTTCGCCCTCTTATGGCCCCAGTGAACTTACTGTTGAAATTGTTAAAGAAGATCCAACTCTCAACAAATACCACTTCAAGGTTTTTCAACAAGCAAAAGATGGTAATTATTCATTAATACACGCAGGACTTTGATTACTGGAAATATGTTCTTGGAAGCTGAACTGAGTCTTGCAGTTCTACATGAGCTGACTTAGTTGGGTTTGCCCTCAGTCTCAGGGTAAAACTACGCATACTTAACTAGTGATTAATAATTATTTATCTGCAGCAGACTACATTTTCACTTAAGGGACTCTTCAGGTTTTCTAATTGAGTTCAACCATTTTTACCATTTATAGGTAAAGCCGAATTCGAGTTTCTCTTCGACACCCCTAATTCACAGGTTGACAGGAAGATTTCTGTGGTTCTTGATGCTGAAATTAAGCCCAAGAAGTACGTCAAATTGAATTTGCAATCTCCCTGGACACAAGCAACTCTTGATGGTAAGTCAACAATGGCAGATAGCATACTGGGTTATTAACCAAAGTATCTACTAATAATATGTTGATGACTGTCACCGTTCTAAGGGTATGTACCAATTTTTTATTATTTTTTATGCCACTCGATTTCATTCCACAGGTTCTCTTGTTGAAAATGATAAGGAAATCTCTGCTATGGCTAAGCTGAACCACGATGGAGCTGAATATCTTTTCAAAGCTGGAGCTAAGAAGAGCAAAAACGGCAACCAGCTTAAGTTGGAACCTATTTTTGAATACAAAGCACCTGAAATCAAATCTTCACTCATTGGACGTCGAACCGGCCCTAAAGGCGGATCGCAACAAGCATATTCTGCCTCAGGTACTCATCTAACCTGCTACTAGCATCCAAGTTGATATAGATGCGTGTTTTCAAAAATTAATCATGTTGTAATCTGGCAGGTGTCATCTTGGTGGATATGCAGGACACCCCATACAGTAGAAAATGGAAAATTCAAGGCCTCTCAATTAACACACCACGTGGCAGTCTCGTCCTTGATGGCACTGGCTCTCTCAGTGATAAAGGTATTGAGGGAGACAACAAGCTGAGTTTTGGTGAAGACTCTGTGACAATCAAGGGCCATGCTCTCCAAGAAGGCAACACCAAATCTTTGAAACTTGCTGTATCACCCAGCCAATACAAGGACGCATCCTTTGAAATCCATCTAAGCCAAACTAAGACTGGTGAACTTGGCACGAAATTGGATGTAAGTTTCTAGAATGATGATGTCTAGTGATTGTGTGAGAAACTGTTTAGTGAAAATCCACATGCTCATGTCGTTTCTACACAGCTGTGAATTTTGATTGACTTTTAGTATGAACACAAGATAGCCCTTACCCACGGACCAGACCCAAATAACAAGGAGAGCCAACTTTCTATAATCAACAAATTTAACCGTGACGCCAAAGCCAGCAGCTTGTCTCTCAGCTCACAAGGTATATTGGTTTAAACTATTAATTTATAAGTGGTCAAAGGGAACAGAACCACCCGCAGGCCATGGCCTCAATAGCTGAACTATATACCAATATCATACAAGATTATTTGCTAAATAGTCAGCCTACTTCAGACAGACGTCCTGGACTGTAGGTGTTTAGATGCTTGTTGGAATGTGCCTTCAATCGGCCTCCGTAGTCCACAATTCGCTGGTAATAACACTCCGAAAAATACCTTGAAAATGAATGTTCCTTTTCATAGGTCACAGATCAGTCATAGGTGGTCCGGTTCTTCAACTCAAATCTTTTACTGGTAAAAAGAATTTATGAATCTATCATGTTTATCTGGTTTCAGTGAAATATCCCATTCTCCTGGTGGACATTGCCGGTAATTTTGCAATCAAGCCTAACCATCTATCAGCTGGAGTTAAAGCTAAAGCAGACAAGTACTCTGGCAGTCTCCAAGTCAAGGGTGATATTGATAGCAAGAAAGTTGGAGATTACAATGTTGAAATCTCTGTAAGCATAATTAGTTTCTGGCCAACTGCAGATTAAATACTTTTTTGCTATCGTAAATTGCTTAACATACACATATTTACAGGCTGGAGCAATGGGCAAAACACTAACCTTGGCTTCCACTCGGAAAATCACTAAACCGAATCACTCAAAATTCACGAACGTTTTGGATATGAAACCAGGAGGCAAATATGAACTCACTGCTGCAGTGACTCACAATTTTGCTGGCAGTGAGACTGATTTCCAGATTGACGCCGATGCCAAAATGCCTATTGAACCGAAAACACTCAAGTGAGTTTAGTATAGAATCAGCTGTTCTATAGTTGATATGGTGTGGGGCAAAAAATCAGGTAACTGATCCACCGAACGGTTATTTACGCCGAGCAATTTAGCTTTGTTGGGGCTTTATTTTTTTTATTACTACTTTAGCACAGTAAGGAATGTGACAACAGACGAAGGATAAGTAATGAAGTAAAGAAATAAATTTTGTAGTATTCGTAAATAAATTTGTATTTAGGGTTAGTGGTTGAAGCTGCTGAATGAAGTGAAATGAGGTGTTCTAACTTTGGTGTCCTTCTGTGTTTAATTGGCGTCAATTAGGACTGCTCTAAATGACTACCACTGCAAATGAAATCATTAAAACAGCCTAGATTTTTATGAGCCCTTGAAAACAATGGAGAGTAGACGATGCACATTACATAAATATAGGGATGGTAATAAGTATTCCACCACAATAGCATCACAAAAATTAACAACTTTCCCGAATAAGGTTCTGTTTTGTTACCCATGGTCTTAATGTCATGGTTCAAATCATGAATGATAAATTTTTTCAGTATCAAAACTGGACTCAAGATGACCAAGTCTGAAAGTAAAACCTACTTCAAGGCAACGGCTGGCTCAAAATTGTACATCGACGTTGACGGCCACGTCATTAAAAGTGATAAACCGTCTGGAGCATACAAAATCAAACTACCAAGCTATATCGACTCCAATGGTGACTTCAGCTACGATGGTACCAACCTCAAGAGCAACGCTAAGCTTGAGCTTCTCAAAGTAGACAAAAAGGTGAATCATTTTAGTTGTTAAATTTGTTGGAAAACTTGGATCTCCAACCTGGGCTTCACCTAAAATCATTGGAAAAGTTGAAACAAATATAGATGAGCATTAGTTATATGAACGATAAAAAATATGAGTAAATGAAAATGAATAGAAACGAAGAACATGTGACTGATGAAGTACACTACGCCAAATGTAGTGTATCAATCTTTCTGTATCTATCTTTTTCATCAAAATAGTAAACTCATATTGACGAATTTTGATAATTTTGTCCTCCATCTAATGAAACAGTAGTATGAGGATGCGTTTTCACAATGTGCTTTGAGAGATACCACTTTTTGACAGTAGATTATTATTTATTGGAAACATTGAGAACTCATGAACGCTGAACTCACCCCATTTTCAGGCTGAAGCTAAAGCGAACTTGATAATCAAAGAAAATAAAATGTCAGGGACTGTTGACTTAAACTGGGATGCCAAAGATCCAAAAAAATCACTTAAAATTGAAACAGATTCGGCTCGCTTGACTGGTGACAAACAAGGCATCACTTCCAAGTGAGTAACTTTAAACTCGAGTCTCTTAATTCGTCTGTATCTTTTCCTAAACTTAAATGTATAATCATGTTACTCTTGTAGGAATACGATCACATATGAAAACGCTAAAACCATATTGAATGGAAAATACCTGCTAAATGGCAAAGAAATCTCCTCAGGAAAACTGCCTGAAAAAGGTTCTACATCTGGTGAAGTTGAGGTATTTTTTAAATGTATTTGGTAAATAATTATATAATATTTGGATGCATTTTACAACATTCGACCTTGGATTATTGCATGATACTCTGATACACAGATAATCTTGCCAAGTGGATTCAAGCTTGTTGGAAAAGGTTCAGACAGTTGGGATTTGGAAAGCAAACAGGCTGAAAGTCTTTATGGCCTAATCATCCAGGAGGCTGGAAAGGGACCCAGAGATATCAATTTGAAGATTGTTGGTAAGAACTTTGGCAGGGACCCAATTAGATTCGACACTTCACTTACGCTCTCCTATGTTAATCCTGACAAAAAGGACGCAATCCTCCACGCCATTTTCAAGAAGGTGCCAAAGGAAAGTGGCAAATGGACTGTGAAAGGAGAGGTAAGAAAATCCCGATTATTCCTAAAATCCATTGGAATATTTTTTCAATAATTTTACGTTTAGTAAGTTTGGGTATGTTTAAATATAAACGTAATATAAACTAATCTTATTTAAAATAATTGAACAAGAAGAACTCCCAAAGTATTCCAACCAATGATCAACCAATGATCACATTGGCACACAGGGGTCGACCATAGATCTACCCACCACATATCTTGTGCAGTACGCCATCAATAAGACCTTAGACTTCAGTTTATTTATAATTGTGAATTTTTGTTAACAGATTGGTTCATCAGGCTCGCTAATTGAAAAACCATTGACTGTCAAACTTGACTCAGATATTTCAGAAAAGATTTTGGAAGGTGAACTCAGTGATGATAAAACTATTCCACCACTCAATTACAAGTAAGTATTATTAGACAACAACATAATATACGTACCTGTACGTAATATCGTACCTGTCTGATCCTATAAAACCTACCTACCTAAAAACGTTTTCCTACCTTTTTGATCATGGAGAAACGATCTGAAAAATTCGGGGGTTGTGAGGGGGAGAAAAACTAGGCGACTCATTCTCCAATTCTTTATAGCCTGGCCGAGCACTTTCACCCATTCGGGCATCTTCAGGGCGACGTGGAGCCATAGGGTCCACGACATGTGGACATCAAGAAATGCGACAAGAAGGAAAAGATCTGAACAATATTCTGAACAGACTAGTTCCATTCACAAATCATGCATCTTAGGTTTATTACTGTTAATTATTCCTGGATGTTTAATAATTCAAGCCTGGAGAGGTTGCAATTGAAAATTTATAGTTTTTGTTGATTGACAATGAATTATGTCATCTGTCCAGGTTCTTGCTGACTTCTGGCTCCGATGTTGCCATTGAATCGACTGGTAAAATTGGTGGAACTACAATTGCTGGAGATTTGTCTGCCAAAATTCCCGGAGCAACAATCAAAAGTGTCAAGTATTCTACAAGTAACACTATTGACATCATCCCTGGTAAAGGCAAACATAATAAGGTAAGTTATTCACTTTGACGTAGTATGAATTAATTTATCTCTGTCACTAAGGAATCTCCAGTTTATTCAGACACTTTTTTCCCTACAGATCAAAACGAGCCAACAACTTAGCTGGAATGAAGACAAATTCATCAAGGTTGAAGCTGAAGCCATTTGTGAAGATGGAGGGCTCAAGTACTCGTCCGAGTGGGAGACAAATTCCATGTCAAAGAGGAAGCTTACAGGATCTGCTCATTACACTGCGTGAGTAGATTTGCACACTGCAGATTTAATAGCAACTACCAAGTGGACTTAGCAGAAACTTGAACACTTCTTCTTTCATGTTTAGCAACGATGGATTGAAGGCTGATGCTAGTGCTAACTTGGCATGGGAAGGTAAAACTGCCGATGTTAGTGCCAAGGTCGACAGCAGCAAGGATGGTAGTGTTGTTGGTGCTACTGTTATTGCCGACACGCCTGTATATGGAAAATCAAACCTAATTTTCAAGAACAAGGTTTGATATTCAAGTATTGTGTTAATAATTTGCCAAATAAATTATTAAATCTAGATCATAAAACATTTAACTGTTACTAACCAATTTTATTTAAGCACTTGTGAATAAGTAAAAGAATACATTCTCTAGCACTATTATTATGTCAATATAGTTTGCGCCAACTATTTGGCAACATAAGAATATTTCATGAAAATCTTTAGGTAGGCAGGTGCTACCAAAATATAAAACACTTTACATTTAAAGACTGATACAATACCTTGAAGATAACGAATTTTGGAATATCCAGATAGTAAAAGAAGGCAAAGGCTTCCACACGGACCTTCAATTGTCCAGCGGTGCCAAAAAATTGGCTGCCATATCAAAGATTGAACTTGACAAAGATCATCCACTTGTGGACATAAACGTCGACCATCCTGATGGCCAATCGAAACTTCTGTTCAAGAATGACCGTAGAGTAAGTACCATATTTATCTGCCTAGTTTTCTTGATTAGCGATACTCCATGTTAACATGATAGTTGTAACTGTACTTATACTTATAAACTGTACATATAAGTCCCTAAAATGTTAGTTTCTTTATTCGTCACATAATTATATGATTTAGTTACCATTATAAGAAGTAGGAACTACTCTTATATTCTCAAATGGGTTCCAGGGTCCCCGTCATTGGTTGACTGAGCTGAAAGCAAAATGGAGCAACAACGGCGGAGCCCTTTCTATTGAAAACGAAGCCAATATGGATAATGTGGAAAACTTGTCCTTAAAATCCAATGTTGAGCTTCCTGACCACAAGAAAATGACTATGGACGTGAGTGTCAAAGATGGCAAGAAAATCAGCATCATTGCCACTAAAGACAGCAAACCTTGGATTTCCGGAAAGTAAGTGTGCTCACTGATTATTGATTCTATTGTTTACTTTTGAATCTGTTTACTTGTTCTTATTGAGCTGCTCATTTCAAGTGCCAACTGTGAAAGAAAAGTGGAAGGAAAGACAAAATCCATCTCAGGAAAAGGAGAAGTGGAAATTGAAGGCAAATCCTATCCTCTTTCTTATGAAGCTGTTTATGAAGAACTTAATGATGGTGATAAGGTAAGGCAATAAAGATGAAAACATTATGTTATGGACGTTTTTTGCTCAGCTGCATAAGACTATGTTAGGAAGATAAAAGTAATACGTCTATGTCCATAGTCTGTGGGAGTTCAATAGATGCAGCAAAACTTCAGATAATTTATGAAAGTAAAGATATGAATGGCTCGGCCTATTTTTAAACAATGAAGTGGGCCACCAATGTGCAAACTATTGTATTATCATATTTTCCCTGCAGTTTAAAATGAACATCGAAGCTGGCAAGAGGAAGCTGGCTGGTGTACTTCTTCGCACACCAAATGATTTTACTTGGGAGAGGACATACTGCAAGGAGGATGGCAAATGTTCCAAAGCATTTATCACCAGCAAAATCTCCAAAATCAGTGAGTGATTGACATTTATTTTGGAGACAAACATTGAAGGTTGGAGTTTAAGTTATTAAATCAAACTTTGTTACATAGGCGTGGAGGAATTTGAACAGACCACAGCAGTACAATTGGACTTGTCACTCATGAATCCCAGTTACCACGATGTTGGGTATAAATCATCCTACAAACGCAAAGGGCTTATCCAGGATCAAAATGTTGAGATCCACTGGTCAAACACAGAAAAACTCAAGTACAATGCTTACGTCCATGAAAAACAGTCAGGTAAGTTACCAAGGTCAATTTTGCTATGACATAATTTCCTCATATGTGATACCTATTAATGAAATAATTTTAAATTCAACAGGTGTAATCCTAGCTTTGCCGAAGAGAACCGTGGGTGCCGAACTTCACTACGATGTCACGAAAAAAGGTGACAAAGCTGGTAACATGAAAATTGAAGCTGACATCTGGTTGAACAAGGAAAAGAATGACAAGCTATGTCTCATCGCAATAACGGACATAACTCGTGAACAGGACAGCACAGTTCTCACTGGAGAAACAAAGCTTACTCATCCTGCTCTGAAGAAGGTGAAAACAATTATTAGAACAACATGTATATCCAAAATGTCTCTCTCAAAATAGGTTTTTTTGGTACTTACCCTTTAGACGTGTGCTGCTGGCTGCTTTTTCCCTGACCCCTCAAAAATTCCTTAACATAAATATGCAACTTATCACACCCAGCTAACGGTATTATTGACGAACATAGTACTTAGGTTGTCTTAATACTCAGGACCTAATTGCTCAAATATAATGCTGAAAACTGAAACAATAATATATCATTGAAACTAAATACTACACTGAATTCGTTATCAACTAAAGCAATTGTCTTATGACTTGCTGATAAGATCCAGAATCATCCGATCCCCCCTAGCATCCATCTAGTTTGAATTAAATTTAACCATGTGCTAACACTATGAGCAAATATTAACATCAAAATTTACATGAATTCATCTCCAAAAAGTATAGGATGTACGTATAATGTCTGCAACTAATTGCCGATTGAGGTAAAAAATTAAAAAAGTTTGGTGGATGATGAACAGCTAACATTTTATCTAGGGACGTTGCACCCTTCAATATAAAAAAATACTAATACAATTTGAATCATTTTACATTTAGGATTTGCTAATCAAAGGGAAGACCTCGATCAATGACAAACTTGGCAAGATTGAAGGAGACCTCGTCATTGACATCTTCAAAAAACCAAATCAAGTTATTGTGGTTAGCTTCAAATCTGGTAGGAATGTCGAGGGCAAAAGTTACACTATGCACAGATCGGCTACAGTCAAGAGTGAGGTGAGTGTCAATATTGACTTGAGCGTTGTTTAATAACATTCATTTAGTTTCGGTGTTATTTCTGAAGAACTGTGGAGACTGCACTTTCGATTTTCTGTAATTCCATTTGTATTCTGACCACAAAAAAATAATGTTCTTGCTCCTTTTCTACTATGTAAGATGTCAATAACATACGTTGTGGAATTATTATTCTTGTTACCTCTCACTAGTCAGCGTAATGTAAAAAATTGATAATCGAACAAGCAAAAAAAGTGCATTTCATAAAAGAGCTCTAATGATTAAACAAATTTACTGCATGGTTATACCTTGATTTGGAATATGATTCACCGGCCTCTAAATGATTGGTGCTAGGTAATGGCTGCTAGTTTTCTCTTGTTTTGCTGATCTTTATCAAATTGCTCACAGGGCTGCAAGCTGAATGTCGGTTATAACTCAAGGACGGTGGTCAACACAGAGCAATACCTTCTTACTCATTCAGAGAGTGCTTTTGTAGTGGACTCTACTGGTGCCAAACGTGAGCAATCCATTGAGTATGAAGTCAGTCCAAAGAAGTTCAGTGCGAAGGTACAAAGCTTATGCCCCTATTTGTGGAATATCATGTTCTTAAGAATAGTTCTAGAATATGTCGGTACTTTTTCAACAGGCCAAGATTCCAGATTTGGGTATACAGGGTGACCTTGCTTTGAATGTAGACAAAACCAAAAAGGAAGCTTCCTTTTCTGCCTCATCCACCATCGCTGGTATCAAATACAATGCTAATTCTAAGTATACATTCAGCGACAACCACATTTTATCAACTGCCATTTTGGGTAAGTCCTTTCGATTCCGGCTTCCCCTATCGCAATCTCCAGCATTTGATCAATTTTTTAGTATTTCTGGTATAATCATTGTATCCATTTTTCAGATGGAAAAACACTTGTTTTGGAAGCTGGTGCAAAATTGGGAAAAGCAGGAATTTTGAAATTAGCTGTTGACAGCAAGAGTGCTGCAGAGCTAAACGTTGCCCTTGATGAACCGAATTTCCTTAAATCCAAGTACAACTACGACGTTGATACCCTCAAAGCTGTCTGGGTGGGTTGACTAAAATTACACTCAGTTCTAATTCACTACTACTGGAAGAGGTGTAAAAGTTGATCCTATATTAACTTCCGACCTGGGGCTTTTCATATTGACCAGAGTTTTGGTTGGGTGTTCCCACTTTTCAAGAACCTTGAATATTCTTCGAATCATTGTCTAAGTACATTAAGACAGCTGTGATTACTGAATGTGAAAACTGACAATTTTGTAATGATCAATATTGATAAATGCACAACTATGACAACCTCTGAAAATATCATCTCTCATTTCAGCACGCTATTGCAACTTCAACTGCGAACACATTCCGCGCCTTGGATAAGCAGTTTGTTGAATTAATGAATAAACAAAGGAAAGAATTATCCACTCTTGTGGATTGCCTCGGTGACAGCGTACCAGATTTTAGCGGTGCAGGTCAGCACATTAAAGGACAATTGAAACAAATTAAGGAAGAACTCATTTCAGACCAAACTTTGAGTAAACTCGGAAACAACTTGTAAGTATTTTTGCTCGACAATAATACTCCAAAATGGTTAAAAGGCAAGATTCGGGCAATTCTTTATTTCTAGAGAAAATTTAGTTCCATAACAATCAATCAGACTGTGTTTTTGTCCCAGGAAGGAGAGTCTAGGGAAAGTTGCTGGTCAAATAGAAGACATTGTTGAAGAGCTCCTCAAATTCGCCAATACTATCACCTCGCTTGCACAAGAAGTGATCAAGAAGGCTGGTGCAATCATCAAAGAAATCAGCCCCAAGGTCCAAGATTCCATAGAGAAAATCTCGAATTTGATAGTTGAAGTGGCCGAACAAGTTGTCCAACTTTCAATCAAGATCTCTGATGCTGTTCTGGACGAACTGAAGAAGCACGAAGCTGACATCAAGGCCTACTTGCAAACGATAACCGATTTCATCCATGGTTAGTTTCATTTCTATTCTTCTTGTTGAACAGCTAAGGAAAAATAGTCTTGACTAAGACTACACATCTAATTATACAAATGCTCGATACAGTCTGTTACAATTTGTTCAAGTGATAGTAACAAATTCTTTTCTGTACCTTGCATTTGACTCTACAGAAACGGAAGAAATATATATTTTTTCTTTTACCTAAGTACACGTATTTTTGAAAATTTTTAATAATTTGTTCCATTATCTAGAAGTGAAAAACTCTAAATTTTGTTTTACCAGCAACATAATAAATATATATTATTGTAATCCCAACGTTTCTACTTAAATTTACAGATGTTGGTAAGCAATTCTCCCAGCTGGCCTTTGCTGTGCAAGAGGAACTGAAAAAGTTTGCTGAAGGATCCATTGAAAGTATTAAAGAACTCCCAATTGTTGCCATGATCAAGGAAAAACTCGAGGAGGCAAGTTCTTAATTTATACTTGTTTGGTGATAATGCTCATTAATTAATTAGTATAAGTACGCAAATCATGGCCTGGTTTGATCGTGCTCAAAATCTTCATCAGAACCATCGAAACTAAAAATGAGATTGTCTTGAGGTTCTTGTTGAGAGTTTTGTCCCAACAAATCTAAGCTTCATGGCAAATGTGTTGCATCTGAGCAACTCCTGATGGAACTTGTATGCAATCAAATTATAATTTAGGAATCGTGGAAAGTGAATCCTAGTCACAAGTCAGATGGAGAATCAATCCCAAATACGAAACGCATAGAACCAAGCAGTATAAAAATATTTTAAACCTCTATTTCCCATGTAATCGCTCATGGCATCATTCGAAGCTGTAGTTCGCCAAATATTGGTACAGGTTATTCATGCTAAAGAGCCAAACTAAACTTAGTTTTTCCTAGCAGATTGTAATAGCAGCACATTAGTGAGGTTAGCTTGTCAATAACTCCTTAAGCGTGAATACCCTTTCCTATAAACTTCAGTTACAATAATATGCTACTTATCTAAAATATTTACTAACCATTTTCTTGGCTCCATCACAGGTTAAAAACATGGACATCCCTGAGGAAGCTTGGAGTGTCTACTTTGAACTTGTTGAGACCTTAAAATCAATTCTTCCTACCAAAGAATGTGAAGACTTTGTATCTGCTGCCTCTGACGCTCTAGTCAAGGTTATTATGTGGCAAAAAATACAGCTCTATTTTGATAATAATTTTGAAATTATTGAGATACTTCTAAATTTCCATAACAACAGCATTTAAAAAGTCATTTATTACAGCTGTTGAAACGTGAGCAAATCAACACGGAACAGGTGGGTAAAGATCTTTATACTAAAGGTGAAGCTGCCATTCGCTCCATTACAAAGAAGCTGGCTCACTACATACCGAAAGAGACCTCGTGGAAACCCAGCAAGATTGTAAGTTTTCAATTATTGTCAAAAAAAAGTAGACACCCATATCAATTTACATCGGCGTCTGAGAAAAATTTCATCCATTTTCTAAAGATCTTCTATACAATCTTTACTACTTTTAGTGGTCCCTGTCGTGGAACAAGCTTGTTCGTTTGCCGACCGGAGGACTCCGGGTCAGCATTATCAACTGGATTCTATCTAAGGATGTACCCACCTTGTATGAAATACTTGCTGCGTATACTCCCTCATTGAACCCGCTGGATAACATTCCACCATTTAAAGGTAAGGTTTGCTCGAAATTAGGTCAGAGTATTCCCTTGCTTGGATGCAATTCTTTATTGGTGTGAATATAATATGTGAGAGTTAGACAAGATAAATTATTGTTTAAGTACATGGAATCATTGATAGAGACCATGAGAGCATTCAGCCCCTCAATATTATCATTTTCTAAAGATCTTCTATACAATCTGTACTACTATTGAGGATCTATCAATGATGAATGTGGAGTTAGAATAAAGGATGAAGTAATGTATGAATTGTTTTTCAGGGGTGGGAGCAATTATTGGTGGAGGCCAGGTCATCACCTTTGATGGTAAATACTTGGATACAGCAGGCACCTGTTCATACGTTCTTTCGCAAGACTATGTTGATAGAAACTTCTCACTCTCGGCTGAATATTCTGGCACATGGTACCTCAAAACAATCACTTTGTCCAATGCCAAGGATTCCATCAGTCTTGTTCACAATGGACAGGTAATTGTTAACAATTCCTTGGCCAAAACTATTGATACTAGAAAAAAATACTAACTTCAAGACGCATCTAATGGGCGCAGGTTTTACCCGAACGAACGTAAGATTCAAACTGTCAACATGTTGCAAACTCCCTGATGAATATTCAAAATCAATTTTGAATGGAAAAATCCTTGACATAGTTTTGAAAAGCATTATCTGTTCTCAAAGTTTAACATATTAAAAGTATAAAACAAAGGTCTGTTGAAGATGATTTCAAAGACGTTCTCATTAAATCCAAATTGATTTGAAAGAAAATTCATGTACGCATTTTTTGCAGCCCCAACTGAATGGACAACCCACCGACTTTCCCATCTACTCTGGTGAGCTAGCCTCATGGATCACTCCCTACGGCGTATTTATCAACAGTAAAGCTGGAGTTAAAGTGATTTGCGATCATTTGCTTGCTTCTTGCCAAGTTGAGGTGTCCGGTTTCTACTTTAATAAATTACGTGGCCTCCTGGGAAACCTCAACTATGAGACGTTTGATGACCTTCTCACACCTGCTGACAAGGTAAAAACTTTTAGAACAAAAATGTTTGCTGGACTCATATACGAGTTCATATGAGTTTCCTATCATTTTTACTTGACAAAAATGATTTTTCAATGCCTTTTTGATTCAGCTTGCAAAATCGGCGAATGAATTGGCTAACGCTTGGAAGACGAATGCTGGTTGTGCTGCAAGTACTGCATCGCCACCTAAACCTCGAGTGGCTCTGTGTACGGATATATTTGCCAAGAACCCTGAAATCATCATTGGTAAACCATGGGCTAATAACGAACCTTGGAGGTCCGTCTGTGACCATTCAGTTGGCAACGCTCCTGAAAACATGAAGAAACAAGTGGCTTGTGATGTTGCTAAAGCATATGTGTATTTTGCGCGGGCAAAGGGTGCTCTGTTCCTTCGACTTCCTTCCACTTGTGGTACGTGGATCAGCGCATGCATATCTTAAGTGAAATCTGATTTTCAATTTCATTAATTATTGTGTAGTTATTAATTAATTATTAATAATTGTGCAAATTTGATTTTTTTGTAGCTGATTGCCAATTGGATGGGAAACCACTTGGAGACTGGAGCTCCGAAGATGTGACGACTGCAAAAGTTGCTGATCTGGTACTTATAGTCGAATCGACGACTGATAATGAAGCAATTTTCAAAAATTATGTAAATCCTCTTCTGGTTGCACTTACGCCCGAACTTGGGAAGAAAGGCATCAAGTATGTAACCAATACATATGGCTAAGTCACAGTCAGTTAGAGGTGTAATATAAGTTACTAAAAAGCGTTTTTTTTCTAGTGACGTAAAAGTGTCAGTTATCACCTACAACCCGAAATACTGGTGGCCTGCTTGGCACACAGTTAAAGGTGCCACCTCATACAAGCCTGGTACACCCATTGAGATCAAATGGAGCCCACGGCCAGAAGAGAACGATAAAGCTTCTACATCAACAACTGGACGACTTCACGATGCAATCAAACACCTATCACTTGAAACAGGTGAAAAATTTGGTGTCAATGAGGGATTCAGAGTCAATATGATTGAATCAATACGTGAGGGAGGATTGAAAAACTATTGAACATTTTAAACTTATTTTTTTTGGAACTTGTCAAGAACCTAAATAACAAGCATTGCACCAGTTGAGCATAAAGATTTTTTGTTGAGATAATGATAAAGGTGCTTGACTTTTTCAATGGTCCTTGTAGCAGCGTAAACTCTACGCCAAGTTACGTCATTTATAATATTGCATGATATTGTTAAAGGTACCACTCCACTGGCCAGGGCCTACGAAGAGGTGGCGACCAAGTTTGACTTCAGACCACAAGCTGTCAAAGCCATAATTGGAGTTCATGGAAAGCCCTGCCACTCTCCTTACAATCCTGTAATTAGACATGTTCTTAGTTATGTAAATTAAAAATAATGTGCTTCTATAAAGTATTTTGTTAATATTTTGAAAATATTTTTGTTAACAGATAGTGCCAGCTAAAGTATTCCTCGGCATGTTGTACAGTGAGCTCAAAGGAATCAGTTACAGTCTTATCACACCGGTCAAAGGTGTTGAAATTGACGGCATTGAACCGAGCACTAACATTGTTGGTAAGAATTAAAAAATAAATTTATATCATTGTGGTGCTATTCAATTTTAAATTACATAATATTCACAAAGGTAAATTTAAGTATAACTAAGAAATTCAACAGTTGTGAAAATTGTGTCACTAGAGCATGTAAGTTATGTAGGGACCTATCACTTTAAAAGAATTTATATATATATAGATAGATAGATAGATAAATTGTATATTTGTAGAAATCTTTCATAGATACAAGGAGAGAATTTGAATATAATCTGCTTCAACAACTGACGAAAACATCAGAAAGTTGAACAAAAAAATTTTAAGTGAATATTTAGTGAAATTTGTACATCTAGGTTATCTAGCTTCTGCTCGCCATTAATATATCATATAAATTAAAAAGCGCATTATGAAACCATTGTACTAAACAACCTGCTTATTATAGTAACCTGCTTTGGTATTAAAATGATTAGTTTTTTATGCTCTAATGTATTTCTAGGGTTTGACAGTGAAACTGCTACAGCTCTTAACGGTCAGGATGTGAAAGGAGATACTTTATACGAAATGGATTACTGTGTCGACGGTGCAGGTGTAAGTGCTATTGTTATATATTATCAGTCAGAGCGAGAAAAAAAAAACACTTCCATGAGAAGAGCACACTTTTTGTTTTTCTCCTATTCCTCAAAATGTATATATTTTTCCCTCATAGAAGTTGAGTTTGTTGTGCACAATTAGATATGTACAATGGAAAAAATAATTCAATGCGAGGAAACTTGCCCACATATTCTCCTGGATTTATTTTGGGGAACTAACAATAATTATCCTTCTTCATATTGCTTTCTAGATGACCGGTAGTGTTTTCCCATCAAACAACTTCGAAGCTGCACAAGGATCCGGTAAAGGAGGTGATTTCATAAAACTGAGCGCCCAAAGATTAGCCAAAACTATCCTAAGAGGGTCCGGTACTGAGCTTGAATGCAGATGCGCTACCGTCGATGGACTTCATCCCCGTGTTCGATGCAATAATGAAAATTTCCTTGAGCGAGACAAGGAGTGAACTGGTGACAGTTGGACGTGACGCCACCTACCAAACGCCAGTGTAAGACGCAATGGTGAGTACTTCCATCACTATAGCTACCATCTAACTATGTAATTATGTATTACGTAAAATGGAATATGAATTCATTATTATATCAGACATTAATAACTTTCTTCTCAAAATGGTCGTATTCATATTTGCACTTGTTGGTTTTGTTTCAGGAATAATGGCCAAGTCTGAACTCGCATCCTAAGAAGATCTTTGTATATACGAGTAAAAATCATATATATTCCATTAGGTATACATTTAATAAAGAATAAATCAACTCAGTTCCTGCCAGTTTTATGAGAAAATTTACTAATTTTTCACCGACAGCCATAGTTTTGTAACGCGTTGCAGAATCGTATTTTTCGAATTTATAGCTATAAAATTTTGATTGTAAAAAGTATTTAAGTATATTACATTGTATTAAGAGATGTTTGTTTTAACTGAACCTACCATCAAGGATGAGAAGTGTGGGATTTCCCATAATATGCGTTCCCAATCATTAACTTTCCATCCGATGTTGCAATGAAGGGGATGTTCAAAAAACTAGTGTGATAAAAACTCAGAAAAAATTATGGCTTGAGCTTAAAAAACATCTTTTTATTTTCTTCTCATTTATCTTTTAATATTTTGTTTATGTTGAAAAAAGTATTCTTGCTAGGTTGTTGGTCTATAGCTCAGAAATTTATTACTGCTTTATGGCATACAAGGCCTATTCAGTGGTCATTGGCCCTCTTACTAGAAATGAAGCATGTATTTTGAGACTGCTGTGGAAACGTGATTGAATGTAAAATACAATTTTTTTAATACATGAGAAAGGTTAACACGTGGGAATTGATGTACAGGTAGTCATCTTTTTTATTGTGGCATTTGATAAGGATTAGTTTTGCGAAGAATTCAAGTTTGCTAAAATAAAAGTTTCTGTTTGAATTTTATCTAATCTTGTGAACACACTTCTCTAGAAACGTGTATTGATGAGTAACAAATGATAATGACTTGGTACGAAATATCATCCCACATCGTGAGCAAAAACTAAACACTTGAAAAAAAGATCAAATAAGGTAGGTACCAAATTAATGCATTTTTGAAAAAGAATTTCTACAAACTTTAGTGCAGCACAGCAGTTGGAAATTATCTCTCGAAAAATTATGGCATGCACATAACTATGCAGCTTACGGCTTTCATAGACCCATCCTTATTCATCTAGACGTTACTTTGCAAGGCGCTTAAACAAAAAGTATACTCTCACAGGTTTCTTAGCGTATACTGGTTCCACTCACCGGGCCCCTAAATTAATCGAGATAATATTAAAGCTGCGGATGCAGCCAAATATTAAGACAATGGCCTCCCAATAGATCACATTCAAAAGTTGGCTGTAATATACAGTGATCCACTTAATACAAACAAAAAGACCAAGTCATGACAAAGGTAAATCACAACTACATACAGGAACCAGAGAGAAAGAAGTTCGACACCAGTGTGCTAGAGCACATAGATTTACTAAAATAGAATTACTGAAAAAAAAATTGGCAAGATAGACATGGGTTCAGGGCTACTGTCTTCGGTACATAGAGTAGCAACGTGATGTTATAGCCATGGCTTCCACAGTTTTAGCTGGGCATGAAACTAATAAGAGTTAATTATTTCACTAAAACTCATACTACTCTATTCGTCTTGAATTCATAGATCAAAATACTACAGCCATCCAACTCAGAACGCACCTTGTATCTCACAACACAGAGAAGGGGTATAATATTATATTTATGCGCCAATATATTATGTACCATTTTCTCTTGTGCTGATCAACGAATACCTTGGCACCAGCTAGCAAAAACTAAAAACTGTTTAAAAAAGATAAAATTTGGCAGGTACCTAATACACCACCCACCACCTTCAGCCAACCATCAAAGATCAGAGGATTTTGAATTACGGCTATTGGACTTTCTGCCAACGAGGCAACGTCCTGTAAAATACGCCACAGCCTATAGGAATAACAACAGTAACCAGAGGCCCTTTGCTTTGTTGAAAATCCCCCTTCATCACACCCTGAGACGGTGTTAATCTCGGCCGAACCCTCAGAGCATTAGGCTGGCGTGAGACTGTCCAAGTGGCCCTATGAACAAGAAGTGTTCAACTAGTGAACCGGTACAAGAAGAACTTTTCATTAAGATGATTGTTCATAGACAGAGCACTCCAGCCTCACTGTAGGACGTGATGATATTGTTCCAGCAGGCCTTCAGGGACCCGAATACTCTGAACAACCCGTTCGTACCTTAATTACCTAGGTACCCTTTTAAGGGCAATAGGATTGCGTACAAAATATTATGGAACAAAGATTATACTAACAGCAAAATTGGTACTCCAGCAGTATTATTATCACATGCACATTTTTAAAAATGGCTATATGATCAGATTTGATGAGAAGGTACCTCTGGGCCACGGAAAAAATTTGGTCCATGCCACAGGACAAAGCGATCTGAAGATGCAATCTGTAACAAATTCTCAGTGGTTCTGTAAAGCGCTCGTTAAAGACCTGTTGGACCTGCAAAAACCATGCTCCTTTATTACTTCACTTCCTCCTTCTCGGTTTATAGGTACATTATTTGTACTTGTTTTCGGTCACACTCCCTTTCAGTTTTCCTTTTGATTTTCAAACATTTGGGTATGTGGTTTCACTTATAATAAGTGCCTTTGCCATGTCAGGCCTTCATGATCAAAACCTAGGTCTAATGCTCGTTTTGATTTTGATTTATTTTAAAAGGTTATGTGATGAGGGAGAGCGGAGAGCATCCTCGCATTTGCAGAGCAGAGAAAAACTTTGCTCTGATCCTCGAAACTCAAGAAATGTAGGTATTAAGTAAAAAAATGCCACTTCATGTTTGTTTCACGTTCTTCGCTTGTTTTTTGGTGTTGGCACTGTTTTCGAAAATGGAATAACTCTTAATTTTGATCCGATTTTCATGACATCTTGAAGAATCGCGTGGCAAGCGTGAATACACTCTATGCTTGCGACAAAATGTGCTCTCAAACTTGGAGGATGGCTGGGACAAAACCAATAAAAAAAAAGTTTCACCTTGAGTTTTCGTCCTACTGGGAATACACTTCCCAGTCGTGGTCGTCGTCAGCCGTTACCCGAAGGGGAATCAGAAAATCTTCTGATTAATCAAGCACCTAATATAATTCTAACAATTTCGCTCGTGGCTATCATTCCTCCCCCCCCCCCAGCAACATAAAATCGTCTACAATTTCTTGCTAACTGCATAATTTTCAGGTACTAGGGAGATTATACCAGGTAGTCCCTTGCTTGCTGTGCTTCTTCCCTTACTAATTTCATAATGAAGTCAGTCTAAAGTCTATGGATAATGGCGAGGAAGAGGAAGTCACTACCCCTTCATTCAGAACCCCTTTTCGTTGCTTATGCGTGTCATCTACGGGAAAAGCAAAGGTAATTAGCAATTACGTAGTCAGTCAGAAATAGATTTCTGAATTTACGCATTCTGAAAGTAAGAATATTATTTGGAGATTATAGTGAGGGAAACTTGAAGAAGCTTTTGGCAAATCTGATGGCAACACTGGTTAAAAAAGAAACCTCATCATCTCAGTCGATTTCGATCTCGTTTTCAGTTTCCTTCAATTTGTTGTTTCCAATTCGCCCGTGTCCTGTGCCGAACAGTCAAACGTCAATTTTGGTGGTGACAATTTTCGATTTACCCTTGAAATTCGAGCGGTGATATTTTGAGTTCGGGATGGCCACGGATTCGTATGAAAGTATTTTATTGGTGAAAAATGAGGTTTTCGTCTTCAAAATTCCTCCGATGACGACCAATCGTGGACACAAGTAAGTCAGTCGACCACTAACGAGATTCTCAATTTGAATTTTTACTCTAAGGTGACAAGTTTTTCTTGCATTTTTGCCGGTCGTTTTACCAATGCTGTTTGATTGATAACAATAGAGCCGCTGATTGGAATTTGAACGATCCCCAATGGACGGGGCGGATGCGTTTGGTTACCAAAGACAAAGAATGCTTGTTGAAACTCGAAGACAAGAATTCGGGCGAGCTTTTTGCCAAATGTCCGATTGACAAGTATCCTGGAGTGGCCATTGAACCAGTTTCGGATTCATCGCGATATTTTGTGCTCCGAATCCAAAGCGACAACGGTAAGTGTTATAGCGTTCGTATAATCAAACGTGATGTCCCTCATCGGTATGTATACGTGGCTTTTAACCAATATGTTAGCATTTGAGATTAATTTTTGTTCCACGTTAATCTGAAGAGCAAAGGCTTTTCTCTTGGCCAGGCGATTCGTTTGATGTTAACGATAACAATATAACAATCAGCGTGACCTAAACATTGGATGCACCTTGAGAGTTCCGTTAGTCGGTGAAAGTATTACAGATTACCTTGACGGATGCCTTGTTATCTATAATACAATGGTTTAGTATTATTATTGAAAATCGAACCAAAATCCGTCACGGAACGATATCTCTTTACAATTTTCTGTTAAATTCCAAAAACGAATAAAATTTCAATTGTTAAACTGATGGAAAATTGAAGTAATGGCGAATTCGAGTTTTGAATTATATTTTCATGTTCCTTCTTTCGTGTAGTTTCACTGGGAAATCAATGTTAGCAGAAAATGATTTTCTATTCGAAATTGCCCACCTACTCTTAATATTGTTACCTACTTAAAATCAGTAAATTATTTTCCCAAAAATAACATTATTTCTTCTAGCGGCAGAATTGACACTTACGTTCAATAAATTAAAAAGCTGCTTCAACCGAGCTTAACCATTTTTACTCGTTACTGCTTTAAATCAAAATAACTCAGTATACTTTTAAGCTTACGAACTGTTGCGATTGATGACTAATTTTTTTTTTGTATTCTAGGACGCACTGCGTACATTGGCGTTGGGTTCTCTGACCGCTCTGACAGTTTTGATCTGAACGTCGCCCTTCAAGATCATTTCAACTGGCTCAAAAAGTCTGAAGAAATTGAAAAAGAAAAAGATGTTCCTAAGCCAGAGTTGGATCTGAGGTTTAAAGAAGGGGAAACTATCAAAATCAATATGAAGATTACGGTAACCATTATTTCCATTTCTACGCTTTTCAGTCCATTTTGCTACGTTTCTATGCTGCTCTCATCATTAACTGTTGAAACGTGTTTTGGTTATATATCTCTATAACTAATATCTACATTAATCCAGTCTCCTACTACAGGTAATACTTTTTGGTATATAGTATAAAGAGCAGCTGAAGTAAAAGAATTGTTCTATGACCAGGAAGCAAATGTTCAAAATGTCTTAAATACTTCAGCATCACCTATTGCAAAAAGAAGAACTCTTGAATCTTCTATGAAGGTTTTGGCAAATATTTTTCCAATGATGAGTCAAAAATTTTTAACAAGCAATTATTAATTGCTGTATCGTTGTTAGTTTTCTGTGTGCGTCATTTTTAATAAATTCTGTTATAATAATTGGAGGCATTTTTTTTCTAGAAAAAGGATGGATCCGAATCATCAAATAAGCCTAAACCAAAAGGTGCCCCTGGTGGTGGACTATTGCCACCGCCTCCTGGAAGTGTAAAAATCGCCCCACCGCCTGCCCCGTCGGTTAACTCCTCTCCATCACATGGTGCCCCCACAGCCAAAGCTGGCGAATCATGGGGTGAATTTGCCTCTGCCACCAGCCCAGCAGCAGCGTAAGTTCTTCAAGATTGTCACCTTTTCCCTGACTATACACATTCAGAATTGACTGTAATCAAAAGAGATTGTTATAGACATAGTGTACATCTTGCTTATCGGGAAGTTGGAACGCGAGTTGCGAAATATTTTATGAAAAACGCTCTGGCCGTCATGGTCTCAATGTATCTTATTTAACAGCTGAATGCTTCACTAGCTTTTTGCCATCTATAGAAAAACTTTCACGGGCATTATGAAAACGAGCATTGTGATTTTTAAGTAACGTTTTTGGGTATCATAGTCCAAACAAAAAAATGATGGGTGAAAATAGCCATATAGGAAAAATATCCTTAACATCTGATTGCTTTGGCAAAAGACCATTGTGTCTACAAGAGTTTTCCACATTATATTTATCATCACTCATTCAAAGTTGAACAGTTGAAAATTCAGTTCAACAAACAGCTTGGAAAAACTTGGCTTGACGTTGTGTTGCTTATTTTCTGATCAATCAATAGAACCATTTTACCAATTTTTTCTTTTTTGCAGAGCGGGAGCGACCACTCCAAGTAATCCGAATTGGGTACAGTTTTAAAGGCAAGCGAAGTGACGTTTGTTGATTTATCAAATAGGCACCATTTATTCGACTGTTTTCCTGTTTGTGTTGATCGTCTAGAAGAATTCGCCTGGATCTGTATGTAGATAAAAGTGATCTGGCTGCGTTGTCTGTTGATGAAAACTAAAGTTACTGGCATATTTAATTGTAATCATACTCTTACCGGCGATGAATAATAACTATACAATTAGAACTAGTGTCGCTAGTTTGTCTACGAGTACTATATTGCATGTGGAGTATAAACCTGTATCGAGCAGCTCCTCTACACTCCAAACGAATATATTTCTAATAATATGTCTTTTTTATTCACTCGAGGATGTAATAACTATTCTTTGTTTTATTATCTTCTCTTATTTAATCCTCTTGTTGTTAAATAATTAATTGATTTTACTTAATAATTTAAGGGATAATAATTTTTTTGTTGAATGAATCCAATTTTGGAGATGACAGACCCATGAGTTCGACTATACTTTTGGATAAAGGTTAATATAATTGTAGTAATATGCAATTTCAAAAGATTGAATTCGTTTCTTGGTGAAATCATTCTGCCAGGTTTAAGTTCTTATAGTTGATGATTAAAATGAAAGGAACATTTCAGTTCAACAGGTAAATAGTGTTCATTCTCATTGTTTTGCCTTTAGAAGAATCAAAGAAAGGCGAGGGGTAGGTGCTTCATGTTGCTTCTTCATTCAAAATAACAATGGTAATGAGAAGTGACATTTGTGAAAACTGAGATTTCTATTGTTCAGGGTATGACGTCTTGTGGTTTGGGCAAGTTGAGGGCTGGGACGCTAACTAACCTTACATTTGGTCTAGATAATTTTTTTTTTCAAAAGGCTTGTATATAATCACCATTGTCAACTCCACTCCTGTCAATGAAAGACGTTACTAGAGAGGGTTCCAATTTTTCAACACTCTCTTTGAGGTTTATCATTGAGCGTACCGGTTGAAGAATACGTTAATTATGAATCATAGCTGTTTCATTGGTGTTTAGCTATTTAAAATACCACTCTAAAAAAAAAGGAAGTTTCTATCCTCAACTGTGCAACTGAAAGAAAAACACGGTTTGCTCCCTTGTACCCTTACGTTCCAAGTGCAGATTTCAGTGTTTTCCTCAGAGCCTGATCTTGTTTTCTACCGAGTCCCAAGGAGCCATCAAACTCAAGGGGGAGCACATCATTTCCAGCCGGCTTCCTTTCACACACTATGGGCAATTACCTGAATATTATTTTGCTTACAAGCGTGGCTGATTCGACACAAGCACTAATATCAATTCAGGTAGATGCTGGCTGAAATTTTTTCTTAGTTTTGGTCTGTGAGTTAGTTTTGAAGAATTGTATGGTATTCATCATTTGCGTAGGTGTGCAAAATTACGTTTTGGCTACTGTTTCTTTTTTCTTTATTAGGGACTTATTGGTTTTACGGGTGTTTTTCCACAGTGGCCATGGGGAGTATTGGTACCTTTGTAAAACCATACGTCTCTAATAGAAACATCAATCCACGTCCATATGACGGTATCCATTAGATGCGTATGATTTTACAAAGTAACCAATATTCCCCACTGCCACTGCCGGTAAAAGTAAAAACTTCCTAATAACTCGCCGCCCGTTAGGAAATGAATTTTTCACCTGTCCATCGTAAAAGTCGATTTTTGAAGCTTTTTTCTAGTTCAAACGGTGATTTGAATTTGTGATTGTAATACCCCAGTTGTACATGTATCGTGTTGTGATTATCTTTTTGTTGTTACTGAATGCTTACCGCTAAGGTGGTTATTATAATATTATAGTTGTGATAGAAGAGAGAAAACATATAAAAATATTATTTTAGAAGCGTAAAAATATTTTTAAACTCCGGCGTTTTTTTTTTGTCATAGAATTCGGTGTTTCCGAATAGCGTGTCCGACTTTTGAGGATGCTATTTTCGTTCACTTGTTACGCGTTCGATTTGAATCTATCTGAAACCAACCAAAGATGAGTGATCGTAATGAAATTCTTACTTGAAAGTTCATTGCGTTTATACTGCAAAAGAAAAATAAACCGTAGCGAATCATTTATGTAGAAAAATGTACGTTAATGCTAATAGCTCTAAGAATGCTCCTAGTATTCCCGAATTCGTTTTCCTTACCATTCCTCCTACGAAATTGTTGAATTCATAGAACTGTTAGTATAAGATTGTCAAGAAGTTAAATATATCAGCCAATTTAGTCTGTTGGGTCAAATTTATTCAGTTTGATTTCCTCTCTCCACATGGGGCCAAAAAAGCTGGCCATTGTTTGACATTTTCCTCGACCTGCAACCTGGTCATTTAGGAATTCAAATCCATTTCGGTGCCGAACGAATGTTTTGTCCCTCTTCTATTTGTCGCTGTTTTTATGTGATTGTTGGGGTGACATAACGATTAAAAACAAAAATTAAATCTGATCAAGACGAATTATACTACTTCTAACAATAACTAGGAACTAAGCAAGCTGAAGAAAAAACCGGAAAACCTAGCTCATATAGAACTGGAGGCAGCTTTGGTTGGATTTTTGTCAGTGGAATGTGAATGAAGCGTTTCCCATGGACCAAGAATTCCTCTGAACATCAGTTTTATTTGATTTTGGGATTATTTCTCAATAAATTACGATTCATGGTCGGTGTCGAGATTGATAAGGTTGCCATGGAAACTTTCTCGACCGGACATGCGCAGTACTGCATTTCACATCTCGATCGAGAAATCGGAATCGATCCAAAAAAGCGTCAAGAAGTCAAGATTCGGCGTTCCCGCCAAATCTCGATCTAAACAACAACGCGAAACGACGGCTATTTGACTAATCTTTCCTCAGATTCCGATTTTTATCCGACCAAACTGTTCCACAATTCTTATACCTATCATTCTACAGATCAATGTCGAACAGGGTGTGCAGCTTTGGAAAAAAAAAAAAAAAAAAAAATGACTGCATCAATCACCTCAGAAAGGGTTTTGTAGTACTAAAGCAATTGTTAATTATGGTTTCTGAAAAAAAAGCGTCACTTCAACAAATTCTTTATATGCTCAATTTTCCCTAGCATCCTAGTTTGAAAAAGGTTTTAACATCTATGAAGATACAGATAAGCTAAACAAACGCTATTAGATTGGGTGAGTTGTATCATGATGCAACTGGAACATGAGGTTTCCTTCTCGTCAAATAGAACTCTTCTCGTTTATGGTAGGGATTGTACGGTGAATCAGGGATGTACTTGGGCTTCCGCCAATAGCGAGTGACCATCGTGTCAAGAAGCCAACTCTGAGTCGCGTTAGTGAAGACATGTCTGCGTAAACGGCGCTTCTGCGAGGGGGATTTCTTGGACATTTTTTTGTGACGGCCGCATTTCGTTCGAATCCATATACCCCTGAAGACGAGAAAATGGAGGAGTTTATACAGTCGTTATACAATAGCACACAGGTTTAATTGGTAATTTCATGTAAATGAATACAGTATGCCATGAATGAATAACAATCATCAGAGAATAAAACAAAACTTTTATGCAAGAAAGCGAAAATTGTACATAAAAAATAGAATACACTTATAAAGATTAGCGCCATACAAATACAGTTTTGTATTTCCAAGCGAAAACTCAAGTACATGTAAAAACGCTGCAAATGATTGTACAGTGGTTTATTATTCCTTCGCTTCAAATAAAATTTCAGAAGACTATCCATTTCAGATAGTCATTATTCAGAACATGTGTGAACATTTCAACCGAAAAACAGATTGGTAACTATCGGGGAAAATTCCGTAGCAACTATTGTAATTTTAATCTATTTTATTTTTCTTAATTTCCAAATTAAAAACTAAATTTTTTGCCCTACCGTACAGCTGGAGAGGGTGTTTGACGACCATTCCAATGAGTATAGAACGATTTTTATAGCTCCAAGAACTCTCGAGTTATACCCTCATGTCAAATTTCTGAAAATCTCCCAAATTCGGCACAAAAGCTGCGATAACTCGAGAACCAATGAAGCTATCGACCCGGCAATGGTCTCATTCGATTCAGCGTCCAAAAATCTATATAATTTGATACCACGTACACCTTTTTCTGAAAAACCTTGGAAAATATGAATTTTCTCCCCCTCAAAACCCCCCAAAAATACCCTTAGAATTGAGCTAGCAAGTTGGTTCAAGAATTGGGCCGTCGTAGGACCGAGATTGATTTTTGGTGAAAATTTCAAAAATTTAGCTATTATGGTTTGGCCGGAAAAGTGTTGACGGCGTACGGCGGACAGACAGAATTTTTTTTATTGGATATTCGGATTCTACATGCCTTGAAACGTAAAACATCAAATTTTGAGGGGGGGTTATAAAATTTTTTTTCTTGGGCGATTACAATGGTTTATTATTGAATAATAAACCAAAAGAAGAAAAAGACCCATACCAATCGAGGCGATAGAATCTTTTGAGAACTGCTCCAACAGTTTTGCGCTTGCCTCTATGAAGTGAATATTTTATTAGCGTCCTTTTTTGTTCACAGAAAGGAGATAAAGTTTCCAACAATGACCTGGAAGCAAAATGATTAATGGCAAAACTACGTCAACATGGAAATAGAACGATCAGAGATCCAAACTTTTTAATATCAGCATAAAATCGGATGTCATCTGCAACTTGAATCAGGGTAGGCAACCTAGAGGCTCTAAGGATTTTGAGTTAATTGTGATAGTTGTAGCCATTGTATTTTGCAACAGTTAAATTAAGAGCCCATTTAAACAACGACTCAATTCTTCAACATAATGTTTTCATCTATCATAATTAATTAATAGAACTGATTATTAATTTGAATTTTGAACAATATTAGTTGATAGATGTCATCGTTAGGTTTAGGATTATTAGCAATTTTTGCAAATGAAACAAGATATTTTAAGCTAATAATAGTTCACTTATAATGTTAATGGATGTGTTTTGTCTTGAAATTGCAAAAGTGAATATTTTTGTAGCAAGTACCAAACTTTTTAGACTGATTGATTTATGAAATTAATTTATGGTCTTCAATGTTTTAATTTAAATTTTACTCACTGGTTTATTATCGGCTCCCGATTGAGGGTTCTGAAGTTTTGGGTGGAGGAAAAAGTATTTCCCTTAATAAAGCTGGAGGTGCAACTTGAAGGGTTTGTGTGGAGCAGGCTGAACAAGCGGGTCGGAGGGCAAACAGCCAATGCGATCGGCCCCTTCATCGGCAAGACGCATCTCAGTTTTGCACAAGAACCTATAACAAACGATAACAATGTAATATTATAAAAGGTAAAAGATAACGTCTTTAATATTATAAAAGGCTATCATTTAATTTGAATTCGAGTGCGAGTGAATGAAAATGGAGCAAACGAAAATACTCGAACCTCAAAACAAACAGTGGAGTGTCTAACCTGTTCTAGGAATGAAATACCCAAAGCAATGATCAGTGATGAAAACATCCTTATCAAACTCTCTCGCTTAGCTCACATCTCTAAGGTTCAAAACCTAGGTCTTACAAATTAGTTTTTTGTTTTCTAGTTGTCACATTCAGTTTTTCATACTCTGCTTGAAGGAGAGAAATACAAGTCAACTCGTTCTCCATCTCCTTAATTGGGAGTGAAGCACTTGTGCCCCTTCGGAAAAGATGACTGGGAGATGCTCGACGCACATTTCTCCCAAAATGATTATACAAGAATTGAATTTTTGCTATTCTTTTGGCAGTCGGCTTCTATTTTATTGCTGTTTTCTTTTGACAATGGTTAATTTTATTAAATCATACGTTTCTTTTGGTTACTGCTAGTGGTTAGCAGATTGTGGTGACCATTAGAGGTGTATGATTTTACGAAGTGACCCAAACTCCTCTTACAAGTTTAACCCTTTCTCCCCTACAGACGCCTAAAGGCGTTTGACGAGTAACGTGCTCTGGGCCCTACGGACGCCTTTTGGCGTTTCATAGTTTTTCGCCCTTCTGATGCGATCTACGGCCTTATTTCTGAACTAATCTTTTCCATTCTGTTACCATCGTATAGGGGAGAAGTATACCTTTCATTTTCACCCTCTTCCGACAGACTTCGTGGCAGTAACACTATCGAGTAGAGCGAAACTGTCACCTCAGCCTATATCTTCTCCGTATTCTCAGCGGCTCTTTTCCCCTTCGGTCTGACGATTGGAACGTCGTTAATCTGTTTCTTTTTTTTTTGTACGGATAGAGTAACATGTAATTAACTCAAAAATAATTCAGTTGAGAAATGATGTTGAGTGAAAGTGGACGAAAATAGGAGAGGAAGACAAAGAGAGCGACATCACATCAAGTCGCTAAAGCGTCGGGAGGGGGCCTCACTGAGGTCGGGCGTGCTTCGGGGAGAAAGGGTTAAAAAAAATACATGAAATGCAATAAGTAATGGTGGATTTCATTAAAAAAAAAAAAAAAGGAGTTGAAGTTAGCTGTACAGGCAACGCCAACAAGCAAAATATTACTAGCAATACCTAACCCTTGTTTTTTCTAGTACATTGCTTATTGGCGTTGTGTAGAGGTAACAGTCCCCAGCAAGCTGTGCCAATCGGGTGGTAAAATGTTATATATTAGGTACTTATGGAGGCTTTACAAACTCGGAAAGGCTTAAAACTTTCAGAGGAATATTTAAAAAAAAAAAAAAAACCTACTGCTGTTAAAATTTAATACAATAGATAAACAGGCACATCCAATACTTACCAATAATATTACGGATCATTTTTTGAACTGTTGTAACCAAAAGCCCGTCTATTTGAATGTGTCGACACTGGAACCAATCAATAAGAGTAATTAAATTACAAAGAATAAAGAATGCAAAAAAAAAGAGAAAAATAGTAGGCACGTACCTTACCTATTTATGACGCGTCAAAGAACATAATTCCAAGGTTGAGCTATGAGTGATACGCTGTAATCACATCAAAACGCAACAAAGAGTAAAAAACTTTATTCGAACTCAGCGTGTAAATAAATCATAACCAAAACAATTATAATACATAATTTCAACCTGTAGGTCAAATGCATGGAGAAAGGTAGGAGTTAATCGCGGTGGCCATCCTTTGTTACATAGAGAAAATAACCTACAACCTAGTATGTGGGAGGTTACAATGTTGTAGAGAAGGTAGGGCTCATATTTTATTTACGCGCACTATTTTCCTCATTTTCTTTATTACAAAATTTCAAATTCACTACATTTTAACTACGATAAATAATTGTATTTTGTTCTGCAATGTAGATAAATAGCTGTTTAGCCAACGAATCCAAATCCGTTAAAGTCGGGAATTCATGTAAATTTTTTTATTTTATTTTGCTCACGTTAATTTCTACACTCGGATTTTTCGCTTTCATCATAATTTTCACAAATAGCTTTTTCGTTTTTCTTTGCTAGATCTTAAGCCTCAGTAGCGAGCCTCTATGGGCGAGCCGAGCACCAAGTAGGAATAAAATAAGCGGGCTAACAGGCTTTTAAAAGCATCGATACTTCTATTTCAATATATCGATAGCTTACCATAACCAACATTTTGAGACAACGACCGTTTAAAAATTGTGATTCTTGTTTGGCCTGTAAGAATCAAAATAGAAACATCTTTGTATGATTGTATTTTGAAAAAACCTTAAATCCAATAACGGCTACTTCAGCACATTTTTTGGAGGAAACTTTTCTGTAAATTAAAATTTTTCTGGTTCTCTCTTGCTTGGGGAATTTTTTTCTTCCAAATTCGTATTTTTGGATGATCTCAATACTTCCATTTACAACACAAAAAAAAATCAATAGGTAATGTATACTCGGTTTACTGAATGCTCTTGAAATTCGATCGATCTAATATTGATATAGAGTCGATTTATCAGCAAGTGAAACGATCTTCACTGCTGCCTTGATCGAATTCGTCGGTTTCTATAACAGTGTTGTGAACTGAGGTGAATCTAATAGTCAGTGGATCCCCTATCCCTAGCTTCTCAATCTCAAGTCCTTTCGCCTTGAGAACGTCATTCTCCATTGAAAATAACCTGCGGTGAAATAGTTTCGAGTTTTCCGCGTACTGTTGTAAAACTTCTGAACGTTGAGTCAATTAATGTGCTATTATCCGAATCGGGTTAATTTTTGCGATTACAGTGCGTGATTTAGGTGTGAATCCGTGAAATGACGTCGGGTTACGTCGAAGAATCGAAACCTGACTCAGCCCAACAAACAGTGTAGGCCGTCAAGTGAGGAGAGAGAGAACCCGAGGCGACCGAAGGTGTAATGGTTTCTTTTTCTTCTATGTTTTTCTGTATTCCTTTCAGTTTCAGAGTAAGTGCTGTTCACGATTATTCAATTTAGGAAATTTCTCGTTGTTGACTTAGCTAATCCGTTCGGGTTCGCGTTGTGGGTCGTGGCCTTTGTGGGATGGAATGAGAAAGGACGGAGTGAGACAGAGAGAATCGAATGGATGAGCCCGTCGACGATCTTATCAAAGGATGTTTGCAGGGCTGGTTCCCGGATGAAAAGTTTGATGAAGTTGAAGATGACGTCCAATTGTCGGGCGAGGAATTCAAACAGGACGCCATCCCGAAAAATGTCGAGAATCAAGTGCCCACCACCTTGATTAGCTCGTCACCAGGAGTTGCAGAAGTGACAGCTAAAAGTTCGGATGTGACTGAAGCTGCTGACTCGACAGTACCCGGGACCGGTGATGCAAATGAATATCCTGAACCCAGTGGAATAGGAGCGGATTTTGATGGCATAATATACGATGAGCAGGAACCACAAGATGAGCAGGCCAACGAAGTGCATTTGCGTTCCACTTTGGATGAAATTCTTAAGAAAGAATATTTGGGCTTTGGGTTAGGTCAACAGGATGACTTCCTCAGCCTTGAACATGATGAGGCTCGAGTACCAACTGTTCCGTCCAACGCTGACGAGCATGGAAGTTTGTCACTTTCCCCAGATCATCCATTCCAGATCTATGATACGACTATTCAGTCTTCGTCTAACTTTGTATTTTCATCTCTCCTCGAGTTATCTGAAGCTGATTTGAAATCGACTAAAGTGCATGAAGAGTGTCAGGCGGAGATTGCGCATGGAGCTGAGCTGCAAGCCGGCAACCGTCTCAGCTCTGAGCAGAATACAGAAAGTCCCGATAAGTTGGTACCTCAAGCCAACGTCCATGAACAGCAGACTAAACAGCGGACGAACGTGGAACAGAATCATACGACTACTACTAAAGCCAGGAATCAAGCCGAACCTCAAATGCCCAATCTTTATGCATGTCGCCCAGTTAAGAATGTTGTCCCTTCTGAGGAGCCACCTACTCTGATACGTGTGGGTGCGTCCTCAGTTCCAGACGATCGAAACAAGATTAATAATGGGCTTTCGAAGAAAACCACTAAAAAGATAGGTGGAACGTTGGCGTCGGCTGCTGGTGTGGATCTCAAGAAAACAGTTGTTACACTTGATGCTGTGCCAGAAATCAATGCAGATGAACTGCTAGCGGATGACGTTATTCCTCTTGTTGAAAGAACGATCCCTTCTAGTGGCTCAGACGTTTGTTCGTGTGGTGGTTTGGTCCCGTGCTGCCTCCATGGCAGCACTCCGCTCCCTGTTGTCTCTGTGGGGAAAAGTAAGCCAAGGAAATGGAAGTGTACTCTTTCCCAGTCTTTCAACGATTCAATGCGTTTGGGAGCAAATGAATTATACAATAAAACAAGTAACTGCGAAAACGAAGTGATTGTGAAACCTAAGGTTTCAGTTTCTGGAATGAAAGATTCAGCAGCTGATTTACCGTCTGTGAGTCCCTCGGATCATGTGGGAACAACTTCAATTGTTATCAACAAAAAAATTGGTGGAACCCCTCAGAAAACAACATCTAGTTTGTTTACTCAGACAAATGTGAAATATGACATTGTTGCTGCAACAAAGGATAATGCTAGTAACAATATATTATTGACTATGACCCGCCGTCGACAACCCGTGGCAAGCAATAAAAAGATCACTACTTCACCTAAGAGTGATTCAGCTACAAAACCAATTGTTGAGGGTACTACTCCAATCAGTATCATGGGAACTGCATATAAAAGACCTAAGATTCCTTTTTCAACAAATATAGCACCAAAAAAACGGGAAAGTCCACCTAACATGACCCATGAAAATACTACTGAAGGCAATGCCTTGACGTCAATGAAAACATCCGATATCTCAATGGAGAATACTGATACACAAACCCCTGCTGTGCTACCTGGTAGTCAAGAATCGCCGTCTTTGTCCTCAACGCAGAGCAAGGTTGATTTTAATAACAAAGTTCTTGAAAATGATACAGCTTTGCTTTCCGTCAAGGAAATTGCGCCTTCATGTGAGCTTGATCACTCATTTACTGCTGTTCACACTAATTCTGACAAGATAACCAAAAGCCCACCTATGATTCAAAGGTCGACTACTGATTTTACATCCCACAAGGAGAATTTGATTCCCATTGTAGAAACATCTGTTGCTTCTAAGGATAGAAACCAAACGGAATCAACTGTAGACGATTCTAAGTTAAAGAATCCTGATAAAAGCCAGTTGCGCCTTCAAGCTTTAGAAAAACGAATGAGGACAAGTAGTGCACCAGTTACTGCTCGAGCAAATAAACATGACAAATTGGTGCAAGATAAAACTCAGCAAATCGCTGCAATTAATGAGCCCCCTCCTCCTGAAATCAGCTTGGCGATTGAAAAGATAAGTGTCACATCTGCCGTAACAAGTAACCTTGTGGCTCAAAAAAAAGAGTCCCCTCAAACCCCAACAATTAAAATATCACTTCCGATAGATGTACTTGGATTGAAAACCAAACCTGTCAAACCAAATTCTGATTCCAGCAAATCAAGTACATACCGCTGTTGGACGGGAACAAATAAAGCCAATAAAATCGCTAGTGCATCTGACAATTCGAACGATGATATTAGTTTGATTAAAAAAACAGGTGAAGCTCCAGCTAATTGTTCGAAAGAGCAGCTTGAAGTTGCTAGAGTTACTTGTGATAACACATCCCCATTTCCGAATACCTTGGTCTCTGCGCTGGAGGAGAATGCAATCAATGATATGTCACCCACACGTAGGAACTTGATTTCAACCAGTTCCTCCATAGAACAGGAAGAAACCTCTAACCAATGTTCTAATCAAACTGAAGAAACTGGCAGGGTAGAAGTTGTGCCCTTAGAGCAAAAATGTACTGAAAATGTTGCTGTTGTTTCAAGTCCTTTGCATGAAGAGAGTGTTCCTGGTTCTTCGGAGAAAGTTGGACGTTCAAATTCTGTTGTAGAAGATCTGCCATCCGATTCCAACTACTTATTGTACAACTCTAAAGAGGTCCTACCTTCTGTCATTGAAATTTCTCCCCATCATGACAATGCAAAGCCTTTACATTTGCAGATTGATGACTGCCTCCATTCTCATGATCTGGGTGGGAAATCACATCAAGAACAAAAGGAGACGCCACCACAAAAAAAGGAAATTTCGAATACGCTTGTTCTATCAGATAATTGCCTGAAATCCACTGATAGAAAAACCACAAGTTGGTTGAGAAATCCTAAGAAAGTAATACCTATTTCGGCTCGCCCACGGAGCCGTTCATCTCATGATCTATTGAAAAATATAGGTCAAGAAAGGAATATGGATTCTAATGATGATGCCTGTAATGGGTGTAGTGACTTGGCCAACCCCTCCATTGGCATTAACGTAAAAGAGACCATTGACAGTATTTCAAATGCTAGTAATCAGCCATGCCAAGATCAGTATTCGCCAGTGAGTTCTCATGGTTCCAATAGCTTAGTACAAAAACCTGAAAGCTCTGATAGTTTATTTGTAGACTATGATGGACTTCGTACTACCCAGTCTATTGTTACAGAACCAAGGGTTACTAGAGCAAGATTGACAAGAACTAGAAAAAATGAATCTTCAACTAAGGTGAAAAAAAGAACATCGAAGATCGTCCATAAGGACCTGTTGCCATCTATAAACACTGAAAATAAGTGCCCACAAGTGTCAGATGTGTATTCCAGCCGTAGCACATCAATAGCAAAAAATGCCTTGGGGCCATCATTAACAACTGATTGTGGCAATGAAATGAATGACCTGAATTCGACTGCCTTGAAGGACAATAAAGTAAACGAGAGTTTGGTTGCTAGGATGAGTTCGGTGAAGGAAAGTCCAATGGATCAATGTCCAACTGTAAATGCAACAAAATTATCAGTGTTTGATTTTACAGCTGAAGATGATGTATTTAACCCAGTCACGACCTACCAGTCTCGCAAAGAGATCACAACTGAAAAACAATCTCGTGAGGATGGTGGGAAGAAACAGAAAACAACCAAAAACTTCAGTCATAAGAACGAGGAAGGCCTTGTAGCCGAAAATTACTCCAGGAAGAAGAAAATGCCCAGATCTAGAGATCATGCTAGGATGGAAGTGAAAGACACAGATGCGAGTTTGGAATGTGAGTCCCAAGAAAGCAAACAGTCTCCGCGAGCTCTTCGATACAAACGCAAGTTGAATGATGTTCGATTCAGTGGAAAAGGAGAAATTGTGGTAAGTTCAGAGCTGAGTAAAAATGATGATAGTGAAACTGAAAAACCACTTGACCAGGAGTTGCGTGCTAAAGGTTCCAAACTCAAAAACAGAGAAAAAGCAGATGTCCTAGAGGCCCATCAAAAAGATAAGCCATTTGTTGATAAGAATGGCGTTAAGACTAGATCTACAATCAAGATTCTAGAGCAGGAACGATCTGGAGTCTTGAAGATCTTACCTGATGAATCAATGTATGAAGTGCCTGCAAATAAGAAAACTTCTTCTCTACCGCTCGGGCCGAAAATTGGAAAAAAGAGTGCTTGCCTTGCTCAGGATGCTACAAGCAGCTTGTTGACCAATAAAGTGGAATTGCCGCAAAATGCTTTTGAAACTCGCAAACATGGAACTATCATTGCAAATTCCTGTGATGCTCCTGTGTCGCTTGTCACGCCTATGATGGCAAGTGGGGTATCTCAAATGTCTGTTGAACCTTATGAGATGCACAATCTTCCTCAGCATATTGAACTTGAAGGTGCTAAGGGTTCATCTCCCAAAAGTGACAATAGCGGCTCATTTGTTTTTCAAGGGGAGTCTGGCAAAAAATCAAGCCCTGATTTGAAGTTTCCTGCAAAGAATATTTATGACAAAAGTTGTGATTTAAAACAATCAACTTTGTCCAACAGCCATGTGCTTAGGTCTAGGAACAAGAGCCGTTCAAGGAAACCTCCCAAAGAAGAGTGTTTGAACAGTATTGACCATCAGTCGCACGATATGATAGGATCAAGCTGTAGTGTCAAAGCTGGGATGAATGTTATTGATTCTAAAAGCAGTGTTCCTTTACAAAGCGCTGCAAAAGTTGCTCAGAACCTGTTTAAAAATGGTGACATAGATAGTGCTGATACTGTTAGCAGTGTGCCTTTAAATTTCGAACCAAACATTGATGCTGTGACCCATAAGCGAGTTACAAGGTCTTCTTATTCAAAATCATCGCCTTGCATTCGCACATCTTCTCTTCCTGTTGATGGTGAAAGAAGATTGAGTTTTGATTCTTCAAAAGAAAAAGAAGATGAATGTGATGTTGAATTAAGCTTAGAAATTGCATCAAACAATATTACAACCGGAAGAGCCATGAAAACCCATTCTCAAGAAAATGTTGAGCTTTCTGTTTCAAACTGTGTCGATAATACTGGAGTTGATGCATCTGGTGCTAAGATTGCCATTCTCAAGGATAAGAATATGTCGGCTGATGTAACGATTGGAGAGAAAATAGAACTGGACTCTTTGAAACAGGGATCACTTGACAAAATAACAACTGAAGCTGTGTGCAAAATGAGTCCAACATCAGAAAAGTGGATGAAAGAAATCTCGGATGATGAGATACTTGATAGTTTGACTGATTTACATCCAAGCAAGAATTGTGATGCTTCTCAGGAAACAATCAAGGGAGATGTGGCTGAAAAGAACGATAATTTTGCCTCAGGTTCCGCTAAGACGTCTTTACCATCCCAAGTACAGACCCCTAGCCATCTTGATGGTCCTGAACAAAACGAGCCTGAAGCTGTCATTGTGAGCTCTACTGGCAACATTTCTGATGGCAAGCTTAGCGTTAATGCCCCATGCGAATCAGCTGCTTTCCCGAACCAACTTTCAAGTAATAAAACACACTCTTCGAAAAAATCTGAGTGTTTTCTATTGCCTCCTAAAAGAAGAAAACTTAATGCAATAAGTCAAAATTTAAAGTCATCTGATGAGAAAGAGGAGACAGCCGTCTGTAGTCTCAGTCCCGTCGAATCGCTAACTAATTTGGAGTCTTCACTGGAAAAATCAACTAATTCTGAAATAAGTTATCCGGGAAAAATTTCAACTATTACCAACACGAGTAATAAAACTCCTGATGTTGAGAACTCTGTGGATGTTCCTCAACAGGTACCATCTACAACTCCAAATACTAACATCCCGTTTTCCATCAATCATATTCTGCAAAAGCCAGAGGACCCTCTGAGACAGCCCACGTCCAGCCATGGGCAAAACACTTCTGGGGATTCTACCTGGGCTCCTCAGGGATCGCCCAAGTTACCGAATGGCTTCTGTAATTCCTACTTTCTTCATGATCCCACCCATCGTTCTAGAGCCAAATCATCTCCCTTCCCACAAACTTGTGAGGAAAATTTCTTTTCATCCACTTTGGACCCAGCTAGCGTTTGCACGCCTATAATAGGCTCACCCCCCTCTCACTCGAACCAATATAGCTACACCAGGGGGATTCCATGCAAAAGCGGTCGAGTTAGACGTCCAAGTGATGCTCTGCACTCAGTAATCGCTCCTGAAGCTATTTACCAGAACATACAAGTTAACAGCGCATTAACAACTTCGATCAGTGTGAATACGAATGGCGGAGAGGAACCATCACCTCAGTACAGCCCAATTTCGTCAGAACCTGATTGTTCCCCGGTAAACATGACAGTACTTTCAAGTCTGCCAAATGATAGTGCTGCTGTTGATTTGAACAATGCTACACCATCAGGCCGGAAGAAGCGATCCAGTCCTCAACACCAATTGCGCCCTGTGCAAAAGCGTCTAGGTGACAAAGGTGGATTCGAACCTTCAATGCCTATTCCAGATAAAATTCATCATTCTGTAGTTCCCTCTACAGGCTTCTCCAGAACATCCGTGCCTTCAACAAAAAACCTGAGCAATACAATAATATACCCTTCTGCCAGCAAGGCAAAAGTATCTTTTACTCGTAGAATAAAATCTAAATTCGAAACCCACCCCCTGAAGAATTTTCAGAAACATCAAATGAGAGGTGGCTGTTCCAAACCTATTTCGGATTCGAACTCTCAAAATCACGAAAATATTGATTTGGCTCTTCTGAAAAAACATCAAGCTAAAAAAGGCAGAAATCTTGAAACTATTGTGGGTGAAGTAAGATCATGGCAAGACAGCTGTTCTATGGCAAAAAATCCAACCCTCATCAATTCTAGAAATCCTCCAGAGCCCAAGCAGCCGACAGTGGATGCCTTTATTTCTTCTATGAAAAATTCTCATATTGGTTCTTCTTGTCACGAAAAACGACCCGACTCCTTGCCTAAAATTATTAAACCAGCAAAAACTTCTTATGCGAGGTCCAAGCGACGGTCGCTCTTTGAAACTATATCAGTCCTCAGCGCAGTTGAAACTTCAAAGTGCCTACATTCTATTGTTGCAAGTGAAAGTATTGATACAGCTGAAAATCATCTCAAGGTGGCTCAGGTGAAAAGTACTCCAACTCACCTAGATAAAAAACCTATTTCAGCGCTCACAATAGATTTCAATTCCGATAAAGAGACACAACCTGATACGTTTGAATCTGAAAAGAAGACAGTCAAGCAAACTTCGTCTAATGACCACATAATCGTGTGTAATACCTCTCATCTGGACAATCCATCTCTCGAATCCAAACCTGAAGTTAGTCAAACCATTGCTTGTTCTGATAGCAATTCAGAAAAATGTGGCACTAATAATCTTGTAAGCATTGAGTCACTTAAAATTGTCAATGAGTTTGATGAGAGTGATATCTGCCACGATTCTACAATTTACGATGAATTGGACGTTGGCATGGAAGTTCAGATTGAAAATAGTAGCCCATACAGATCAGCAGCTGCAAGTCCTTGTATTGAAACTAGCAGTCTTCTTAACGAGGCCAATGAACACCCAACGGAACATGTGACAGTAACATTACCGTCCAATGCTGAAACTATTGCTTCTGTTTTAGGCCAATCCAAAGTTGCAAACGGAGAACCAGCAGTGATAGTGGAACAAATGGAAGTAGCAAGGGCATTGTCTCCTGAGTTAAGCTCGGAGGAACATGAGGATCATTCGACTGAAGAATTTGAAATCAATTCCTGTACCACCAACAATTCAGAGCCATTGAATGATATTAAACTTGATTCGCATAACCTTGAAAAAGATACAACTATAACCAACCATGAAAATACAGAACCAGTTGTTGAAAGATTGGCAAATGTTGAAATTGAGACATTGAATGTTCCTCATTCAGAAATGAAGGATTCTTCAAGCACCAGCCTTTCTCCTCTCCCAAATCTGCCCGATATTGACAAGAGCAATCTCACTAATGAAACGTTTGACAACTCCTTGCTAAGAGAGCCGTCTAATTCTCCTTACGAGTCAGAACTAATCATTGGAGGTGATCAGGTATCTACTGAAGACTGTGTTGCTACTCAACAGCAGCAAGGAATTGTAGAACCAGTTGTGGCTGTTCAACCAGTTGTGGATGAACACAATGAAAGGTTATCTAACGATTATGTTGATGAAACAATTAATCAAACACCGAGGAAAATTGAACTTGACTCGACAGACAATGAAATCACAATATGTTCTCTTGTTGAAAACAGCTTGGTAAGTTCTAAGCAAAAAGTTCCTACAGATGAAAAAGATCGCGATTTTCATGGAGAGAATTGCAATATTTCACCAGCTGATGATAGTGAAATTTCATCCAACAGCGAAACTGTTAATAGGCCAATTTCGTGTCCAGCATTGCTTGAAACTGCAAATACTGATAGTGGGTGTTCGAATAATGAAACACCTGATGAGTCTGTTGTGATTGATAAACCAAAACCAACTCTCCACCTTGTACCTGGTGACGATGATCAGGTTAATAAAGATAGCAGTGTTACCCCAAAGGAACAACCTGAAGGAGCTAAAAAACCTTCAGTAATGGATCAATTGAGTGAGAATATCCTGAAAATAGCAGCTGAGGAAATAAATCTGTCACCTGAGAAACATGAGCTCAACGTTGATGGTATTGTAGCTTCAAATCCTACCTCCAATTGTGATTCTCTTGAACAATCGCAGTTGAAATCAATTGTTGAACCTGAAAAGTCGGTTGGGGAAGAGATGGTTGTCAGCGAGTTACTTAGCGAGCCCGTTGAAATTTTGAACCCTCAGAACCCAGTTGAAGTTGCTGTTTCAACAATCGACAGTACAAACAATCACATAGAAGATGTGACCTTGCTATCTTCAACAATCTCTGTAGAAGTACTCCCTTTGGTTGATAATAAAATACAAACGGCAATAACAGATGATGTTGTCAATGAACAACCCTTAGAAAACCACACTTACAGTGCCCTAAAAATAACCTCTGAGTATGGTTCTCGGAACCTCCCTGATTCAACTCCTGTTTCTGAAGAAATTAATTCTGAAAACACAGTTTTGGAATCTGCACCGCATATTGTCAGTTCTCAAGAGCCTGCTCCATCTGATACCATGGTACCTAATGATAATTGTGAGAACCTCAATGAAATCACTAATGGAGTACTTGAAAGTGAAAAATCTAACTTGGACATATCATCCCATTCCTCAGTTTGTGAGACCGCGTCCAGTGTAGTTAGTTTTTCAGCTGTCGATCCATTACCTGCTAAAGAGTCAGATGGTGGATATGAATCTGGTGATATTAACGATGAATCAACAATTCCTAGTCAGTTTACACCATCAGTTGACCTTGTGGATCCAATCAAAGATACTGCTGATGATCCTGAGGAGGAAAAGATACAAACAATTAACAATCTTGGGGTGGTAGATCCAGTTGATGATAGCAGTAACAATCAGCCAATGTGTATACCATCAGCCCCTCTTGATGGGATTTCTGATGATAAAGCTGAACAGACTGTTCCCACTCCAGCATTAGTGCAGAACATCCCTAACCAAGAAATCTCTTCTGAAAAAGATCGTCATGTTTCAGTTGACCAACGATCAGGTTTTGTAGAAGATGATGCCAAGCAAAGTGAACCTGACAGCTCAAATGCTCTTGAGCCTTCTGATATAACTGTCAATCTAGATTCTTCTCATAGAGAAAATTCAATTTTGGCTGAGGCTCAATTGCTTGATCCTCTGGTTGCTGAGTCTTCCCCCAAATCTTCGCAATTGCAATCAGAAATAGCAACTACTGAAGTACTGGAAAAACATGTTGATTCAGATGTTGGTGAAAATGAAACATTGAAAGATGCCCCTATTTCAGTATTGTTTGAGGCCCTGCCATTAACTCTTGAAGTAGAAAGGCCCTTGAAAACATTAAGTGGCGGGGACTCAGATACAACGGAGAATAAAATCACTTCAACTGAATCAGTGGTAGAAACATCAAAACCAAATGATCATTCATGTGACAACACTGGATGTAGTCATAGCACTACTGAAACCGCATTTGATGGCGATTCTAGATCTACAGATTCTTTGGTTGTGAACAAATGTCAACCCTTAAATCCTCTTAGTGTGGAAAATGTCTCTGGAAACGTTTCATCCTCCAGTATCCCAGCTGATGATGCCTTAAAGCATTGCAAGAGCAGAGTTCCGAACTTACTGAATACAGGTACTGGTGGTACCAGTATTCTACCTGGAACTATTCAGCCAATCACTCCCCAATCATCAACATATCAGTTGCGTCGTGGAAGGAAAAGAAAACAAAAAGTGTCAGTTGGAGCAAACCAGCTTGAACAGTGTGAACGGACAAATGATTTGATAAGCCCTTTGCAACAAAAAGCCATCGTTGTTTTGGAAAGACTTGTAGATTGTTCAGAGGGAAATGTACCCAAGAACTCGACTGTAAATGAAAAGAAACGTTCTCCAGTTGTGGATTTATGTCAGAAAGGACAAAAACGTGCAATCGATGATACCCAAGAGGCAATATCAATTTCATCTAGGCCTCACAATCCAAGGAAACATGCTGTGTCTTGCCTGACTGACAATATATCCCAACTACAATGGACCCCAGCATTAAATGAAGCCTCAACATCTACAAGTTTCTCTGGACCAAGAAAGGTGTCCCTGTTGGAAACTAATAGCTGTATAATGAAATATCTTAAGCAGAAGCAAAAAGAGACTGTTATTCAGGTGCCATATTACAAAGAATTCACTTCCCTTCTCCCAGAGCCACCAAAGGACAATTTCGCTCAGAAGCGCAACTACAAGAGAACAATTCGGCTCAATCCGTCCAGGATTCCTTCCGCATTTCAAAGCGCACCAATTGTAATCAATTCTGATTCGGAGGGCAGCTGTCCGGGAGATGACGATAAAAGGCTGGAATCCAATCAACGCCGTAGAAAAACCCGAAAGGCTGTTTGCCATTCTAAGAGTAGAGACCCCCAAGTTTCTCCTTGTTGGACTGAACGACCTGTAGAGCAGCTGACCGTGATCACCTCGTCAGCTTCATCGCCCCATACAGGAGGACACTCGTTATTTCCTGTCGTCCTCGGCAAACCAAGACTGGACTTGCAAGAACAGAGAAGGGTCTATGATGGTTCAGAGCCAAGAACGCCAATAAAGATAAGTAGTGGCTGTATGGTCGACAGCCGAGATCCAGGATGTTCCACTGTGTTGTCAGCTACCAATATGGCAGCGACAACTTACTACAAATACTACCAGCACCACCAGGCTTCCTTAGCGAAGGCTGGGTCTCTTGTGCGCGACCAAGCACAAGACCGACTGACCATCATGGAGGAAGATAGCAGACTCTTGCCTTATCCAACATCTTTAACTGAGTCGACTGTGATGGTACCCGCACACCAACAGGGTTGCTGCTCGTCGCAGGCTGAACAGAGGGCTGTGCAATCACCGCTGCTCCCTGAGCCAACTCGAAGTACAGCAACCCCTGCTGACTGTTGTGATGCCTCTGCTAGAAATGACCATCGGCATGTTGAGGTAATTCTTGCCATTTCTATTCAATTTAATTTTTTCATTTGGGCTTGTTGAAATAATATTATTACCATGGTAAACCTTTTGAACTAGAAATTGAAATCTAATAACTTCCCCGGCCAGTGTAATTGTTTACAATTACGTGTACCAAATGTGTATCTTGGGTTATCTACTGGTGAACTGGAGTAACCAGATATGATGTTGAATCTTTTGTTTAATTTTTGAAAATGTGTTATTTTTAACTCTACCATATTCTACTAGTCAAGTCAGCTACCTAGGTCAATCATGAAATTTATATTTGATATGAATTGCCATGCAACTAGTCCCAGAACACGAACCTAGAGTTCGACTGTTTTTCTCTAGTTCTTAAGTGTTGTTTGAATAAACGATTAATGCCCCTATCGCCGAGCATCATTGAAAAAATGTTGTGTGTGTAGGAGTAAAACGAATTGAAGCCAAAGGTTTTTGGTGGTCAGCTAGTCATCCTAAGGAAAATGGACCAGGAAATTGTCCAAATAAATGTTACCCGGGCATGTTAGTGAGAACTTTTTGCCTACTGAATGTCTTGTTTGTTAATCGATTGTTATCATTTCGAAAAAATCTTTTTACTCGTCAACACTGCCCCTGGTCTAACGACTCTAAAGTTATTTTTAATGATAGAAACTTATATTTATAGTGATTTAACGTCTATTCGACGTGAGATATTTTATATCAACGATAGCTCTTTGAGATGAAATTATTGATGTATGTTAGCCTAAATTATTGTTGATTGCTCGTTTTCATTGAATGTTTTCATATTTTCTAGGAACATCGTTGTTGCTTTGTTTTTGTTGACATTTTGTTTGCCTTCTATGTTTTCCTTGTCAAAAAAAAAAACCAAATTAAGCCCATTGGGCTAGTAGTGCTGTATACTAGTCAATATTTCATCCAGCGCACATTATTCTATACTTGTATTTGATTACATAATTTTAATGGCGCGATAAAATATCATTTTTATTTTTCTAATCTACAAGTTCTAATCAGCTCTGATAAGTTAATCTAGCCCCCCAACTTGACGCTTATTGTTACGTGCGAATTCAGTGGTTAGTAGGTAGGTGAGTTCATTGTTTGAGTGAAGAAGACATCAATTCCAACAAGAAACGAAGAAGATTGAGAAGAATCGACCAAGAATGAAGACATTCGAAGAAGTATCTCAACGAAGAACCTACGAAGACTTCAATGAAGCCAGCGATTGAAAAATTGAGCCGGTTTCTATTTTAATGAAGTGCAATTCGACTCATTGGGTCTTTTTCAGTAGAAAACTTGTTGACACAAGAATATTTTTGTTCCAGTCGGTGTTTTTTAGTTATAGACGAAGCCACAGGGCATGATAAATCTAAGGCTAGGTACTTGATCACGTTTTCATTTTTATTGAAGAAGTCAATTATTCACTCTCGGTTGAGTATTATTCATTTATCAATATTATTCGGTTAGACTAAATTGTGAAAATTTCGCTTCATGATAAATTTTTACTTTTTTTATCACTACATTTCGTTTCCATTTCTGTTAGAGTTGTCTTGTTTTCTTTTCAACTTACAATCAACGTTTCTTCATTCATTGGAGGTAAATCGATGTCATATTCACTACTCATTCTATCATAAATTCAGGTTTTGGTACTCTGGCTTCTAATTGTTTTGCATCTTCAGAACAGTATTCAAGGGGGGACCCAAAAGTAACCGGAATGTCCTTGTAAAACGTTTATTATTCAACATTTTCACATCAAATTTTGGTCACCTTCAAAGTAATTACTATTGACCACAACACACTTGTCCAATCTTTTTTTCCATTGTTGGAAAATTGCTTTTAAATTCACTTATCGGAATCGCGTTTAGGCCTTCCTGCGATTTTCTTTTCACCTCCCCCACAGTGCCAAAACGCTTCCCTTTCATGTCCCTTTTGAGTCACCATGATTCATCACCAGTGATCACTCTGTCGAAAAGATCGGGGTCCTCCAGCTGATTTTTTAATTCTAAGCAAGCCTGGAGTCTACGCTCTCTCTGCTTGTCGCTAAGCAGGCGTGGAACAAAGTTGGCAACAACCCTTCTCATGTGCAAATCATCGCTCAAAATCCTTTGCACTGAGCTCCAGGACATTCCACTGATCTCACTGAGTTGGTCAACGTTCTGCGACGATCTTCACAGACGAGGGTGTCGATTTTCTCGACCTTGTCGTCTGTTCTAGATGTTGAGGGCTATCCCGAACGAGGTTGGTCTTCAATCGTCATTTCTCCTTTTTTGAAACGGGAAAACCACTCCTAAACTTGTGTTTTCTCCATGCAGTACCCCTATAGGCTGTAGTGAGCGTTGCAAGACTTTCCTTAGCCGTTTTCCCCAACAGGAAACAAAATTTCAGTGCCACGCGCTGCTCCCAGCTGTCGGCTATCACACGTTTTTGCAGAAACGCAAAAAGGAGGTTCTTGAAGAAATTCTCACGGATGAACCATTGCACCCATAGTGATGAAACTTCGCACACGAACTCATCAGATGTTGCCTTTACGGGACTCTACCGGAATTCCCCTCCTCCCCTCCATCCCCATTTCGGTTACTTTTGGGTCCCCCCTTGTAGTACCTCTTACAGAAGGCTCATTTCTTTGTTAAGAGATGGAGCCATTTTTAACCGACTTCAAAAGGAGGAGGTTACTGTGGTTGACTTGCGGGTTTTTTTCCGGCATTTCTCCGCGTCTGGGGATGTAACTACTGGATGGACTCAATTGAAAAAATTATGGGACCTACCTGGATCGTAAGCCTTTCAAATGAAAAATAAAAGTAATCCGATCGGACGTACAGGAGCTGAACGCCAGCGGACAACACATATACGAAAAAAAAAAGAAAAAACTCGCAAGTCGACCACAGAAACCTCCTCTTTTTGAAGTCGGTTAAAAAGGAAAAATACTGTCTGCACGCTGTACAGCGTCAAACGTTTATGAAGGAACTATTAGTTGCTAAATTCTTAAAATTGTCACCGAAAATCATTGTTGGTCTAAACAGCACAATTCTTTAGCCAAATATCTACCTCAATGTTGAGGGTGTTTTTGTTAAGATTTGTTTGATATAAATTTATATAGATTTTTGAAGCTAAATCGTTTGAGACCATATCGGAGTCCTTAGCTTTGATGGTTCTCGAGTTGTCGCATCTTTTTTGTGGAACTTTCGAGATTTTGAAAAATTGGCCATGAGAATATACTTATAACTAGAATATAGAGAGAGAATATATACATATAACTCGAGAATTTATGGAGCTATAAAAATTATTCTGTACTTGATGGAATGCTAATAAAACACTCTCTTGTGCTGTATCGTTTGGCAAATTATTTCAATTACAATTAGATAATTGGAAAATAAAAATGATGGAACTTACAATAGTTACAAAGGAGTTTTCCAATTTGTCGTTGGGTGGAAACGTTTACAAATTTTCAGGATCGCTACTACTCCAAGGGGATGAATCCTAGTATCCTTGAATCATAATTGAAGCAAAGGAATAATAAACCACTGTACAATCAGTTGCAGCGTATTTTGGGATGGTACTCACACTTTGATGTACGAGGCTAGAAAAAGAACCAATATGACTAAAATGGGATTATTTGAGAAGTCCACCATAACTGCTCTCTTATTCAGAGTCCTTTCCTGTCTGCCTGAATTATAGTTAGCGTTTGATGTCTGGCTAATATAGATGTTGATTTTTATCAAGAAATTTTGTCTTCAATAGCGTTTCATCTCTTGTTTATAGGCTGAACTGGCACTTTCAGCGGAGGCAGATTCCTCATCATCTTCTATGCACTATAGGGGTAACCTGAGTGGAGGCAGACTCGCGGACCTGGATCATCGTTCAACATCCATCTCTCATAACCTTCAAGATTCCTGGAGCAGGTTTCTTTCCACTCAGGTGAATCCTGTGCCTCCTGAAACTGTCCAACTGTTCAACGAGATCACCAGATTGCTCGGTAAGTGTGTAGCTACCAGAAAAGGTACCCATTTTATATCTTGCCAGCTCATAGTACGAGGGATATCCAGAAAGTAAGGTTACAAGTCCCCTGAAGGGCACAGGGAATTGTTTTTTTTTCAAAGGTGGAGCAAAGCGTATACGACGAGGTTATACAAAAGCTGATGCGGAGGCTGAAAAAATGTATTGATCGGGATGGCGATTATGTCGAAAAATAAACATATATTTTGTAACATACCCTGTAAATTTGGTTAAAATATATGCACTTTTCGATTTTTGGCAGCAGTTGTAACCTTATTTTCTGGATATCCTTGTAACTAATAACCTTTAGCTTCTTACAGATATTCTTTTTTCCATGTTAACTATGTACCTTTTTAATCGTCCTGAAGGTCGTCTTTTTTGCTTCTTGCCAAGCGTTTGAGACAGTTCCATAATGTCGTATTTGTTTCATTGCAGATAACAGGGAACCTATCGTATCTGTTCCGCCTGCGAAGAAGGCGAAAAACAGTTGAGGAGTTTGTCTGCGCTGATTTTATATTAATCTAAATAGGCAGTAGTGATACGGCATTTGTAATAAGTCTCAAGTCGGTTTTTGATCGATTTAATGTATAAATCCGTTTAATACTCGAAAAGCGAAAGTCTGAATAGGAGGAATCTTTTTCTCTCTGAAGCCTGTACGAATTAGAAGTTTAGTTGTGGACAATTTTTTCACCAAATTTTCTAGAAGGATTTTTACTCTATTTAGAGGAGATATGAGCCCTCTGTTTCAGATTTTTCTTTTCCGAGTTCGTACATTGTAGACAGCTAAGATGCGTTATTTTATTTCATTTTGTGTCTCGTTCAATGACGTGGTTGACTAGATGTATTCCCATTGCTGCTTTTAGGTTCTTTATGATCGCCTTGGATGCTATTCTGTTAACTTTTCTGTGTTTTTGTGTTAGACAACTTTCTCTCAACATCAATTCTATCTTGTTCCTTAATCCTCTCCAAAATTTCCTCTAAATCTGTCCCATTGACCGTCGCTACGGAAAGCTCTGAAGACTGTGCTACGTCTATGACCAAATGAGAAAGTCTTAGGCCCTTTGCTGCTCCTTACAGACGTTCAGCAACAGCTTTCTGAAAGTGGAATATGGTTCATCCCAGAGTACAAACATCAGTTTTGGCAGGCGTTCAGAAAGTTTTAATCGGCGCTGAGAAGATATTGTACACCACACCATAGAACTGGTTCTTGGTTGTCACAAGTATGTGAATGTGTGAACGCATTCACTCATGTTGAAGCACAGGAGGAAACTACAAGAACCAACCAAACTCCATCACCGACGTCACGACATCAACATCTAACCTCTTACTCTTCTTGAAGCCTGATTCGGCCTGCTTGTTAAAAACTGAGACGCAACTTCTTCAGCAAACGCCTTACATCATCGCAGATACATTTTTACTCGTTTGGATTCATCAAATTTATCCCAGTTGAGCTTAAAATGGATCATGGACCTTTTAACAGGCTTGTCTACATGGCTGCAGAAGTGTGCTGGGTTTATAGCCTATTGCAAATTCTGACAGCATCAAATGTAGAACCTACCATTTTGATTGCTCCTGGAAGCCTCATCTTGGAAACTGAATTTGGATTGAAAACCTCAATTCTGCCGCGTTCTGCAGAAGATCATTTGAGATTTACGCCAGTAAAACGCCTCCAACGATGTCCGTGAACTGCAAGCTGATACCGGAAACTGATGCCACTGGTCCAAATCATTGATTTTACCCTTTACAGTGGCTGATAAAATTTGAACATTTCCCATCCACTTCTAAATAAGTAATTTGGACCCTAATTCTTTCCCTAATGTGAATCCCTGTTCTTTCCTTTCCTATTTTCAAATTTGGCTATTTTTATCATCCAAGGTGTATTTTGTCGTGGGGGGTCAATCTACTGCATTTTTCTAGTATTCATAATTCAATATTTGAAAATAGTATTCCGTTTAAGTGCTCCTGATGAATTGACTGACAATTTCGTCTGATTAAACTTAAGACATCACATGACAGGCTGAGTGAACTCATGCTTTCTTCAAAATTTATACATGAGACTCAATGACATCGCCAATACCGAAAGTTAACATTTGGAGATGAAAAAACTTGCCTCAATAATGTAAAATTGGAAGAGGAAAATGTCTTATCCATGTATTTGATCTTAGCGGTATTCGTTGTTCTCGTGTCTCAATAGACTGTACGATTAGTTTCTAGTGCCTGGTTTTCTTTGCTTCGATACAGTCTTCATACCTGAAGTATCCCTAGATTGTTGATAGTTTTTTTTCTTTATCTCTTGCAATATCTCTTGTTCGAGCATCAGCAGTTATGATATGTTTCTAGTCGCCTTTTGTAAACGGACTTATTTTTGAAAATTTTTATCGAATCGCCTGAGAGATCTCTTTTTAACGTTGATCATGCCAAAAACTTGCACGAATATTCCCACTTGCTACTAAAAAAAAAAGTTGAAGCGATTCAGAGCGATAATTCCAACGCGAAACGTTTTTCTAAATATAGTCGAATGCCATCGGCTGTATCCATAAAATATCTTGTAAATATGCCTCACACACAGTTAGCTGCTTCTTGAATTTTTACGAGATAATCAGTTTCATTGTAGTATTCACCCATTGTATATAACGACGCGCGTTTTGTTGTGAATCCACCTTGTAAATACCTCCTCTTACACAAAGTTAAGTTCAAATTTTTGACAACCTCTAAGGTGAAAATACTTTTTGAGTAACGATGCTACGTTGGAACGAAACTAGTAAATTTGGGAGAAATTCAATGTTTCACGTAGAAAGTTCCTAAGTAGTAGGGGATTGATTACAGTCCGGGAAGAGAGGTAGTACTTTCTATCAAGTTGGAGAAGAATATTTTTAAACCAACCTGTCAATCAGACCACTATCTCTATTTCTATGGCATCTATCAGCATTTGAGTAATGAAACAGTTAGTGAGTGGTTTTGTTTAATGCGAAGTATAACTCCTTCGCACCACTCCGCAATTGAACCTCCTACTACTTTGGAAGCCTCCGTTGTGAGAGCAAATTAAAAGGATTTATAACTTTTACTGTTGGGTGTTTGTAACTGTGATTTAGTTTGTAAGTTGGTTTTTGCTTTTTCTTTTGGTCTTGACCTATTTTTTGCTCTGTATGGTTTTTTTTATCCTCATTTAAGTATTTATTTCCCATTTCTGAAAGTTTTTATAGCCAATGTAAGAATTGAGAGATCAATCAGGTTCAACCGTTATTGTAAATAGAGAGGGAAATTTAATGTGAGTGAAATAAGGAAAAAAAAATATATATATTATATTGTAACTTTAGTTAAGTAGATTTCTAGGTGTTTAATATATATACAAATGAATTAGAAGACCGTTGTACGTACAATATCAATATTCATTAGCCCTGAAAATACATTTTTGACATCACATGGATTCGTTTTTCTTTGCGTTAAAACGTTTCGTCTCAACTATGCGCGATGATATGAGTAGTTTTGTAGTTCCAATGTCGTTTATACGGGTTTTCCTCAAAAAAGAGAAAAACTAAACATTTTTGAAGTATAAATATAAATAAATAAGAATTTGGAAAATGTACGATTTAAATAAGTAAATAGGTATTAAAATGCCATTGTACATAATGCTAGAAACGAACGGTCGTTGTATAATCATTATGATGACGAGTAAATATAAGCGGGTGTTTCCCATAATCGGAGTTCGTTTTTCATCCCCTTATTGTCTGTATATTGCCCCTAATCTACTTAGCAATCAATCATCAATACTCAAAATTGTCTGAGAGACCTCTGTTTTGGTTGAGAAGCCTCAACCTTTCTTTTGACGATAGGACTGCACTCTGGAAGTTTGTGACAGTTAGCCCTATTAAATACATAGAATTAAACCTCTGGAAGTATTCAAATGATTACTACGCTACTATTTCTTCTCATTTTTTAATTATCTCTTCTTTTGGGGGTAGGTACACAATGTGCGCGGAGCCCTTTTCTCCCTTTTGCATGAAGTAAAGCGACAAGGTGTCAAAGAAATTTTTTTTGAATGGCATTTCAAGTTTCTACTGGTGTACAATAACCATCGTCAAAGCTCAAAAAAATATACTAACCCCTGCAAAAATTTTTAAACTTCAAATTTTTAATTTCAAATTGGACAAAATTCTACTCGTCCGCCGTAAGTTTTTACTTTATTTTTCAAGTTTATTTAGAAAGTCGAAAGAAATAATTTTTGGACTCGCGCGGCTTAAGACAAATTGATATCCAGGGTATTTTTTTTAGGGGTTTTTGAGAAGTAAAATTAAAATTTTTGAACGTTGTAAGAACGTATTTTGGTAATTTCTATAGATTTTCGGTCACTGAAGATTTGAATCGATACTCACACACCTTACTTTGTATATCACGATAATTTTGTATTATTAACAGATGACAATAAATCAAGGAGTGGGATTGATTCAAATTTACCATTAAAATATTAATCCCGAACATTTCACTGATTCACCGGAGTACCTGCAAAAAAATGATAATTGTACAGTGGTTTATTATTCCTTCGCTTCAATAATGAATCCATTTGTGATAGTAATTATTCCGAACATTTGTGAACGTTCCCACCGAAAAACAGATGGTAACTATAGGGGAAAACTCTGTAGAAACTCTTATAATTTTAATAATTCTTATTTATCTTAGTTTCCAAACTAAAATCTTGCCTGAGTTTTTTACTCGCATGCGAAATTTCTGAAAATCTCCCAAATTCAGAAATTTTGGCAGTCAAAAGTGTGAGGCAAAAAAGAAGCATCATAGCTATGATGGGATAACTAGGCGAATTTGCAGCAGGCACGTGTAATAAGGCTGGAGAGAGCAACTTTTTCGTTGAGACATTCAACTTTAGAATAATTTAACCTTAAAATGGTTCTATGTATGTCTCTCTTTTGTACATGAGCGTTTTGATATTTAGGTTTTTCGTTTTGTAAGCGTCAAATTGTAACTACAATATTGTTGCCAACATGTTCAGGGATTTGAATTTATCTTGATTTAACAACCCATATGAGCGTATCATAGATACATATATCCACTCAACATACCAGAAAATAACTACATTCTCATTATTAATTCAATTTCAATCAAACACGAATTTCAAACACCACGCACAAACTATTTGAACAGATTTCACCAAGTTCATTCATTATAACCATACAATTATCATAATGATTGCCCACAAAGTACTCACAAAATGCCGCTCACTTTTAGAAGTTTACAAACTGAGGAGGCCCCTTAAACAGGTACGTTCGATGTTTTGTTCGATATATTGTTGGAAGAAGATCATTAGAGGAGCCAAATGGGCTCATGAAACGCTATTCATTTTGATAAAGAACTCTACGTAGGTATCTGATAGTGTTGGCTATACATGCCTGGAAGTTGGGCATGATATTCAAGGGGTAACTTCTTTGGAAAAATTATATACCTACTTGTAAAAAACTGTGATGGTCCAAGGATATAATAGGTAAGTAAGTCTTTGTCACCAGACAAGAAAAAAAAAAAAAAAACTGGCAAAAAAGTCATTCAGTCCTCGCCCTGCTATGTGGAAACTATTATCTCGATGAATCTGTTGTTCTCTGCAGACAGTCAGGAGTCAAATGTGTGGTGGGATGCCCCAAGAGAAAGGACTCGTTCTTGGCGTCTATTCCGATCCAGATGATCCCAAAACTGCAGCTTTCACTACATCAGCCCTTGAATTCGATAAGGAAACGCAGGGGAAGTTTTCACATGCTCTTAATGTCGCAGGTACTGCTGATGTCAATATGCACGTTATTCCTAAAAAGTAAAAGTAGGACCTGAAGGCCTCAACTTTTGAGAAAAATTATCCTGAGCAAAGGCCTTTCAACAAGATGCCCTGCGGTTAAGGTCCTCTGGACTGCAATAAACATAATTAACTCTGCATTATTTTAAATCTGATTTAAATTCAATGTTGAGCTGTGTAATCAGGTCTTTTTTTCGATTTAATATTGAATACTATAAACACAATTCCTGTGCTTTCACAAATACACTATATTTTTTCCTCAATTAGGGTCGATTCCAAGTCAAGGTGAATATCGCATCCTATTGGAAATACACCCGGGCTTCTCAGTGATAGCTGTGGTCGGTCTTGGCCCAGAATGTGCTGGGTACAACGAAATTGAAGAAATGGATGAAGAAAAAGAGAGCATTAGGGTTGCAGCTAGCGTTGGAGCAGTAACACTTCAAAAGATGGGTGTAAGCTTTGGCACAAACTTTTGTTCTTTGAATTGTTTTTAGAGTTGGTGATCTTCGTGGAAGCTGTTTGTTGAATGAGTGGTAGTGGTCAGTGCTCGAAACTACAAATGATGGGAGGAGCACATTTCCCATGCATTAAAGCTACAGGCATATTTTTATTAAATTACATTATTCTTCATTTTAGAATGAGATAAGTTTTTGCATCTGTAGAAACGCGTGCATCCCTCGCCCCTATCTGATCAATATTGATGCATCCTCACTATTGGACGTTAGAAGCTTAGAAGTAGTACTATTGAGCCAAAAATAAAAATTTACCAAGTGGCGAATTACGCCGTGCAATTTACATTTTAAGCTACTTTTATTTTTGCATCCCATTCCATCTAGCCACTTCTTTAATTAAAAGAAGCCCCCTCCTCTTCATTGTGCAGTTTTTATATATTTATAGTGATATAGCTAGATGGAAGTACAGGTTTTCATTCAAAAGAGCACATAATTATGCAAGTTTCAAACAAAACGGTACTAACCCAAATTCAAAATGGCGGTTGCTTGCGGGTTTTTTGTATAACATTTTCTTTCTCTGAGACATGTTGCGCAACACGTTTGTACTCAATATTGTATCCAGAAAAGCTTACAAAAAATGTATACTATGGAGGAAATACATTTTGCTTCGTTCCCGAACATTTTTAGACAATTTACATTCCCATTTGATTGATTACTCCTCAATTAATTGTAGACTCCCCTGTACCACTTTATCTCGCCTATAAAATTTCTTATTTTAAACAGATTCGAACTATAATGACGGAATCGTTCAACTCAGCTGAATCAGCAGCTGAAGGAGCTGCTTTGGGAGTCTGGGTCTTCCAGGAAATGAAAGAGGTTAAAGCCTTGATCTGTCCTTCCTAAGATCGAGTTCTGGTTACCTGAGACTAATAATCGAATTAAATTAATTCCATTTAAAATCAATAGGTGCGACGTCAGATACAAATTCCTAGTATTGCACTTTATGACTCTTGCGACTACACGGGTTGGCAGATCGGTCTGCAGAAGGCCTCAGCCCAAAATCTTGCTCGCCAGCTTGCTGAAATACCGTCAAATATTCTTACTCCTATTGGGTACGTTGTGAATCATTGGATACAGAGCTTCATGTGATCTACCTTGTTCTCACTAGGTCATTCTAGAAATTGGTGTGATGGGATTGGATACTTCTGTAATTCGAATGCTATTATTCCCAGGTTCGCCCAGAGTGCTGTGGATATCCTTGCTAAGGCCGGGGTTAGTGTGGAAGTCAAAGTAAGAGACTGGGCTGCAATCATGGAGTTGAACGCCTTCATAGCTGCAGGCAGCGGTTCCTGTGAACCACCCATTTTCCTAGAAACGAGCTATTTTGGCTGCGAACCTGACGTTCCTCCGCTCATTCTTATCGGCAAAGGTTGTGATACAAATAAGGTTCCTTTCAAGTAGTGGTCGTTTTCCTTCGTTTAATTAGGATTGTAAATCAACCAATGAGCCAATAATCAGTTGTATTTTTCTTTATTCATCTTGATATCTATATTTATCAAGGCACTTGTTTGAATATCACAGGTGTAACATACAACAGTGGTGGGCTCTGTTTGAAGACATGTGGAGACCAGAAAGATATGCGTGGTGACAAAACTGGTGCGGCTGTCGTTGTAGGAGCGATGAGGGCCGCTTCCGCTCTTAGTCTTCCTCTGAATATTCGAGGTAAGCCAATACAATTGTAACTAGCTCAAATCTATGCAAAAGTTACATTGGAGTACAATGAAAATGATTCGAGTTTAAAGAATACCTTATTAACCATCTGTACTTGTTTTTGAAAGTAAACTATATTGGGAAAACTGTAGCTTATTATTTCTTCTTTTCCTTCTTGTCGCATTTCTTGATGTCCAGGGGTTGTGAGGGGGCGAAAAACTAGGGGACTCATTCTCCAATTCTTTATTGCCTGGTTGAGCACTTTCGCCCATTCGGGCATCTTCAACCCCCGGACAGGTAGCTTTATTATGTTAATCCAAGCACTTCTGCCACCTTAACATGGCCATGCAGTTCCTTAAACCTATACTGCCCAGATGATGCCTGACTAGGTAAAAGTGCAAGGAGTACATAATGAACTGCAAAGAAAAAGTTGTAATGGCTGTCTCCCCTTCAAATCACAACCTACAAATAATGGCGATGAAACATCAAGAAAAGTTTATTGCGTTTTTCATGAGAATATTGATACTTGAAGTCAAACCTAACCATCTTTGGCACAGTCAAAGAGTCAATTTGATACAGTTTGTATAGTCTGCCTAAGAAAATTTCCTTTTTTGGCTCACTTTTTTTTAGGGTTGAGACTTAGGCGTTCATAAAAGTTAATTATTTTTCCTTTCTGTGAATTGATAAGAGTGGCGGCATTGGATGAAAATTTCTGCAATTGTTGCTTGATTTCACAGGAATCGTACCTCTAACTGAAAACATGCCAGGACCTTGCGCTATCAAACCTGGCGACGTCATCAGATCAAAAAGTGGCAAGACAATCGTTGTTGAAGACACTGACTTTGACGGTAGACTTGTGCTTGCTGACGCTCTAACTTACTCTGGAGTTTACAATCCAAAAGCAATAGTTTCTATTGGTAAGAATTTGTGTTATGATGAGAAACAAAAATTTACTGTTGCTAAATGGAATGAGGCTACGAATAAGGCCTCCATCCTTAGAGATTAAGAAGATTTATCTGAATCAATTCATGTTCTTGATAAAATCATAAAGCAATTATTCGTATCTTGTTTACAACTGTTATCGAAATTCAGCTAATCCAACAATTTGAAAATGAGCATCCACTTTTTTTTCTTGTAAGTTGCTATAGAAATTTTGTTATATTCTTCCAAGGGTTTTTTCTTTGGTTTGTAAGGTCACCAGATCCATCACTTCCAACAAAACTGGGAATTTAAATAGAATTAGCAAATTGCTACCTAAATATAACCATGTATCAAGAATTGACCATTTTATGATGATATTGTGTTTGGTGGTTGTGACTAGATTATGCATGGGTTTCCCCCTTAGCAACTCAGAGGTTGTCAATCGTAAAATGTAGGTTTTTGTGAAATGTTGACTGTATGTTCTCTAAAATGATCATTGGAATTCCGTTGAAAGGTACTGTTGCCAAGAATACGCTGGAAGGCCTTGGAGGAGGTGCAACTGCTGGTTTCTCCAATAACGAAAGCATGATCGACCAGTTCCGCATTGCAGGAATCCACACAGGCGACCGCATCTGGCGATTTCCACTTTGGAAACATTTCAATAACAAAATATTTGCTTCGCCGATAGCTGATACTGGAGATAATGATACAGCTCGGCTTTATGGTGATCCTTGTGCAGCTGCCGCCTTTCTCCATGAGTTTTTGCCTGGAGGAGTCGACTGGGTTTACCTGGACAATTATGGCAGCTACTGGACGGATGGTGAGGCAATAATTTTGAAAAATTGCAATGCTGACCATTTTACACTTGTAAACACTAGAAATATTTACACAAAGAATATTGCTGCAAATAATGCAAGGTGACAAGGTTATTTTCTAGCACTTTTTGTTTGCTGGTGGAGTCCCTATCAATAGATTTCTTATGTCAATACAACTGTCTTAGTAATGCTCTGTGAAATTTCATTAGGCCAGGACACTCCATACTTGAGAGGTCCAGGAATGACTGGAAGGCCCACGCGAACAGTGGTGGAATTCCTAGCACAACTAGCATGCAAATATGATCAAACGGACGATGGTGTCATTGAAGAAAAACAAATTTGCGCTACTAAGCCAAGAATGTAGTTATGGAAGAAGGGTGTGCGGATGACTAATAATTTGAGCAGTCTGTGACGTCCAACACATTGTCAATGTCCCAATACAATAATACGAGAACACATGGTGTTTTTTTGGTTTATTATTCAATAATAAACCATTGTAATCGCCCAAGAAAAAAAATTTTATAACCCCCCCTCAAAATTTGATGTTTTACGTTTCAAGGCATGTAGAATCCGAATATCCAATAAAAAAATTTCTGTCCGTCCGCCGTACGCCGTACGCCGTACGCCGTACGCCGTCAACAGTTTTCCGGCCAAACCATAATAGCTAAATTCTTGAAATTTTCACCAAAAATCAATCTCGGTCCTACGACGGCCCAATTCTTGAACCAACTTGCTAGCTCAATTATTATAAGGGTATTTTTGAGGGGTTTTGAGGGGGAGAAAATTCATATTTTCCAAGGTTTTTCAGAAAAATGTGTACGTGGTATCAAATTATATAGATTTTTGGACGCTGAATCGAATGAGACCATCGCCGGGTCGGTAGCTTTATTGGTTCTCGAGTTATCACAGCTTTTGTGCCGAATTTGGGAGATTTTCAGAAATTTGACATGAGGGTATAACTCGAGAGTTCTTGGAGCTATAAAAATCGTTCTATACTCATTGGAATGGTCGTCAAACGCTCTCTCCAGCTGTACCGTTAGGCAAAAAATTTAGTTTTTAATTAGGAAATTAAGAAAAATAAAATTGAATAAAATTACAATAGTTGCTACGGAGTTTTCCCCTATAGTTACGATCTGTTTTTCGGTGGGAATGTTCCGAAATGTTCGAAATAATTACTATCACAAATGGATAGTCTTTCTAAATCAATATTGAAGCGAAGGAATAATAAACCACTGTACAATCATTTGCAGCGTTTTTTGTTGACATTTTATTTGCTTATCTTAATGTATAAATAGTATTGTAACAAAATTGGGTATCACCTATGTATAGAGACTAAATGCCTAGGAATAAATATAAATATTAAAATTAATTTTATAATTTTCAGAGGTACTCGATTTTTCCTTTGGGTCTTTTCGATCAAATTGCATAGTGGTAAAACTAATAACAAGGATTTACTTTGCTATTTGTCACTCTAGGGCCAGTTCATTGGTTGTAATAAAGTCCAAAATGCTCGATGGACAAATTTGAATTATAGTTTCTATCTAAAAATAAAATGAGTGGTCATCTATATTTAGTTAAAAACAATATCTTGCCACAAGGTGAGGGCAAGAGGCATTGCTCAGCTAGTCATATTTCAAATCAACCCAACATTGTAACTAGAGTGTTGATGCCCTTTGTATAAAAAACTTGACGGTCTTATTTATATTAGAGCTAAATCTATTTGAGCAATCTTATACTTTTGTTGATGACGACAAGAAAGTAAGTGCCTACTATGAAGAAAACACTCCATCCAAGTGAAGAAATGAACCCAGCATAAACAGTGGAGTGATTAATGCCCCACCCTCGCATAGCTATCGATCTGAACGATTCTGTCGTCAACGTGAGTGGAAGAATCCAGCCAATCGAACGTAGAATCCAGTGCATGCCTTCGAACGGCCAGACCATTCCTGAAAGAGACGGAAAATTAATTTTATTTCGTTAAAAAAAATCACAAGTAGTCCTTATCTTGAGCCAAGCTGGGAAGCTTTTGAGAGATTCATTTTAAGAAGTCTTAAGATGTGTTAGAAAGATTATCAGCCCTCGGGATCATGCAAATTGCTGGCGTATCGTTATCATCTTGACAAGCGCAACATTTTTACAGCTCTAGAACCCTTGTTGGTTTCACTAAACAACAAAGCAATTGACAAAACACCTACCACTAAGCATAGCAAGCGGGAAAAAGCTGCCAAGACCCATGTACGTGGCTGCCTGGTCAGAGTCGCACATAGCTGATACGAAAATACCTGAAAAAGAGATGATTAATAACTATTCTTTACAACAGAAAAAGTATCTCCACCCCCAAACGGGGCACCCGACTTATAAATCCACGCAAGTGAAAAAAATATGGTTCAACAAAATATAGGAGCCACCCTCCTGGGTCGACCAGGGCAGCAAGCCAGCCGATGAGAAGTCAGGTCATACAAGTGATTGGGCAATATTCAATTAAGTGTGATGAGGTCGTGCACCAACATCCTCGCAGATTCATCAGGATTTAAGTTTAATGAGGTTCAAAATACACCTGGACTCTGTACTCCATCGAACTAAGATCCTGAAGAAGCCTTTGAGAGCAGAAGGGTTATTGATAAAATATTCTTAACTCACCCTCAACAACAGATCACTCCCTTGACGGATGAAAATAAATACAAATGATCTTAGATTGTTGAATCGTTTGCAATTACAACACTAGTAACTGAAAGTTTAGTGGGAACCCGCTATTTGAAATGATAGGGATCGATTAAGTACCACATCTAGCACTCCACTGTGCAGGAGCTAGAATAAAAAAGCTCCCTCCAAAATGCTCTATAGCTTTTTTACTTTAAGTAATGTCTCAGTGTAGGCAAGGCAATCTATGAAGAAGGAATACAAATTGAGAATGACATACCATAGCACATGCCACAAAGACCCACGAGGAAAAGTAGTGATAAAGCGAGAATGACACTTCCTCGGATGACATTGTCAAACACGACGTAGAGGACGATCATCATGAAGACAGTCTGGATAGCTAGCACGATGAACTGGACGATTGCGTGACCAAGGAGCACCTCGGGTAATGTCATACCTGTGAGGTAGAGTTAAGTCGTTATGTCATTCTATCATCTTTATGAGAGTTCATTCTAAAATTCAAAACGATGACCGTCGTTCTACCTGAAATGAGACTTCTTTCAAGAAGACCTTCTCTTTTCTCCATGAGAATAGCGCCAACCGTGAACATCATGGGGAGGTAGAATTCGAACCTGTAAATAATTGAAAGTGACTACTGTTAACCTGGGCCCTTTTCTAAATAATTGCGTTGTTTGACAAATAATGTTAATGATAGGGTGGTACAATATTTTAAAAATAAGGATTTCAGGCGCTCCTGGGTCAAATTTCCTGAAGAGGCCAACAGCGCTCAAATTAAAAGAAATGAACCAGAGAGATAAAAAATTCAAGTTTTTATAAACATCAGTAAGTTCATGAAATCCTAGATTGATCAGCCTCTGTGAAATACGACCTTTATACAGCTTTCCTATTTCCAACTGCTTAGCGTGAGCCACTCTAACCTTATACACAAAAAAAATAAAAAATAAAACTATTAAAAAAAAAATAATAATATTATTTAAAAAAAATAATAATAATAATTTCTACGTTAGCCAGCATTGTTTTAATTTCTTCTAATTTAGTTTTTCAAACCACAATTTTTATTTAATTTACGTCAAGAAAATTTCTCCCTTGCACATAATTTAAAATAATTTTTTATTAGTACTCACAGTTGAAGGATTGCCGGCACCGCAAACTCTGCAAAAGTCGGATTGTTTGAACCATATACAGCGTCTTCCCACTGTAACGTAGCAAGTAAAAATATATTCTTATGTGGATTGTAATTCACGCAATTCCGTATTTACAAGCCTTTTTCATAAACAAAAACCACCAGGTGTTTTGAGTTGGTATTAAAAACAAAATATTCAAACTGGTACGAATTCGAAAAAAAACTACGTAAACATGGAAGTAACAAAAACACGATACTCAAGTCATTGGCTAAAGTCTGTAGCTAATATCTCACTTTAATTGGAATTTTGGCCACCTCTGGATTTATATCACATGAGTTATGTATGTCCGTGTAAAATGCTTGGTACGCGTAGTACAAATTGCGTTGCAGAAGATATCCAATGTATTGATCTGCGAACATAATTGATTTAACAGTCGTCAATTAACATCAATATATTTATATTGTTATGACTGATGAAAACAAAAATTGCTGAATGAAAAATTCATAAATATACTAGAAAATAGGTATTCGTTATCAGCTGTGATCTAGCTAAATTCGAACGAGATCAAGTTCGTGAAATATATCTCAAAAATGCCCGGCCAAATAGCTTTAAATTTTCGGTTCGACCGTGGAATGAGATATAAATCAGAAATTTGAATCGGAAAATTTCTTTAGCGTTTTGTAGATTTTTCGACCTAACTTTATGCTATGTACGATGTCCTGTCATATCATAAAGTTAGGTCGAAAAATCTACAAAACGCTAAAGAAATTATTGTACGACTTTTGACTCTCGACCTATAAGATTTCTCAAGAAAATGAAAACGTTTAATTTTTTGTCTTTCTTGACGTCGCATTTTTTTGATGTCTGTGGATTGTGAAGGGGTCAACAGCCTATGGCTCCACGTCCCCCTGATGATACCCGAACGGGCGAAAGTACTCGGCCAGAAAATAAACAATCGGAAAATGAGTCGCCTGGTTTCTCTCCCCCTCACAATCCACGGATGCTAAAATTTGTTTCAATCGATTTTCAAAGCGTATCATGCTATTTTTATGCATCTTCCGAATATTGAGTAAAAACATTGAAATTTCGTCGGCAACTATCAATTTTTCCAATATTTCATGTTCCCCAATTGCTCCGCAGTTCCGCTATAGATCTTCCTAGTCACTACTTGATGATAACTTACTGGACATATCTAGCCAAACATTGACTTCGCTGAGTTCCATGTAATCCTCTGGCTCTTCGTCGACAAGTTCAAGAATTCGGATTCGAGCGTTGTAAACGCGGTCTCTTAACGATGCTGTGTAATTGTTGCCTATCCGAAGGAATCCCCATACTGCATTTCGTCGTACCGCAGCTCTCGCCGACTCTTCATCGTAAAATTCGATCTGTATAACATAATGAACGAGCATAACAGCGATTCTATTTCTGCCGAAGTTCGAATTAGCATGCAATTTATTGGCATTAAAACGAATAAGACATTTTTTTTAAATTCTACATTAATTATATTAATATATTTTTATTACATTAAGAACCTATATAATTTTTTTTTCTTTTTTTTAAGAGGTGTTTTCGTATTTATTTATCCGGTAGTTTCATGCGGATTAGTGATCTTCCCCAGAACGTACCCCAATGATGGAAAATAGTATTATAAATAATGTATAAAGCAGTACGATAAATATAAAACTTACAAGTTTAACTTTTTCTCCGGTCAATTTGTCGAGGAATTTACAAGATGCGAAGCCGTAATCCAATATACAACTCTCGTTGGCAAAATCGTAACAGTTCTCTCTCCAATTGCGTACTTCACTATTGATAAAGCCCATCAGAAGTTCGTCCGGGTCTCGGCCAACGGTCAATTGGAACAGGAAGCATTGGACGATTGGGAGCAGTAACAGGAAACCCACAATCCTTGGGGAAAAATTAATAGGTAGTACAAAAGTTTGATGCTGTATCAATACATAGCAAAAACATGAGGTTTTTGAAGGCAACTTTTTTATACTGCTTTGGCGATTTCATTTCATACTTTCGGAATTAGATTAGTAAGAACAGAAAATAGGTATTCAAGATCAAAACCACTTAACTTACGGTTTGTTCGCATTGAGCCAATAGTAACTTTTTACGATGTGCGAGTAGACGTGCCACCAAGTGACAGTTTGTCGAGGTTTGATAGGCGGCTCGGGTTTTTTTGGTGGCTTTGGATACTCTATCTCTATCTGAGAAAAAAAATCTGATTCAATCCCGTCACCATAAATTTTATTAAAAATTTCTAAATTAATGAAGTTAAGTGGGGTATTTACGCTATCTACGTTGACTATCGTCGCTCACTACCTGAAAATTCGTCCCCAACACTTGGGCTATGAAAACCTTTTTCATCACACAGTTGTACCTACACTGTTTCTTTCATATGATTGTAGACAAATCTAATAGTTTGTCTACAAATAGCTTGGTTGTAACAGAAAAAAATGAATTTCGTGGTATGATGAGAGTTAGTTTAGAATATTATCACTCACTTTATTATTGTTGCTGGAAATTGCTTGCTTTTGACTAAGTAGGAAAAATACACTTTCCAAATTATCACAGCCGTTTGAGACCATCAGTTGATTCGGGGAATTTTCAGCGAGGATTTCGCCTCCTCTCATCAACCCAATCTGCAACAACATCAAAACATGAACGAATAAAATATTTGTTGATATTATGCTATTCGATTCGTTAATTACTTTTTATTTGTACAGTGCGACAAAATCAATACGTTCTGGATTTCGCTTCCGATTACACTGCATTAACCGCACGGTTTTTCTGCGTAAATTCATATCACACTGGAAAGAACATTAAATATCCCATCCCTCTAATGGAGAACCAAATTTTTTGACCAGATATAGATAAAGACGTGAAAATGTTCAAATATGGGGAATTTCTTATTTTTTCAATTGTCTCTTGTGCAAATCATTCCTGTTCTTTTTCATTGAACTGAAAGGTCAACGTTGGTTCAAAGACTTAGTTTTCCAAAAATCTAATTACAAAAAAAAAAAAAAAAAAAATGGAATTGACTTTAGATGAGTAAATTATGTTTGATGAGCGTAGATTTTCCGAGAGTAATAGTCCTTTTTTCAACTGCACCAACAGCGTCGAACCGAAAACGACTGATGTACTGCAAAATCAGTTCATTGCTGTCAGCAATGTCGTCAATACTGGTCTCTGACTGGCTGCCAGTTAATTTTTTACTACAAGAGCAGCAGTCAATGAAGCTGAAATATTAGCCACCGACATCATGAAAAATTAACTGTCTCATCTAGACGGAAGAAATCGATGATGGAACTCACCCGGTCCGCTTGTCTAGCTTCTTCAATGTAGTGCGTTGTAATTATAATAGTTTTCTTATGGTTCCGCGATAATGACATCAAATGTTTCCATATCCTGAAATATATTAAAAAACAATACTATTTCTATTGTTTGTGGCTTTTTCACGCAGTTGTTGGGGCGAAAGGGAGACGAACTTGGTACTCGTAACTCTTTGTCTAGATTGTTTGCCAATACGGTCATCTTCAGGGCTATAACATAGGTTCATCAGGTACCCCAACCAACCTATGACCCCCATGTTCACCCCAACAACTATGTGAAAAAAACTAGACGGTTGGATGACAAGTGCCCTTATATTCAGGGAAAGTCAATTCATAGTCCATGTAATTATATAACTAAATAAAGCATTGCTTGTATAATCTTCTCGTTAAATTCTTCCAAAAAACCTTTTACTTTCGTTCTATTGATATGGTACCTATAGATTTTGAAGGTACATTTTTGTCACAGCAAAAGCTGACAAAGCTATACTACATTATAAATTCATTGTAACAAATACGCATTAATATCTTACGAATGGCTGAGGAGAGGGTCTACACCACAGGTTGGCTCGTCTAGAATGAGAAGTTCCGGATCGTGTAACAAAGCCACACACAGGGAAGTGCGACGCTGCTGACCACCGCTGTTGAAGAAATGGAAAATGAAAACCAAAATTCCCGATTGTAGGAGATCATAAATATTATGTGTCTGCGAATCTCACGATCCAATTATACGAATGACAGGATATTGGTCGAGTATCAAAATTTAACGTTGTTTTCGTACTCTTAAAAAACAACTCTTAAATTATGTCGATTTTCAATGACTTAAATGATATTTCTCATAAATTTTTGAATCAGAATTTTATTAATTTTTTTTTCACTGTGAAAAACGTAGGTAATTTATACTAATATAAAGTAATATATCTATCAACTTCCGCATAACGAAATAATAAAATAAAATAATTTAAAGAAGTAAGGCAACCTTTTAATTGTGGACCTTAAGCACTCAGGCATGATCCTACTCTAAGTATGTAGGATAAAAGGTTGATTTTTATGGAAAACGACTCGTGGTTTAACTAGATGGAATAATTGAAAACAATAATTTGGCGCAAGATTTCTGTCAAATAATCGAGCAGGTGCAGAACAATGGATACTAACCTCAAGTTTTCGATTATTTTCTCCTCGGGTGGGAGGTCAAGCAGGGCGTACAATTCTTCTTTCCGTTTCTTCAACACGACTTGGCTCAAGCCATACAGAAGTCCGTAGTAGCTCATGAGCTCCGATATTTTGAACTCTTTCGACAGAGCTAATTCCTGCAATATACATAATGCAACCAACGTAAATTGAATAGCAATATTAGGCTAATTTGAAGCACTTATCCCAGCTCCAAGTTCTTTCATTGTCAATTTTAGAACCCCATATTTATCTCGAGACGGTCTTAAGGTTGCTAAGTTAAATGTTATCAAATTAACTTATCCTCATGTTTACTTGCATTCATGATTTCAACAATGGATGCGCATCCAACTTATTTCAATGTAAGATTAGCAAAGAGATGGATAAACGTGACATAAGTGACAAAATGACTATTTGTTGAAAGATTACTACTGAACTAGGGATGTATCATTAAGGCGTAATTACAACAACAATTAGTCATCGGCATTTCCAATAAAATGTTGTAAGGTCACTCATATCAAGAGCAATCTATTGGCCGAGACAAAATCTCTCCAATGACGGGGTAACTTCTAGATTCTTAGCTAATTGTCCCGAAAATATTATAGGCTTGTTTACGAAGAAACTGAATCACGAACAGTGCGGAGTTACAAAATTGTTTGCGCATAAACTTTTGTATCGAAGAAATTCTTCAGTTTAATAAATAAAGAGTTTGTTGTAGTATCTGAAATTGGAGGAACTTCAAAAGAACCTACCTGGAACAACTTGGAGAAAAACCTAGAAGAAATACTGAATTGCTTACCTGTGGCATGTAGCCAATATTGGCTCGAGATTTCACACTCAAGGCTATGGATCCAGCATCGAGAGAGGTCCTTCCGACGATACAGCTCAAAAGCGTGGTTTTACCGCAACCACTCGGTCCAAGAAAGCCATAACTTGAATAAGATACATTTATTTTAGAACAAAAGTACCTATCATCAGAAAACAAAATCTTATTATACAGACTTATCGAAAAAGATTTCAGCCTTAAAAAGGATTATTTCAGTAGTATATCTCATTCAAGTCTGGCTCAAAAGATGGCATTATACTTATTTCTATTCATTAGAGTGACTACATGCACAGCATGGCATGGGTGCCATGTCACCCATGGGGGAGGGGGGGTTGTGGGTGGGTGCATATTATTTCTCCCGTGAACTATTCTTCTCATGATAATCCCAAAAACAAACTGAAATCTGATGCGAGCACACCCCCTTGTTATCATCACCAAAATCCCTGAAAATTTCATCTAAATCACGGCAAAAGAAGCCATTGTTCTAGTCAACAAGATTGTAATACATTGTCCACCGGTCTGAACACCCGCCTGCGAGTCTACGATAAAGGATCCAATTGTTTTGCAACAAGTTGCGTCTTGTTGATCTTCCTCACTGTACTTGTGATCCCCGTGAGAGCTCTTACACCGCGAGTTTTCCAAGGTTGAATAAAATAAACGGTCACCTACGACTCCTAAGCGGTATTATTGTTCGTACATAATGGTTAGGCAAAAAGATATAATTTCGTTATCAATGGATTTTGTACCATTCCTGTTAGAACTAGGAGACGCTGTATCCACTTTAGAATTAAAATTATTATTATATTAAAATTGAAAATTAAAATTAAGGATCGTGATTGATAGATGGGCGTTATTGAGAGCGTTTTCTTCTTTGGAGAAGACAAATTACCAAATATCCTGTACCGAAATTTCCTCAAGCTCTCCATTTTATGACTTCTATAATTCTCATGTGATTAAGTCAGCACAGTTAATTGAGTCATTGAGTATCCTCCACGAAAAGCTGCCATTTGCGACTGGGTCAGTTCCAATAACAATGTAACTAGTGTCATAATTTTAGGTATCTAAGAAGTTGTTGATTTGTTTCGGTCAAAATAAGATAGCGAAATCTTGCATTCGCAAAAAAAAAAAAAACAAAAAAACAAAAAAAAAAAAATTACCTACCTATCCAAATTGTCCACTGAAGTTGGCTCGTTTCCTATCAACCAGCCACAAAGTCATTGTGACCGTGAGCTGTTGAAAGGATTCGAATTCGCCAACATTCAATATCTGACGAGTATGACAAATCGAGAATATCCACGACGCGAGTACCTAATTACACATTCGCTGCGGTAATTCCACAGCTAGGATTTAATTAGTACTATGTATATTCCCATCAAACGCTCCATCACCTATTGTTCATTCTGCCCTGACGGCGAAATGATAGAATGAGGTTCTTAGTAAATCTCAGTCAATTAAAAATGGCAAATCTACGTCTATAGAATGTTCTAAGAACTATTATAGTCCTATATTAACTGTTAATCATTCGAACTGGCTCAAGAGTTCCTACATGGCACCAAATACGGAACGCAAATAAATTTTATTGTAGCGAACTTAGCCGGGCAAGTTATTTTTATTATCTTTAAGATTTCCAGTAAAGGCGACACATATTAGGCGACATGTTCTCCGTTTAAAAATATATTTTAGTATAAAGGAAACTATGAAGATCGTGTGGTCCTCGTCCGAGAATCTATTGATGTTGTTACACTTACACAGAGCCCATTTCGACGGTCATGTTGAGGCCATTGAGTACCACTGAGCTCACGGTATAACGTTTGTAGGCCTCGCGGACGACCACGGCCCCCGCTGGCCCGGGCGGGGGGTCGCTCTCTCGCATCATCTAGCCGCCTTGTTCATTTCTGTAACAAATAAGTATCAATTATGCGTCAGGGATATGTTGACATTATGGTACATGATCGTTGGAGAATATCGTTGGTCAAATCAAGTTGAAATTCAACGGATCACATGTCAGCTATTTTCCGATAGTGATGCGATTATACGGGCAAATATAATTTTACGTTTGTACGTCCAATCATGCAGAAATAGATAGGAAACTATCCTTGATGTTACCCAAGTAATACTTGAAAAATTGCCGAACGGTCGGTTTTTCACAAAAAGTCGCTTCTCCTTTTTTTAAAATAAGTTAAGTTTGCTGCACTTGAAGGACTACTGCTGCTCAGTTAATTTAGTTATATCCCAAGATTGAACGCCGAAAATTGGATATTTTTCCAATAAAGACATCTGTCCTTCTCAATGATTAGCACGAAGCTAATTTTGGTCGCTATTGCCGGTAACTAAATTTGACTGGAAGGGTTTCTTTTAAGTCATGCAGGATTGACGCGAGGAACGGTATATAATTTAGTGATGCTGCAAATACTGATGTCATTGCGTTCCGTGTGTCCAGTCATTCAATGATAAATCAAGTGAATGCCTTACTTAGAAAGACGGTGATTAAATGAAGGACGATTAAGAAGCGAAAACCTCAAGTCACAACTTAATCTGACAAACCATTCGACAACTCGATAGAAGAATTATCGAAAAGCTATTTCATTCCGTATTGTCGCACGATGCTCGCTTCAACTCAAAACAGCTACGCATGATTGCACTCGTGTTTAATGTTCCTATTATTAGCCTTCCATTAGTTTATTTTCTTTTTTTCAACCATCAACTAGCTTTAGTTACTAAGCGAAGCAGTCGTGATGGTTTTTATCCATGAATGAGGCAGGCCCGGATTAGCAACTATTTACGCCCTAGGCCAGAGTTCTACATTACGCCCCCTCCCAGCAGACGTTCGGGGGGGGGGGATTTCGGCATATTAAATGGTGCGCCCTACCTTTCCCAATTTTTTCACTGTCCCAGAGAACTTCTTGCTCTCTTCTGTTTTCAATTCAGCCCCAGATGGGCGTTTTTTGGGTGGCTCATTTCAATACCTACATAAAAACCACGACATTATTAGTAGGTACCTCATATAACAAGGAATTGGAACTGATTTGACTGTAAATGTAATGTATTCATATTTTCATATACTGTACTCGATTTGGCTTCGTCCTGTCCAAACTGACCGACTACCTAACTCATACATAATAAACGCACAGTACAGTATTATTTTTTAGTTGGTAAAACTGAGGCACAAATTTGATGAATTCATCATAGACACATCAAAGACTGATTTTATTACTATTATAATTATAAATATTATATAAATGTAATAAATAAAAATGTAATAGTTATATATTATTATAAAATTATACTCAATAGTGTTATACTATACTAGGGGCTGAGCGCCCCTGGCGGCATCGCCGCCCAGCCCCTTCAGAGGGGGTCTGCGCCCCCCTCAGCTATCGAGCGCGATCATTACGTCGACTCCTCTCGGGCCTTACATAAATCACTCGGGGGTAGTGTCCTTATCACTCCTAAATAATTATGGTATATATATTATATAGTGCTACTACCAAGTACTTTCTACTATAAAACCTACCATAGATTCCCACTCTCCATACACAAATAATTAACTACTAAACCCATACCTATACCCATACCTATACCTATACCTATATACCATATATACTATACTATATATACTATATACTATACTATATACTATGACATATCATACTATATATAGTAGTGAAAAGGACACTACCCCCGCAAAGCTATATGTAAGGCCCGAGAGGAGGGGCGCAGCCCCTCCGACGGGCCGACCGTGCGCGATAGCTGAGGGGGGCGAAGCCCCCCTCTGAGGGGGTTGGGCGGCGGCAGCCGCCAGGGGCGCTCAGCCCCTAGTATAGTATAGGTATAGGTAGGTAGTAGTAGTTAATTATTTGTGTATGGAAAGTGGGAATCTATAGATATTTTTATAGTAGGTAGTACTTAGTAGTAGTAGTATGTAGTTGGTGTGTTTGAACGTACTTTGTCTCATAAAGTATTTGGTTTTCCAACTGGAGCAGAGTTGTAGCAGAATTAGATGTAACAACTTCAAGTTCTCCAAGATTTGTAATTTGCACAGTGGATAACTCAAACAAAAATTCGTCAATTCATATGTTTGAATATACCAAAAGATAGGTAATTTGATTGTCCACATTTTCCCAATGCAATGTACCTATCCATTTTTCAACCGTTTTTGCGTTATTCTACAATAATAGTGGACTATACACGAAAAGTGATTTTTTTCAACTTCAACCGTTCTTTTCATCTATTTAGTGCGAAAGAAACAAAGAATGAACCATATATTATTGATATACACCTCATCAACTATCATTATGCTGAATTTGAGCGAAATCTATTACAAAAAATTCTTCGCGAAAAATCCCAGGGGTACCCCTGCGATTTTTTTCAACCGACCATTTAACGAATTTTTACTCGTCTATCAATACAGATAAAAATCTGAAATTTTCAGGAAAGTTGTATCTTACCAAGATGTATTTTTGTGATTTTTTTTATTTCTCGGAAAAATCTGCAAGTGGTCCAAAAAAATCGGCTTTTGAAAGCCCAAAAATTGGACTTTAACTGTGATTTTCAGGGTCAAAATAAATGCGAATCAATTGTTTTATTGTGCAGGAGTGTTCATTTGAACGCCATACACACGTACATAGCAAAAAATTTGGTGAACAAAATTTAAACAGAGCCAGAGAAATTATTTTCCGTAAATCGAGTTTTTCGCCGGCCGAAATTCCGAGCTCCGCTGGCATCGGTAATAGTGAAAAATTAAATTTTCGTTTGAAAGCTATTCTTATAGGAAATTTAACGCTGAATCCGAATATGACGTCAAAACGGCGGAAATTTCACGACAACTATCAGTTTTTCCAGTTTAATACTACGCCACTCCTACGTTTTCCAACTTGGAAATTCCGTTGTAAATACTTACAGTACTGTTAAAATTTGATTAATTAATGATTCCTACAGGAAATTAGACGTAGAATTCGAATTTAAAGTGAAAACAAACAAAATCGAACAATTATTAATATTTTTCGAATTTTTTTCGATTTTTATACTTTTGAAGTTTCAACTTAGGGATTTTTTTTCGTCATGTTCCCGAAATGGGAACGATTAGGTGCTGTGGAAGAAAATGAAGAAAATTTAAGGTAGAATCCATTAAAAATAAGAAAATGGCTAGCGTATAGGTATTATGATAGCTCTCGAGATATATTCCACTTTATGTAAAAAAACGTGTTTTGACTTTTCTTCAAACGTTAATAGCTCCGCGGGGACATAACATGAAAATATAATCAAATACACCAAATTGTAGGATTTTGATAGCTCTCGCCTCTGAGTAATAATTTTATAAATTATAATAAAATATTATTTTTAAAAAAACACTGACGCTCGTCTAGGAAAATAAAAATAATATAAATTTTTTGCCATCCCTTACCTTGCGCCTCCGCAAGCATGCGCCCTAGGCCATGGCCTAGGTTGGCCTTATGGGTAATCCGGGCCTGGATTGAGGGGGAGAAAAACGTGGCGACTTGTTCTCCGGTTTTTTATAATCAGCTTGCCAAGCACTTTCGTCCATTAGGGCATCATCAGGGCTTCCTACGTAGTACCATCACAAGGTATCCACAGCCCTGACAAGGTATAGGCCGTGGATACCTTGTAATACCTTGCATAGATGGAATCTATCTCGCACGAAACGTAAGTTGATAAATTTTAAGCGGTTAAAACAGTGTTTCGCAATACGGTCATATTAAAGACCATTACAGAAAGATAAACAAATATGAATAATAATGACTGATTATTCATCTACGCGTATTTTAAATTCAATAGAAACGTTATTGCGAAGAATAGAAGCATCAATGGTCATTGTTTGCCTTTTTATTTACCTTTAATTAAGCGTTGACGTGAATGAAGAGATTTTCCTCGGACTCGTATAACAAAATACGACTAAGTACGGTTGAGAAAAGGTGGATCCTAGGAAAAACCTGATGTCGTCATGCATGATTCAAGAAAGTATAGACTGAGGCCTGGCTATGGGGACCACTGAAGAATTCCCTTGCGAAATTTCCGCTAACGACATCGCAAGGCTAAAGAAAGAGTGCCGGAACGAACAAAAAGTATGCCAAACTTTGCAATGCGTGACAACATTGGAGATGAGATCGGCCGCAGTGTAAATTTGAATTGAGGGAGTGGTACACATTGTTGTATCAGTTGTGTGTACACTTCAAAGACTCTTGAGTGTCGACTGTTGTATGCGATGAGTTGACATTGAGAAGAGATTCGCTCGATGGATGTGGTGTTGGTTAGTCGAACAAAGCGTCAGCTTGATGGGCTAGTAATGGCCTGTCTCTTAGTATCGGCTCTTAATGACTTATGTTGAGGTCAGGGTCAACTGTCCTCACTGTCCAACGTGAATTCATCTACCGTGGTTCCGTTTCGGGCGAAATCACGTCTGACGTCAAGGGAGCCACCCGTTTTCTAGCTGTAGCCTCTATCCAGCAGAAGCCTCCGCACGATTGTGAACAGATTGTTGCTTCTGGCTGAAAGATAATGGTCGACGAGCTATGCAATACTCGGTTTTGAGTTCAGCATCCATTAAGGACCTCGATATTTCACAGTCGCAATAATTCGTAGCAACCCGAGTATAAGGTTGACGGTTCAGTTAAGGTTGATGGATAGTACATCGGTGTCGCTCTTGAGATTTTTATATCTGATAGAGATTTCATTTAAACTGACACAAGTTTTTCATCATTGTGATTAATAGCTGTCAGTTGCTCAAGTCTTTGTTACTCCACACCTACTTGCTTAGAATACTGTGTAATCGTATTATTTGAACGACAGTATGTCTAAATAAACCTACAGCCCATCTTATTTCATTAATTCCAAAAATCTTTGGATTTAGCGCAACGTTCAATGGACATTTGTATGATTTTTCCTATCAACCGAGCTCAAAAGACGCCCAACCATGGGATTGTGCCAATATTGAGGTGTATATGCTGGTAAAGGATTAATCGTTAAATTTGAATTAATTTTCAGCAAAAGTTATTCGTTTTCGGTACAATCCACCAACAACGCGATTCCCTTCGCGAATTGCATTATCCTTTGAGCATTTTAATTCATTGATAAATAGATTATTTTCTCTCTTCTTTCATTTTCTCTGTGACGAATAAAATTATTGAGGTCATTACTAACATCGCAAAAATACTTATTAGAGGATTGAAAAATCAGAAAACACAACACAACATGAGCAAAAATTCGACGTGGGGATGAGGTTGGGATGCAATCAGCGACGTTGTCTCATTTTGAATTTCTATACTTCAAGCGCTATCGCCATTCAAGGCATGAAACATCTATCAATTATTCGTTATTATCGATAGTTTTACAGAGACAGCACAGCCTGATCACACTAGCCAAAAGGAAACGTAAATAACGAAAAATAATGTAATAATATATAATAGTGAATACCTTCATCATAAAATGTTTAAAAAAATAGGTCCTGTAGCTCGACAAGGCTGGGATTGTCATGAATCTAAAATGTTAAAAGGGGGTCAATTGTTAATGGTTAAGTATGCGGGTCTTTTTTATAACATTAAAACGTCTTTTAACATTTTAGATTCATGATAATCCCAGCCTTGTCGAGCTCCTTACAGGACCCATTTTTAAAAAAATTTATGACGAAAGTATTCATCGAATAGATATGCGACAAATCATAACGTTAGCAAAATTTTGCACAACGGGGCAATTTTGTAATTTTCTAATCATTCAGAGAAATTTAAAAAATTCAGAGAAATTAACTCGTATTCACAAAGTTACTAAATCTCATGGACACTCACAACACTCATTAGAGACTGTTCTAAGCCTTCTTCCACTTTTGTTTTTATTTTCAGATCAACATACCCAGTTTACACAGTAATTAAAAATACTTTTTTTTAGTGAATCTTCTTTTTGTGAAGTTCACTGCTTCGAAGAGGATTTTAACTCTCGATTTGTTTGGCTCAAGTACCTAAATTTTTATGTATTACGATATTTCGAACGGTATAACTGATATTATTTTAGCCAGATATAGAGTAAATCAGCTGTTAGCTAAATAGCTTAAAACAATTAATTGTTAACTGCAGGTTTCTATTTTCATTCATTTCTGTTTCGCACCAGCACTGTTTCAATGTTGAAAAAGGACATCGTAAAGTGTGCAATCGACGCATACAGAACACTCCTACTCTATTTCCTAACGAGAACTCGCCAAATCTTTAAAATTTAGGTTACTAGGTAGAGGCTGGAGCTCAAGTAGCCGAATAGCTATGTGTAGATGATCGTGAAGAAGTTTGAGTAGGGTGGAAGAACATCAGATCTGAGTTAAGCCGAGACCGAGAGTCATTCAAGTCGCTTTCACTATCGGTCGACCTTCCGGGACCCTCGCCCATCCGCTTATACAATATCCCTCAGCTCCTACACACCTCTCTTCATCCTCCCATAACCCAGTCTTCTTATACGCTGAACCATTTGCACACAACCTTCATCGATCCTCCTAACCCAATAACCCTATGTTCTCATTATTCGCGGTACTTCTAGTTGAATAGGCTCGCGAAACAGCTGGTAGCCGCTTGATAATATGCAAAAACTCGCTTTTCTGACCTGAATCGGCGACCATCGAGAAAAAATTGCAATCGTTACTGTAATACGGGTGTAACTTCTAGAAAAAAAAAAAAAAAAAAAAAAAAAACATAAAAAATGATTAAAAAGAAAAAACAAAACAATAAACTGGTCTTTATAGTGTACCGGATGATTTAGCTGGAAAAATATGCGTCTCATAAGTGTTCAGGTAATAATCGGCCGGATACTCAGCTATACTATTATTTGGAGCATGAGCTACGATGATTTAGCTTGTTTGGGTATGTAATGAGCTGTCTATCCATCGGTCAAGGATTGTTATAGGATTATGATGACTACGGACATTACAGACAGGAATCGCCATATAAATGAGTTTACGTAGGTACTAGCACTCAGCTGCTAGTAGTTCCTCAATCTGATACCTATCGACTCAGTTGTCCATTTCCAAGAACAAGATGTTTGAAAGAATGTGATGAGGAACGAAGAGTAGGAAGAAGCACCTAAAAGACGTAACATTTCGTTAATTTCAAGTCCTATGGCGTTTCATAAATTAATTCCAAACGCCGAATTCATAATTATTGAAATCATTCTGCAATTTACACAAATTGTTCCAGTAATTACTAAGGAGATTTCTACATGGGAAAAATGAAGTACAATTATTTCGATTTCAAGCTCGCCCAGAAAAAGTAAATATAACGGACAAAAAAAGTTTCTAGAAATAATATTTTACCAGTTGAAAGAACAACGAGTAGGTATGTGAGCTGTAATTAAATGCAGAACCTATAATGTAGGTTTGCCATTTGTTCAAACCAAACGAGTTTTGAAAGCTTTAGATGATGAAATACTTGACTTTAAACTGATGATTGAGAATGTTAAGATTCTCAAGCCTTCAGATTAATAATCGTTTTGAACTTGATTTTTTGAAAGTTTTTACCTACACTTTCCGTACACCATCACATGAACTAGTGTGACACCTACGTGGACTCGGTTTAAAAACCACAAACCTTGATACCTTTCACCAGACCAAAAATATTCTGGCTTAAACCTTCAGCCTTAACGTTATCACCTAGATTTCGAAATATTGAACCCAAGTTTTAGGTTGTAAAGAACCTTCGGAAAAACCCATTCAGGGCAAAGTTGAAGTTAAAGTTGGATTTCGTTACATCTCATATCGCACAAATTATTTGCGATGATTGCGAAGCACAAAAACGCAACACTTGAGCAACCTTCATTTTCGATGGCGGCTGAAAACGTGAAATTCGCCGTCAAAAACGTAACCGGGTACTACAGTGGCTCACTGACCGCGGTTTTAAGGGCACTGTTCAATCCGACGGCCAACTGTCACGCTCTGAATCCCGAATCCGCATCCTCGAACTGGAAGATTCTCTTGATAAATGCCAATAGCCAACTCGCAATAGTCACGGAGAAAATCACACAGAAAACAGTAATTTATTTCTCAGGCCGACGCAATGACTGTTGCGCTGACACGAAAGGCGTAAGTTTCCAACTGATTTTACAAAAAAACTCGTACGTTCAAGTAGTTAGGTACTTCCTAATAATAAACCCCCAATAAAAAAAATCTTCTGTTTCAGGCTGAACTAAGTTTTTTTAATGCTAAATTAAATCTATTTGCTGTAAGAAAACTACAGATATTGATCTTCATTAAATTTTATTAGGTTTTTATGAAGACAGAACTGCTAGGATTTAAGCAGAATTAAAAGTTTTTAATAATCCTTGTTTTTAGAAAGTACTATAATAATAGATCACGAAAATAATCATCTTTCGAAAACAAAGCGTATGTTTTAGTGAAGATTTGCTCAAAATGTTGAAAAGTTGGAATCCGTTTCAGTTTAACTTATTGGAAGGAGAAAAATAAGTAGATATGTGTAAATCGGCATTGCTGTCAGAGATCTATCGCAATAATAACTAATGGAAAAAAAAATTGTGATTGAATAAATTTTTGTTGGGGTTGTTGAATAACTTGTTAATGTGACAGAATAATATGTATCTTTAATGATTAGCTGAAGTTGTGCACCCTTCTTCATATTTCAAAGAATCAACTGAGAAAGAATTGGTAAGGTTGTGATATTGCAAGTCCTCACCCTTTTTATTTGCGAAAAAATAACGTTCGCATTATAGCATGAAAACTGAACGTGTTTCCCTAGTTCTTATTAGTCGTGTTGGTAATAACAAGATTCATCGTTAGAGTTATCTCTGCGCTCGGTATTTCTAGTGTTACGATGAATCACCTAAGCTGACCTTCGGTGAAATTCCTCGTATTCCTTCCCTGGAATAGAAGCGAACATTTTTTTGTAAAAAAATCCTCCGGCAAAAATAATGACATCGTTAGACGGTTCTTCGTAGAACGTTTACGATTTTCACCGCAAACAGGGCCCCAAGATCCGCGATAGTCCCTGAACTTGGTCACGTACGCATAAATATTTTTTTCTTTTTAATACAGTACTCAGCATTCGTAGGCTAAACCAGTTTCTCCTTTGTCTAGTATCTGGAGTGCACGATCCACTTTGTGTTCAGGAAACTGAATTACCATTGAAGATGAAAACTAATTGGACAATAATTTTTCAATGAAGTGACTCGCTGCCGAGTGTTAGAAACGATAAATAAGATTTTTTACATAAAAAAAATAAATATATATAAAAAATATATATAAAAAATATTCCATATTACTCAGCTGTATATTTGTACTCTATTACATAAATAATTATTTTATTTCAATAAAATTGTCCATCAATCAGTTGAATTATTTTGCTGACGTTAGAAATACTTTAAAAACATTATACATAATTTATTTATCGCGGGAATTTTAATGAATAACGTTCAATAGTAAACTGCTGAATACTAATTTCGTAATTTCACATCTCAAACAGTGAGTTATAGTCTGAGTAACAAGGGTTTCCCCCACGGTCACTGTCTTCCGGGAAGCCAGATCATAACAGATGAAAACAACAAGCTGCGTACGCTAACACCACAAAATCCGTTAGCTAATGAGATTCTTGGTATTTTTCGATCGATCAAAGTAAGGTCGTGTGAAGTATCCAAGATAGGATGATGATAGAGAATGAATATTCTTACCAACTAGAACTCATAGAAAATTCGAAACGATGGTAACGACATGCTAACTTCGAGTGAGGCAAAACCTCAAAGCAAAAAATATACCATTGGATTAATGATGCAAAAATAGCTTCTATTCATAAAAAATTGGTCTTCTTTTTTTTTCTTTTTTTTTTGTTTGAAATTTTAAACAAGCTAATCTGGTTCTTTTTAAATTCAGGAAAATCCTCTATTACTTGAATACAAGGCTCATCGAATCCTGAACTTGAGAGCAGGTATTCTTTTAGTCGACTTTGCCCTAGTTGGATGAAATGCATACGATTACAATTGCCAAAGCATAATAATGTAATTATGAAGCGTCTTCATCTATTCAACCAGCCGAAGGAGGAAGCGGATTGTCCATTGAGTCCCTCGCGAGAACAACAGTGCCATCTGGATGTCTTGCTGTGTATGTCAAACGGAAAGGTCTTGTTGCAGTGGCGTCCGCGTATTCTGGCCATACTTCGTATATGACGGTGTTGCCATTTTTAACATCATTGTAGACTGGGGCCTCAACTTTGGTTCTCCAATATCCTCTATTAACGACTCGGTTTTGCGGCACAATATTGTAGGTTTTCCGACCAGTTCCACCCAACCGTTGAGCTACGAGGTGTCCGGCATCGTCTTCCTTGTAGCCTCCGCTCATCGTTTTCGAGTAGGCCCTAACTTTAGCGCTTGGGCTAGTTCCCTTATCCAAATGTGAGGGATGAATCTCCGCAATTATGTATTCAACTCGATCACTGTACCCTCGTTTGTAACCTTTAATCGGCGGAAGCAAATCTGACTGGCATTCCGCGTGATGCACGCTAACCAGCCAAAGTCCGAGTAAACATAAAAACCAACCCGAAAATCGAAGCATTTATGCACGAACTGTAAACAAAACCGCGAGAACTGTCGAGCTCAACCGAATCGGATCAACGCGTCGAGGATACTGACACTCACTGGCCGGTTGCTCCTCTTCTAGCAGTTTATCTATTTATAGTGTGCAAATGAGTCGGTCGCGAGACGTTTTATCCTCGCTTCCGTCCGATAGGGATTGATAAACTTTTCACGTCCTTGAACGGCTGTAAGATTTTCAGATTTGAAAACAATCTACAGAAGAAGGAAAAATGCAAGCGCTCTGTAGTAATGAGGAAGTATCTTTGAACACCTGGATTGGTTTGTAGCTTGCAATTAGTTCGTATTTCAATGATGCGTCACACTTCCAGAGAAAAATTATACATCTATTCGCACTAAAAATGGTCACTTGAGCAACAACTTGAGGTCCATTATTGATGGTCTCATTTGATTTACCTAGAAATTAATTATTGCTATTAGTCAAGTCTCTTTTTCTAGTACATTAAACTAATATAAATATCCGCCCGCTGAAACTCCTGAAAATCGATTATTCGGATTGAGAAAACGATTTGGCATACGAATTGCCATCGTTAGTCCACAAATATAGTTTATATTGAAATGGCATACATCACGTAGCTTACCAAGGCTTCCTCGTTTTCGATAGTAATTAAATTTTACGAACAGCCTTATCTTGTGGTGAACCCCGGTTTAGGAATAGCCCATTTTTATCGTCTCATAAGTTCATTTTTCTTTAGACGTATGATTTCTTCCAACAATATACTCGACACAACATCATACAGGCCTCCTTGGTTTGTAAATCGGTTTAACTAATTACTGCCTCGACGATACCTGAAGTGGCGAAAGTGCTCACTCAGGGTACTAGAAGAATAACGCGGAACGAATCGCTGTTTTGTCAAAGCATAAGCACGAAAAAAGATAAGACTTACGCAACGCTATTTTCGACCCATGCCACGAGATAGAATTTCATATTTTTGGCCAGGCAAGCAAGGCATCTGTCGTTTTTGATAGGTCAGCTAGCCACTTGGTATTCCAATTTCATTTCTCGACCGCCGTTCGTACGTCCGACCTTGCTTGACCTCTTAATTGGAAATACGGACCAGCCGGCCCGAGCATTATTCCACCACTTAAGTGAAAAGAAACGGCGGAGAACTGCTAACGTCGAAGTCACATCAGTCAGTTCACAACGTCAGTTCACACGAGTTTTTGAACTCGTCGTTCATACCAATCAAAATGTATGGAGGGAAAACTCTCACAAAAATCAATCATGTTAATTGGTTCTGAATTTTTTTTTCGCAAATCGGAGAGGTTAGCATTATTTTCGACACTGATTTAAAAATCGAACGCTTAAAAGTTCGATAAAATTTTTTATAGAAACAGAAAACTCAATAAAGCACAGTGTCACGATGTTTTGAGTCAATATTTAACCATCTCAGTCTGTTTTTAATTTTTGTTTAGGGTACCAATACATAATATACATAAACCAGCGGTTTACATCAATCACACAATACTGACACCGTTTGAGTCGGCAAGTGGTATAAACAATTATAAAATCAAGAAACTCATACAATGATTGCAACGCTGGCACGCTACAACAACAAGGCCCCCCAGCGCTCAATTATATTCTTCTTTGCGGTCTGTAAAAATCAAAATAGGGCCAATATGTCGAATAACGCGGAAATACGGTGTGTGACCTACGCAATAAAAATCAGTTGTCATTCAAACACCTCCCTGAACATTTCAAAACCTTGAGCGTTCAAATATATTGATTTCTGCGTTTGTAAAAACGGTGTGTATAATATGTGTGCGCCAATTGATAAAAAATGAAGCGTCATCTGCTCGCCATAAAAAACCTTGTAAGACCTCAAACATTAAAAGATAATTATTACTTTAATAGCCTGTAAGAATCGAAACAGAAAACACTTTGAACGTTTATATCTCGGGAGTACTGTGTGTTATCCAAAGTCCGGAGAGGGCTAATTTTTACACATTCACCGGGAGAACATTTTCCGAACATTTCATTGAGTTTCATTAATTTTTCACGGAGATATGACGGCTTTTATCAGAGACAAACGGACAGATGAACTCACAAATTAATATTTGTTCGGAAAGTTTTTGTGAATAGAGTGCTATGAAAATGTCTTCCAAATTCTTGATCACAATACTTCCATTTACTACGTAACATGTAAGTAAAAAGTACACTTTAGAAACAGGAGATAAATTTGAGTTTGAAAAAAAAACACTGATTTCTCCAGTATTTTCAGGTGTTGTTTCAAAATTAAAACTAATATTTAAATCATTAATTTGACAACGAGTCCTAAAAAGTAAATTGGATTACTGTTCAATCCAAAAAACCTTCGGTGGACAACGTTTATTACAAAATAGATTTAGATCAAGAAGTGACCGCTCATCTGAGGACACCTTGTCAAGGTAGTACAGAACATAAATAATCGACCATAATCCGGGCTTTTAGGAAGAGGGTACATTATTTGCTGTTATTCTTGGCAATCGTTTGTTCATATATCCCATCATTGCAAACCGAAAGTAATAATAACAACTTACATTATTTGTGTTAAATAGCTTCCCGATCAGTTTGAATGACAGGCTTTTGCTCTCAGTTAAACGTTCCACCTGAAATCAGGACAAGCGTTAATTGACACAATACTTATAAAGCTGAAGAAAGAATTCCCTCGAGAAAATATAGTAAATAAAAAATTGCTAGATTTGGAGTGAATAGTCCATCGATCGGATTAGTAAAACAAGAACGTTTATATTCATCTTATATCAATTTAATATTTAAGTTGGCCCGAAAGGATTAATCAAAATTGACATCACATAATATATTGGACGAGTGAACAAGATGTGATTTTAGCTAGCGTTTTACACCTAAGGATAACGACTGTAGCCAGTATAACACGCTGATTGGGCATAGCCTGAGAATTTGGCTGCTAGCGCGGAAAGGGTACGGAAATTATTGTTTCTATTGATACATGATCCTATCTGTTTCATCAATCCATCAAGTTTAATATGGATGCGCAGTGGAGAGAGATTATGGAGACAAATGTTAGTTTTCAGCTACGTTATTTCGATGATGCAGCGGTAACGGCAAAAAATAGTCGCGAATCGTACGTTATGAGTATAATTACAGTATTATAAACGATGCAGTCATGCAATGATTAGGATGTGAGCTATAGTCAGTTGCGTTTACGAGTTCGCGTGAGTGTAAAATGAATAAAGATGAATGAAAATAGGTTTCTCACGAGCAATGGAAACCGCCGTTGGTTATGCGAGCAGAAAAAAACTTACGTGAATGAGCAGCTTGGAAACAAAAGATAGGATCGTTCATCAACTGCAGTAGCTCTTTAGCGTATGTCCAAACGAGAGGTTTGTTTATTTTGAACGCGATACACCCCGTTCGTAACAGAATAAACGAATGGCTGTAATTGCTAGAAAGTAATTCTCTTTATTCCCTCCATCTTATCGGTGTCAGAGCAGATTTCGCGTTTACTTTTGTCAATTCGGTATCTGTGGAATCTAATGAGGCTGAAATGCCTTGAGTAATGAGTACCTATTTATGCGATTAGACAATTAATTTCATGTACTTTCAGCGCTTCAAGCTTAATTCAAAATATGGTTAACATGCGGTTCAGTACGTCAAATGTAAATGATCTTTCATAATCAATACCGCATAGGAGGCTTCAAGTCATGATCGTCAAAATACGCTCAACATTTCAACACAATTATGATAATACGTTGTGAAGTACTCTAAACACGAACGCAAATGACTAATAAAGTCCACGTAGAAAGGAATACGGTAATGTCAAGGGAACCTTTCTTGTACCTGAGATATTTTTCAAAATTTTCCCACACTATGAAATATAATGATCTTTGATTTCAGATGCATCGGCTATCTGAAAAGGTGTAATTTAACTCCTGCCGATCATACAGCGTTCCTTTGCGGTGAATGGCGATTCCGAGCTCCTGTGTACACAAGGTCACCACTTGTTGTCGAACCAACTGGCCACGAGATGAGCTAACCATGAGTAAGGGCGTTTCGTTCCGTAACAGCAACCACAGGCGCTGGCTTGTTGGTAACCATCGAACCGAAGGTAAACTAAAGAGCAGAAACTATGGATAAGAAGTAAAGGTCGATGTCTTCATAGATCGTGCCTCTACCGCTGCTCTCCTACTCATTTGACGTTGCACAACACAACAGAGAAGTCGAATTTGAAGGGAGAGAAAGATTGAGTGGAACAAAACGAAACGGGCAACTTTTTGGACCTGACAGTTACCCAGATTTTTATGGGTTTGAAATAAACTAAAGAGAATACTATGGTGCATAATGAAATGAGGTAAAAGGCCCGTTTAGAATATGCGAGCAGTTCTGCAAATAATGTACTTGTACGTTCTGTATGAATACACACGTACGGTTGAGAGAAAGTCACATAGCCTTCTGTAACTGAATCGAGGATGATGGTCCGGATCGCATAAAACCTCACGGGCAGAGTCAGCCGCAAGCGTTGGATACACCGCGCCTTTTGTACAATCGATTCATGGAGGCCAAAAAAATATTCAAAAGGAGAACACCACCTATGAGAACCTGATTTCTGAATGCTGATTCAAGAAAATGTAGTTGGAAAGTAATGTGGAAATCGAAGCTATATTTTAAGCTGAGATTTGGAGTAAAGTTCAGGGATGGATAAGTATAGGAAAAGAGAAGAATCATTGTATCAAGTAAAATAATATGCTCTCATGGTCCTCCTCAGGCAACCTTTCAGTGAATTGGAGCATGACATTTGATCAGCGGCAATCGATCTCTGGCCTTGAAAGTAGTAGGAAGTTGGTAAAGAACGCAGGGAACAGAGTTCCACAGTTATCTAGTATCCTCCAGGAAAATCAAGGTTGTGGTAATTTTGCCATTGCCCTGCTCTAATTAATTCTTGGCCTTTTCAACTACCCCGGTTCATTCCATCCGGCGGAAGTACCTACTTTATATGATCCAAACAGTACAAACAAAAAAGTTTTGAACGTGTTTGAAGTTGGTCATATTAAAGCAACGATACCCGAAAATTACAAAAGCGCTCGAATAAAGTAGCTGAAAATGCGTTTTACAACGAAGTACTGTGTGTGACCCGCTTAATAGAAACCAGGCATCATTTATCGCCGTCCCAAACATTTCAAGACCTCGAACGCTCAAATACATTGAGTTTTGCGGCCTGTAAAAATCAAAATACAAAAGATGCACTAGTGAAATCGTGAAAAAAGCTAATAATAATAAAATAATAATAACACTGATATCGAAATCCGTTTCCTATGCGTTGAAAAGCTCTTCAAACAAAATCAACTTCAAATTTAAATGACATTATTTTGAAACAATATAACGACGCAAACTTATTAAGTAGGTTTTGAAGTTGAGTCGAGCAGGAAATTCTTCTTCGGATTTTGAAACCGTTCTTCTTGTTTCTTTCGAAAGAAGGTCACTTCTTGATTCACTGTTTTCGATGTTTGTTGTTTTCCGAGCGAGTTGAGCTGATTCAGCGCGTAGATCCTGGTAAAAGTTAACAACAGCCCGGAATATTCGTTACATTCTTTCGCAACTGCGACTGGTGACGTTGATCTCGCAAGTTCACCCGAAGATATTTATCGCGCGGCGGCTTTGTCGGTCGCACTGCGAAAAAGGAACTCCCGACTTTATGATGATGAATTTTTCGGTTTCCTGGTTCTTCCACTCCCTAGATCGCAACATTGAGATACTAAAGTAATTAGCCAACGTGCTTAACAACTTTTGATGAACACATGGTCTCGGAGTTAACACCAGCATGCTCCTGCTGACCTGCCTTATCTCCAAATATAATTGCAGTCAAAGAAGAAAATCGGAATTTTTCTCAGTGATTTTCAGGTCAAACGTGGTGAATCACTGAATGATCTGAGCTGAGTAACAATGTGCGTTTTTTCGGACCACGTTTCAAGTACACCGACCACCTCTACCATTACAAAAACACTTAGAGGCAGTTAACTAGCAAAAGGTACCAGAGGGTAGACTTGGTATAAAACACATAAACCGCATAAACTCGGGATAGACTCATTTTGCTCTTCAATCAGAGAGGAAGCTCTGTTTTCTTTGTCGCGACTCGAACCACCTTTAACCTCCGATTTCGAAAATTCGACTTGCTGTGCGTAGGGGGAAAATCAGGGGACGAACGTGAAACTCTATACTTGAGTAATAATTGTTCGATGAATAAGTGAAATTAATTATGTGAACATAAGAATTTCCGATCAATGAAGATAAATTCGGTTCTTCCCTGAACTAGATCTTGAGACACCATGGACCTACCTCTTCTCGAGACAACGTACCCATTTCCTTTCAGTAGAACTCGTTGGTTAGATAAAAGGCTGTTTGCCCGCAGAATGCGCCGCCGCTAAAAGTTCTGCGCAGTCAGTCTCTTTCAGGCCCTTACACAACCAGCCCCAACTCCAGCACTGAAGATTCGATAAACAGAGCCAGATTTACCTTTCCACGTCACCTTTCGGAGGCATAAGCAACCGAGTCCCCTTTAAGTCAACTTCGAATCAGAACTGCTTGAAGAAACTAGATAGCCCGACCATTTTTTGATGACCCGCCAAAACCAGCTTTGAACTTCTCAAACAATAATTAATTCAGAACTACGGGGGTATTCCTGCATGGCGACCTCACCTCTTCACAACCTGATTTTGTAAAACCAGTTCATATGACAATACAATATCGACATTCCACTTCCAACCCGGAGCAAGCGGAATATTGACATTAGCAGAGTAGAAGCTATATTGGTTTATCATTCTTAAATAATTCTGTAAGGTTTCTTATCAACTGAATTCATTTTGAACTGATTTCATTTGAATACGTTTGTGTAATTATATTGGTTAACCTAATTAAATTTCTCCTTAGAACCTTAACTAACTTAACTAACCTTAACTATTGCTTAAAATATAGTGATAAACAGTTCTAACCATTCAATCGCTCATTCTGTCAAACCTAAAATTTTCGAGCTTTATCACCCCAATATGAGTCCATAAAAAATATTTATACTTCTAAATTCCTTAATTACTCAATAAAACATGTCAGTAAGTTATAATTAATTACAGGTACAATTTTAATGGTTAAAGTGATTGAATCACTGCTTGTTTCACAAAATCCTCCAGATACGTAACCTCAAAATGAAAAAATAAAAAAATAATTACCCCCAAAAAACAAGGTTCAAGTTCCGGCTGCTAATTCGATCGGTCACTTCAACACTTCCTTAATCCTAAGATGGGTCTCTCATTTATGCCAGCAGACGGACAAAGGAGTACGTTGGCGTAGCAGTAAGAACCTGATTCAAGCGCAAGTCGGCAAAGGTTAGTCGGCATTTGTAGTCTCTCTTGAAAGAATAATATTATTCGGTCGCGACAAAACGATCAAAAGAGAAGGAAGGACCGTGACGAGGAAGGTGAATGAGTAGCGCTTCGTATCAACCTACGAAACCCGTACGTACGAACTGAAACGTGTCAACTGCTCGAAAGGACTTCCCAATACAGCGGGCTCTCGGAATAAAATTCTATTCTTGGGTGAAGGAGTCAAATTTTTGTTCGTAGTAGTCCACGATTCCACATCGCCTTGAAAATGCCCGAATGGGCGAAAGAGCTCGGCCAGCCAATAAAAATGTAGAGAACGACCAGCCTCGGTTTTCTCCCTCTCAACTTAATAATTCGGTTGTTTCACGTCGATAATATTCTTCTCCCAATAACGATAGTCTAATTGATAGAAAAAAATCATGATAGAAGATATTTTGAACAAATAAACATATAAATCACACTGTCTACTACTATATTTCCTTATATAAACTAATTAGGCAAAAGTCAAATATTTTAAAGGAAATAGCAAGTGTCTATTAATGTTAACGATTCCCTTCAGCCGCGGAGGCGTATTCCCAGCTTAGATTTTCAGTGAAATTATATCTTAATAACATGGAGCGGCAGCGGAAGGATATCATCGTTAACATTCAAACATGGTTACACTGGTAAAAGTATTACAAATTTTGATGAGAAAACTATTGAATAAATTCGAACGAGATCGCATTATGCGCTTTTTTCTCCTCTTGATTTTTTTTTAGCTGTTTTTTATATTTAGTTATTTATGAACGAAACCTTTATGTTTCAAAAGTTATTTAGCGAAATGGACTGAAATCGACTCAAAAATAACATTTTGAACATTTGAAGTCGATATTATTTGTTAAATTAATTTCTTTCTGTACGCAAAATCATCAAACACTAAATTTTTTAGCATAACAACCTCCTTTTAGTAGGATCTCATAGCTACAAACTACAACTAGCTGAGCGAAGGACAGATAATTTGATACTTGGTTAAATAGTTATGCACTACTCAACGTTCTATTAAACTACCTGGTTATGAACTCTAATCACTGTATAACAGCTCGTTTGCTTAGCAAGAAGGTTGACACGCAACACGTACGTGACCCTTGGATACTTAGCTTCAAGGCGTTTTACGAGAAACATCAGTCACACCAATTTTAACCAAGAATCCAAGGGTTACTTCACAAGAGAAAAAAATAAGGGAGAAATAAAATGTGGTGATTGGTCATTGGATGTAGGGAAATAGACACTATCAAGTCGTTCGATGTTTCTTTTTTTTATTTGGCCCTTTTCGCTCTTAGTACGCATCTCTTTTTTTTTTAATTTCACTACACATTAATTACGCAATAGTCAAGTAAATAAAATAATTCAATTTTCAAGTGGCCCCAATTACCCCATTTCAATTATGAGCCAGATATATCCTTAGCTATCCTTTAGGATTCGGATAAAGACCCGGGATAAAAAAGGAAAATGTTGGGAACTGGGAATCGCTGTTGTGATCTATGATTCTTAGACAGTTATTAACCATTAAAATCTCCCAAGAGTCTAACTGACAATGGAAATCTGATGTTGAACGTTTCAAAGCATGAAATATCCGAATGAAAATTTGACGATATCTGAATCCACAGCTTTTTTTCGACACTGAAGCGACGGTAATTTGGAATAATGAACCATTTTCGCAGCGTACTCTTTAAATTCTTATTCCATGGGCTTGTTCAGCTGCATTTTTTCTGTACTACGTAAAGTAGTTGATTTCACTGTTGATACGCTCGTGCCGGTTGCAATGATTGCAAGTTGTGAAGCCATTCTATCCATTATGAATATCCTTAAATATTATTTGAATATTATTAATTTAGAACCTTGCGCCGTGATTCAATTGGGAAAGTACGAATGAAAAACTGAAGGTCAAGTTTGACAGTTGGAGTCTCAAAATGGTAGGGTGAAAGTGAAGAGGAGACCGGTGTCGAGATTTTTAATGAAATTTATTACTGCGTTTAATTCGGCAAGGGATTCTGTTCGAGAATCACCAAATGGAGGGAAAAATTAATCTTTGAAGCTCCAAAATGATGGTTAAGAACATTAATTGGTATGAATTTTGAATTCGGTTGGTTTGTCAAAAGTATTGGAGCTCGTTGTATAATTTAAAATTATTGATCCAATTTAAAAATGGAGCGCACAGGAAATGATTTAATTTATAATTTTATTACAATCAATGGAAAATATACGTGTTGGGTTAATGTTGTAATTAGGGGTTTGTAATAAAGGGAGAGGAGAAAGGTGAAAATTAAAATTTTGATCTAAATTAAAATACTCACGTGGCGATATACATGAGTAATTTAATTTAGACCGTCACTACATTTTCAATAAATTAAAACGTTTCTCAAAAGCCACCATGGGTTCTTTGGTTAAAAATTGAATAAGCTTGATCTATAACAAACGTCTTAGGCCGCTCTTCACACTGAAAATAATGTACTAAGGAGGAAGGAATGTTTCGATTATGTCCTTTGTATCGAATAAATGTGAAAAGAAGTGTATTATACTCATTTAACCGAGAAGAAAACCGGAAACAGTTAAGTATTGGTCGTGAATTTGCTGGATCTATGTCATCAGCATTGCGAGACTTCAAAGCACGGGCCGACCCCGACCTGAAGTCCATTAGATAATCCGCGTCCCAATGAAAGAGAAACGAAAGGGTCGTTGCAAAGGGGATCACAAACCTGTTAGGTCGCTGATGCTGCGATCCGAGAAGAGACAAAATAAAAACGAGGGCGACGGTGATCCAATTAGTTGACCAGCGATCCGGACAATCAAGCACCGACGCGATTGATGCCGCGAATTAAAAAAAAAAATTAGCGAGTCAATTTCAAGAATATCACAGACTTAAATGATTGGGAAAAATTCGATATCGTATAACATTTTTTCGGGGTTGTAGTCGTCGCGTCAAAGACGGTTCGCAACTGAACTAAGAAGAAGACTATGACTGTCAAGTCCCGCGAAGGTGCGCGAGTTGTACAGGCCCCTCCAAACACCAGGGGGAGGAGTAGGAGGCCTAAGAGTCGGACCAGGGGTAGGTAAACCTTGACAACAGTTGACTTCGCTTGCGTCCAACAAAAGGCAAATACGGTTTGGACGTGACCTTCGGTTTGCGAATTGAAAAAGAACTGCAGTGTTTCAAGTATTCTTAATATTCATGTCGGTAAATAATGGCATTGAAACTGCCTTCCTTGGATTCGCCCCGATTCCATATCTTGGCCCAGTTCGCAAACTTTTATACTTACTTTAACATTCATCAGCGCGAAAGAATTTTTATTAGCCGTGGAGGGTGCCAATATTAGGTTCTTCAAAGCAGATACAATGGCAGCAAGTACAATTAAATCAATCAATCAATCAATTTTTATTTACAGGTTTTAAGGTTACACTGACCTATAACCCATAAAGGGTAAGTACAATTAAATCCTTATTGAATTGCAATTCAATATCGCTCACGATGTTGGACTGTTGCAATACAGCTTAGGTATACCAGTTTGAACAGAAATGAATGACCAATCATCTGAACGACTGCTTCAATTCGCAAGAACGAATACAAGGGTGATGTAACAATACATTTTCTATTTGGTAAGCATACAGTTTATCAGGGTGAGTGTTTGCACATTCTAGAGGCAGTTTTCCGATATTAAAATGGTCCCCCCAAATGCAACTCCTCCGTCGACAGTGGATTGAAATGCCCATTTAGTGAAATATAGGTAATGAGGCCGCCTATGGTTCTATAATGCCCTTGAGACGTCCGAAGGGGTGAAAGATATCAATGAAAATACAACGAATTGGACAATAACTTATAGTCACCTATGTTTTCTTCCCCTTGACCGCACTTCAAAAAATATAAACTGAACGAAATTTCATGATATCCACGTGACTCAGTAAAGGCAGGTTGATGGCCGCAGTTGAGTTGTAACCGGATCCAGTCGTTCCAAAAGGTCGTTAGCCCTTGGGCCGGTCAGCTGAAGAGCAGCGGCTATGCCATCCGTTTTCAGCTGTGAATATGACAGTGTACAAAGTACAGAGGTACTGGATTTCTAGTATAAGTGGATGCTGATCACTAAAAGATAAAGACGGGGAAAAAACCAAATTGAATACCTACTCCTACGATATATTGGTGAAAAAAGCTGCAAATCCAAGAGCATGACCGAGAAACGGAAAATTATTTAATCTATTGCGGAGATCTGAGTTCACGATGATGGCACCCGTAGTAAGGAAAAATTATTGTTGTGAAGAATAGTACCTAAGTATCTTTTTACCCAAGATTACGACCTCATGCTGCTCCGCATAGACGCTGACTTCATCGTTTTGGTTTATTATTCAACAATAAAACATTGTAATCACCCTAGAAAATCCTCTTTAAAATTTGACGTTAGAAACCGAATATCCAATCAAAAACATTCTATTCGTCCGCCGCACGACATGATTTAACGAAACTATATTGGTTAGATTCTGGAAATTTTCACAATCTTGGTCTGAAATGGCTCAATTCTTCAACCAAATCGCCACCTCAATTTTAAGTTTTTTTTTTTTGGGGGGTTTTTGAAGGGGTAAAAATTCGTCTTTTCCAATTTTTTCAGACAAAGGCATATTCCAGTATGCATTTCCATAGATTTTTGGGCGCTGAATCGAATAAGACCACCTCGGGGTCGACAGATTTAATGGCTCTCAAGTTATCATTGCTTTTATGTGTAATTTTCCTGTTTTCGAAGAATTTTCCATGATGGTGTAGCTCGAGAATGATGGAGCGATAACAATCTTTCTATACTAGTTGAAATGGTCGTGAAAAAAAAACGTGGAAATGTTCGCAGATGTTCGGACCAGTTACTATCACAAATGCATGGTAATCTTAAATCATTATTGAAGCAAAGGAATAATAAACCACTGTACAATAATTTACAGCATTTTTTATTTTTGGATAGGAAAAAATCTTCAGTTATGGAACATTATAATAAATTGATCTAACGAATTGTTAATTGTATTTGAATCAATCTTACAATATAAGAGTTTGCCAGTTATAGCCTGGAAGATGCCCAAACAAGCGATAGTACCTGCAAAGCCTCTAGAGAGGAGAACGAATCATCGTTATAAAATCTCCTTCGAAGCCACAATACGAGCTTTATAGGCAATTGTTTGCTACAACTACCCTGCGTTTTTGCAAAAAATCTATTTTTGTCACGTTACTCCGGTTTATACGACCGAGATTATTTTTCTGTATTTAACGACTTTGTTTTTAACACAATAATTAGAGTGTGCGTGACTTGCCACTCGAACATTGCTAAGATCACAAATTCAGTGAGGAGCCTCCGCAAAACGTGTTTTTCGAGTACCAATTAGCTATTACTGTTAGAATAACGAGGGGTGGAAAATCAGACTGGAATGCTCGTTGTTATTTTCTAGGATTGGTGAATAGGGCAGCATTCTATTTAGCCATCCACTCCTGACAACCTAGTTCAATCAAACATTGTTTGGTCATTTCAAAATAGAATGGGTAAAAAATTTTCTCCCTGAAGAAACCAATTATCATTTTAATTTTATCCGAATAAAAGTTTACATCTTCTATGTGTCTCGTGTTTTAATTTAGGTTATAGAAGCTTGGCTGTAATAGTTGATGTTATATAATCCTTTGCTATAAGAACATTAATTTAAACTCAAGTTTAAAATCGTATACATTCATGTTTACGTGGTAAAAGAGACAGTTTTGTAAAAGTAAACATGTTCCATAAATCGCCATAGAACAGAGCGTAGGTGCATAGGTGCCTTAGTTTTGTAATAAAGCTGTACAAGCCACATGAATTCAACCAAACATTTTTTTGGCTTTCTCGTCTCTTGGCACACATCGAAAATCAAACAGTCATGAGTGTTGTATCTTAAGACTACTCTTACATACACAGAAGAATACCATACTCTCCACAACACATGCAAAGTGCATACACATATTAGAATACTTTGTGGAACCTATTTATATTCTATTATGAACTATCATAACTATACTATGCTATTCTATTATATGTGAACTATTATAATAGTTTATCATCATCATTTATTCAATCACTCTGGTATTATTTGACCCCTCTGAACTTTATTAAGACCACGGTCATAATGGCGAACACCGATGACCATACTATCAGTGAAATGAGGCTAGTGTACACTGACGGGTGTGCAATATTCCACGATCGTACTGAAATGGAGCGGTATGCTTCGACTGATGAAGTCACTGGCAACCAAATTGAGATGTATCTCAAAATGTAATGCATGCCCTCTATAGGCCAAATTGCACCTGGAATAAAAATACATTATGAGTAGATCAGTTTTAGTATCACATACATAGGTCGATATTTTTGTTAATGTTACAAAAAGAACTAGAGAGCAAAGGCTGAATACCGCTTAACATAAACAAGGGGAAGTAACTTCCAATAGCTAGGCACGACGCTGCGGTAAAAGTATCGCACAAGGCTGCTACAAAAAATCCTGGAACGTACAAGCAAACAATCTTGTAAACAGTTATTTACAGGAAGAAAAAAGGTATTTTTACAATTTTGCCTCGCAGCATACAGAAGGTTTAAAATCGAATACAATTTTCTGACATTGCATACATACCATAGAACATTCCGCATGCACCGACAACGAGTAGGAAAGTGACGCACCAGGGAACGTTGCCTTCGATAGGATTATCAAATACACAGTAAAGGACGACCATCATGAGCGCTGTCTGAGCTAGTAAAATTATGAACTGCAGTATTATATGTCCGATTGCAATTTCCAACAACGTCAGACCTAAAATCCGCGAGCAAAACATGTTATTTAATGGAGAGTTTTAGTGCATTTTGCATGAAAACTTAACTTGAAAACTTAAACGTAGGAGTATTGGTTACTTCATTAAATCATACGTTTCTTATGGTTACCGCCTTGTGGATGGCGGATTGTTGTGACCATTAGAGACATATGATTTAACAAAGTAACCAAATCTCCCACGTTTAAGTTTTCAAAAAGCGAAAGTCACTAAAACTCTCTAATGTTGCAGGTACCTAACGGCATATTAGGGTAGACGAAAAGTAATACAGATCTTCGCATAGCAACCTTAAATACACAAAATGGCAAAAACTTGGATGGGCAAATTGCGTTAGCTTACCAGCTACAAGACCTCTTTCGATTATTCCAGAGGTTTTTTCCATGAGCATAGCTCCAAGAGTGAACATCATCGGCAAATTGAACGCGAACCTGAACAGAATTACGGAGCAGATTCTAGTTACATTCAGGCCCCAACCTAGGCTAGGCATGGTCTAGGGCGCAAGCTTGCGGGGGCGCAGGGCAAGGGATGTCAAAAAATGTATATATTATTTTTATTTTCCTAGACGAGCGTCAGTAGCGAGCGTCTGGCGCTGCCTGGAAAGATAAGTGAAGTGAAGAGGGGGGGGGATCCCCGAACGAAGTGAGCGAAATCCTATCCCTCAAGTACAGTAGGGATAAAAAAGTTATTATCTTCGTGTGTGAGAGTGTAAGCGTTCGTTCATTTTGTTCATTGCTAAGCGTCATCGCCTGTAGTGCATTTAGTGTATTTAGTTATATTTTTATGTTGTCCCCGTGGAGCTATTAACGTTTGAAGAAAAGTCAAAACACGTTTTTTGACATAAAGTGGAATATATCTCGAGAGCTATCATATACACTAGCCATTTTCTTATTTTTAATCGATTCTACGTTAAATTTCCTTCATTTTCTTCCACAGCACCTAATCGTTCCCATTTCGGAAACGTGACGAAAAAAAATCCCTAAGTTGAAACTTCAAAAGTATGAAAATCGAAAAATATTAATAATCGTTCGATTTTGTTTGTTTTCACTTTAAATTCAAATTCTACGTCTAATTTCCTGTAGGAATCATTAATTAATCAAATTTTAACAGTACTGTAAGTATTTACAACGGAATTTCCAAGTTGGAAAACGTAGGAGTGGCGTAGTATTAAACTGGAAAAACTGATAGTTGTCGTGAAATTTCCGCCGTTTTGACGTCATATTCGGATTCAGCGTTAAATTTCCTATAAGAATAGCTTTCAAACGAAAATTTAATTTTTCACTATTACCGATGCCAGCGGAGCTCGGAATTTCGGCCGGCGAAAAACTCGATTTACGGAAAATAATTTCTCTGGCTCTGTTTAAATTTTGTTCACCAAATTTTTTGCTATGTACGTATGTAAGGCGTTCAAATGAAGACTCCTGCACAATAAAACAATTGATTCGCATTTATTTTGACCCCGAAAATCACGGTTAAAGTCCAATTTTTGAGCTTTCAAAAACCGATTTTTTTGGACCACTTGCAGATTTTTCCGAGAAATAAAAAAAATCACAAAAATACATCTTGGTAAGATACAACTTTCCTGAAAATTTCAGATTTTTATCTGTATTGAAAGACGAGTAAAAATTCGTTAAATGGTCGGTTGAAAAAAATCGCAGGGGTACCCCTGGGATTTTTCGCGAAGAATTTTTTGTGATAGATTTCGCTCAAATTCAGCACAATGATAGTTGATGATGTGTATATCAATAATATATGGTTCATTTTTTGTTTCTTTCGCACTAAATAGATGAAAAGAACGGTTGAAGTTGAAAAAAGTGATTTTTTTCATGTATAGTCCACTATTATTGTAGAATAACGCAAAAACGGTTGAAAAATGGATAGGTACATTACATTGGGAAAATGTGGACAATTAAAGTACCTATCTTTTGGTATATTCAAACATCTGAATTGACGACTTTTTGTTTGAGTTATCCACTGTGCAAGTTACAAATCTTGGAAAACTGACAGTTGTTATGTCTAATTTTGCTCCTACTTTCCTCCAGTTGAAAAACCCAATACTTTATGATACAAAGTACGTTCGAACTCCACCACCTACATACCAAATTATAGCAACTACTACTAAGTACTACCTACTGTAAAAATACCTATAGATTCCCACTCTCCATACACAAATAATTAACTACTACTACCTACCTATACCTATACTATATAATTATGTATATGTATACCATATATAAAAGTGAGAAGGACACTACCCCCGAGTGATTTATGTAAGGCCCGAGAGGAGGGGTGCAGCCCCTCCGACGGGCCGACCGCGCGCGATAGCTGTGGGGGGCGCAGCCCCCCTCTGAAGGGGGTGGGCGGCGAAGCCACCAGGGGCGCTCAGCCCCTAGTATAGTATATATAAAAAAAAAATAAAATTGCACAATATTATAATATATAACTATTACATTTTTAATTGTTACATTCATATAATATTTATAATTATAATAGTATAGGTAGTAAAATCTGTCTTTGATGTGGCTTTGATGAATTCATCAAATTTGTGCCTTAGTTTTGCCAACTATAAAATAATACTGTACTGTGCGTTTATTATGTATGAGTTATGTAGTCGGTCAGTTTGGACAGGACGAAGCCAAATAGAGTACAGTATATGAAAATATGAATACATTACATTTAAAGTCAAATCAGTTCCAATTCCCTGTTATATGAGGTACTAATAATGTCGTGGTTTTTATGTAGGTATTGAAATGAGCCAACCAAAAAAACGCCCATTTGGGGCTGAATTGAAAACAGAAGAGTGCAAGAAGTTCTCTGGGACAGTGAAAATTGGGAAAGGTAAGGCGCACCATTTAATATGCCGAAATCCCACGTCTTCCGAAACGTCTGCTGGGAGGGGGCGTAATATAGAACTCTGGCCTAGGGCGTAAATAGTTGCTAATCCTGGCCTGGTTACATTGAGCTCACCGATTAATAAATAAATCGTAGGCAATTATAGGTGGTTTGATAGGCACTTACAAAACTGCATTGGCTGGAGTCATAAACTGTCTAAAACTAAGCTCATTGTTGCCGTATACAGCTATCACCTGCAAGGTTTTGAAGGAAAAAATTGAATTGGTATATCAATCCGTTAACTCACATGTATATTATATTATACAAAACTGAATGAATGTCACTACTGGTAAAAGTAACTGTTGGTAAAGTAGTAATAACATTTTCAAGTACTTGAATACCTTCTCAACCGATTGCGGTGAAGGAGTTATGGTCGAAAAATTGCATTTGGCTGTCACAGTTTCAAAAAGCGATATTCCCGCTTCCAATATTAGCTTCTTCAACAACTGACCAACTACTTCATCTGGTTAAAATAGGAAGCAACATTTTTAATTAACCATGAGCTTTGTTAACCGACCACCATAATCTTTCACGAAGGTCATTATACGAGTGGTCCTTCTTCAGCCAACAAGCGAACCGTAAATAGTAAAATTCGAACTCCTGCATCTGCCACTGCCAGGACAAGATTAATTTCCGGCGAAAATTTCAAGTGAATAGTTTCATCAGAAACGTGTTGACTGCGTATGGCGGACGGCGGACGGACAGCATGTTTTTAAATGGATTTTCAGACTCTAATAAATGCGTTCTAAATTAAAACATCCATTTTGAGGGGGGTATAAACATTTGTTTTCTTGGGGGTTTACAATGGTCTATTATTGAAAAACCAACCAAAAACCATCACAGCTTCCCAGAGCCGGTTGTACCGTAGTTTAAACCATATCAATTTTTTGGTTAAACTAGTACTGTTAATATTAGGGTAGTAGAGCCACATTTTATTAACCGGAGAAATAGCCTTCGGTATTGTTCTCATGTCTTTTGCGTTTCGTCTTGATGATTTGTAGTGAGCGAACGACTAATATTTTATTAAGAACTATGCGCATTCAATATCCTAGGCGAATTCAAAAAATATTTAGGGGAAAGCAAACTCACGGGTTTTTAAAAAACAGCTAAAAACAGACAGCAATCACCAGCGAAGTTTTGAAGGAAAAAACAAGATGAATCATCAACTTATTTACTAACCTGAATAAATTGTATTCAGATCATTGATCTGAGACAAACAGACTAACAGAAAATGGTAGGCGAACCTTTTCAATTGGTGTAAAGATTTAGACACATTTTTCCGGACACGAGATACCTGTGCGTCCCAAGATAGGTTTTTTGATACAATGACCCCCAAGTCTTTTACTTGGTCTTCATAGTCCAATTTCACATCGCCAATTCCGATTTTTTCGACACCATTCAGCTCTAACATATTCAACATTTGCGAACTCCCACAGACAGGCAGACGGACAGACGGACAGACAGACAGACAAACAGACAAACAGACCATCACCAAACAATGATTTTTTCAATGATAAACCGCGTAGTTGGTTATGCAAGGTCTACTGAACTAGTTTCTAGCAGTGTTGAGTTGAACGCATTAAAACGCAATTGTTCATGATATTTATATTTTTGCTCTAACATTGCTCGAGCTCTTGAATTATGCTCGCCATAACAAAAGGATAGGGGCATAATAAAAAAACCCCCTTGATGCCCTTGTCCTCACCCTGGCATACACTTCTAATTTTTGCTAATGGCGAAAAAACACTTACTTGATTGATCTAGCCATACCAAAACTTCACTGTTGTTTATAGCTACATTGCTGGCTTTATTATACTGGTTCAGTCTTTCTAGCACCGATGAAGAGTAATAGGAGTTGAAATATAAAACACCCCATACTGCTGACGTTTTTGCTGCATGTTTGGCCGATTGGATGTCGTCGTAATTTTCCTATCGTGAAGTAGTTGAGTACGTATAAAGCCAATAGTTAGCATAAATATGATATAATTTAGAAATAATTACAGAGTCGATATAAGTTCGTACCAGTATGAGCAGTTTCTTTTGAAGATAGCTGAGAAATTCTAAAGAAAGAGATGTATTTTCGCCGCAGTGGGATCCTGATATGATCGAACTAGAAAAGTTGTTTTCGGATTTGGCCAAGATTTCATCATTGACCACAGCCAGCCTTATGTTGAACGGATCATCTCCAACAGTGATGCTGATTAACGTGCATTGTACGATAGGCAATAATAGTGTGAAAAGTACTAAACTGCAACATAAATAATAAAAATGACCAAAACTATAAGTAACTGTTGTACTCTTCAACCCTATGGGCTTCTGTAGCTTACGCTTCAGCAGAAGGCATCTTTGTACTAATATATCCCCTCGATGTACTGTATCGCAAAACTAAAGATTTTCAAGTTGTCATCATTATTTCTAAAAAAATTTCTTTGCAAGTGTACTACCAGTATAATTACTAATTACAATTACCATTGCCTATTAAAAATTGTGGCCTAACGATCCTATCGATTTTTAATAGTAGAGAGTTTTGGCGCATTGAACGCGTTTTTTTAAAACGCTAATTACTATGCTAAATCGTAGGATTCCTATGTTTACCGCCTAGTAAACGAACAAAAGGTTCCCAAATGGTTTTCTCGAGCGAAAAATTGGAAGAACTCACGCGATGTTTCTTCTCATCCACACAAAACTTTTCATGGAATACGCTAACACTCTATTAATTTCAAGATTCGATCTCTTGAATAGCGTATATGACGTCTTCTCCAACTGAATATTTCGGGGTTCCTGAAAGCAAAGCAATGCAAATTAAACGCTATCTTATCTCCTTCGCTATTATCCATGGTCTTTGAATAACTATTAGGGAAATTTTTCCGCCATCTAGTCATCTCTAGCGTAAATTGAACGAGTTTTGTCTCTATTGATAGCGAAGATCAACCAATAGAACTGGAAATCCAGCTCGTTAAGTTGCCAAATCTTTGTACTAAGTATTTCACCGCTTAAATACGATTAACTCACTTTACTGTTACCATTTTCCTCATCGCCATGATCGTTTGGGGACAGCTCTTGTCGGCACAGTTTCAGAAATACATCTTCCAAGTTTTGACAATGATGGACGTGCATCAGAATATCCGGTGCGTCTTCAGCTAGTATTCTCCCATTTCTCATCAGACCGATCTGAAATCGAAGTAAAGCGAACATCTTCACTGTTAAATATCTACTAACTACCCAATTTCAAGCCTTTTTCCAATATACCTAAAAAATTGTGGCTTAATGTTCCTATAAATTTTTAAAATGGATTACGCGTTTTTTAAAACTTAAACTTGGGAGTTTTGAATACTTGGCTTAATCATAAGTTTTTTATGTATACCATACTTAGTGGATGGCGGAATGTAGTTACCATTACAGACAGATGATTTAACAAAACAACCAAAACTCCAGCGCTTAAGTTTCAAAAGATGGCGCAATGCACTAACACTTTCTAATACTAGATGGTTTTAGTGCGTTTCAGCCATGATGTTGTACGAAATATACGTTCTACATATTGTTCTCTAACGAGCTTCTAAGTTGCCTCATCATACCGTTACTCGTTAATCAACTGCTTCTGGATTTCCCTCGCATAAAGCGAGGAAAGCAAGGTATAATAATTATGCACTTTTAATATTTTTAGTACGTATACTCACTGTGTTTGATCGCCTTGCCTCTTGAATGTAGTGGGTAGTGACAATCACGGTTTTCCCTTCCTTCTCTGACATTTGGACTAATTTATCCCAAATACTGTAAGGATAATTTAATTTATACTGAACAGAAAATTAAATTAATTGTTCCCAATTCTCGCGTAATTTATGAATGCTTCCCGAGGAAAAGATTATTATTTTTTGTCATAATATCATTATAATATTATAACTAAGGTCTCCTGTTATCCACGCACCCCTCCTTTGTTTTTTACGGCCCAGTGATTCCAGGGAATTTTTTTTTTCATAAATGTTTTCCATGACTTTCAAAAATTACTATTTGCCGCATCGCGCTATCTCCCAATTGGTTCCCGAACCGGTGGAGGGACGGAAGCTATTGAAAATATGCAGAGGTGCATAGATACCAGGAAACCCCGTTTGGTACATCAAAGAATAAATTTTACCTCTCGCTGAGAATAATATCAACCCCTACTGTTGGTTCATCCAGGATCAGTAGAGTCGGATCGTGCAACAGAGCAATACACAGTGAAACTCTACGCTGTTGTCCCCCACTGCAAATAATTTGTAAGGTATGGCAGTATGTCACCATAAGTGTGTACCGTGTTCACACCCACTGGTGCGTGGCATGCCACGATAATTAGGCACGTTTTTAAGAACCTGCAGTGGTTTGCAATAATTCGCATTTTTCCATTCACATCATTTGTTAAAAGTGGCGTCGTAACATTTGTGTTATGTTAGATACAATTGTCCGACGAGATCCATTTCATAAAATCAGACTATGACACGAGTCTGATGGCGTTGTCGTAAGTACCAGAAGACGTGAATAATGAAGTCTTAGGCCGTTTGGTCATGGGAAGTGAGTATTATAAAAGTTTTATCCTGCTGGTCATGGGTCTCATTGAAACATACGATCAGACATGAATTTACCGAAACATGGATACCTAGGATTTCACCATTTTTTGTATCAGGAAATACTTTTTCACTTAGTCAATACCTCAATGACGAGACTACAGAGTCGATATGTGGTAGTTCCAAAAACTTAATTAATTTTTCCGACGATCTCAAAATATCAGTTTTTTTCATATTGCTGATGTATCCATAGAACATGAAATGTTCGCGAATGCTGAACTCTAAGAACAATGTTAAGGCCTGCAATCAAATCGGGATTCATTAGATGAAAATGTCATTCATCAAATGATTTAATCAGGTAAAAAAACGTGACTGATTATCACGAAACAATAGTAAGTAAGAATAAGGTTTGATACCTGGGGCATGTACCCAATCTGGGACGATCTATCTATTTTCAGCACGATTTTCCCTCCGTCTAACTTATTCTGTCCGGTTATGCAGCTGAGAAGTGTCGATTTTCCACATCCGCTGGGGCCCAAAAGTCCGTAGCTAAAATCGAATTGGAGAGTACAACTTAATTATAGTTGTAAAGCTTTCAAGATGCAGTCATTGCTGCAAATAAATCTACAGTAGTTGTTAACCCCAATAGCTAGTGCTTCAATTGCGATTTTGGAAGAAAGTCAAAATCCTAGCCAGCTTGAATTTCCTTAAAAATTAAAATTTCCCTTTAATTTGTACAAGAAAAAATACAACCGACTTCAATATAATATGCTTCGGAAAAATTAATAATTAAATAATCTCCGAAAAAGGGGAAAATCAAATGTGTTCGAACTCAATCACCAACTACACATTTGGAAGACTTCTTATTAAGATGATACATATTTTTGAGACTTTATTAATCGCTTATTTTATTATTTGTATTGACCTGACCACTTCCTGATTGATTTTTGACCATCTTCCCTAATAATATAAAATATAATTAATTCTACCATTTCCCAATCAAGGAAGTCCTTCAAATTTGTATTTCGTGATTGAGTTGCTGTTAAGTTGGTACGTTTGTTATTATTTTCCATTTCTCAGTTGGTACCAACCTACTCATTTTTTATTTTCTCGTGTAATAATAGAGCTATTCTAAACTTTCATCCTCAATTAAACTGATCGAGAGGATCTGAACAAATTTCAGAAACTTACCAATCGTTAGTGCGTGATAATGAAGTTATTCAGAATTCAAAACAATGCCTTTCGTTGAGACAAAAATGCTAAATTCAAATCTTCTTACGACAATGCTATGGGACTTATTATAGTTTTTGGTTTATTATTCAATCATTTTAAGGGTATTTTTGGGGGGTTTTGAATAAACCGCAAGTCACCTAGAGTAGCCTCCTAATTTTGACTGTTTCAGTAACTAAGGGAAGTTACTTTTAAACAAAGCATTGGGACGGAGGTTCAATAATTTCGTATTTGTGAACAATTACACAGGTTTATACTTTTAACTAGGGGCTGAGCGTCCCTGCCGTGCGTTTCTTTTTTGGGGGTAGTGTCCTTCTCACTATTTATTTCTGTATGGAGAGGTGTAATGTATAGTTATTATAGTAGTTACTATAATTTGGTATGTAGGTGGAGATGTTTTCATGTACTTTGTATTATAAAGTAGTAGGCTTGATACAGATAAAAATCCGGAATTTTTAGGAAAGTTTAATCTCACCGATATTTATTATCGTGATTTTTTAAATTCTCGGAAAAATCCGCAAATGGTCCAAAAAAAATCGGTTTTTAAACTCTCAAAAACCGACCTATAACCGTGCTTTTCGGGGTCAAAATTCATGCAAACCAATTGTTTTATTATGCAGAAGTTTTTATTTGAATGCCTTACACGTGTACATAGCAAAAAATTTGGTGAAAAAAATTTAAACAGCGCCACAGAAATTATTTTCTGTATATCGAGTTTTTTACCGGCCGAAATTTCGAGCTCTGCTCAAAAGCGAAAATCAAACTTTCGTTGTTAATCGTTTTCGAGAGCTATTCTTATAGGAAATTGAACGCTGAATCTGAATTTGACGTCAAAACGGAGGAATCTTGACAACAACTATTAGTTTTCCCCCATTTATTACTACGCCGATTTCATGTTTTTCAATTCGTTGCAAATATTAACAGTACTGTTCAATATCATGGTATCACTCATTCTTACAGAAAATTAGGCGTAGAATTCGAATTTGAAGTGAAAATGAATTCTAACAATAAATAATATTTGTTGAATTTTTTAGATTTTCATACTTTTTTTATTTTAAATTTTTAGGATACCCTATTTTTTCATCAATTTCTAACCAGCCAGTTGCTCAATTAATCGTATACCTCTCCTCATCATCGTTATGCAGTTTTATATTACTTTTATTATTAATTAATAATTAATGATTATTCTAAATATTAGGAACTTATTAGGGATTCATCAGTAAATAAAGCTACTCACATAGTTCCCTGCCTTACAATCATATTTAGGCCGCTCAACGTGAATCCCTTCGAACTGAATTTCTTGTAAGCGTTCGTCACCTGTACAGCTACAGAACCATTGCGTCGATCGGACAGATTGGTAAGTGAGGTATCTTCTATCATTTTCTTCCTAAGAATACAATAATAGTAAATTTGTACACAATTTATATCATCAAGCAAAATAATCTGTAAACAGTAATGTATTTTAATTGCAACATATTGAGGAGAATACCGTTTATTGATGAAATCCTACTTATTTTAATATAGTGATCATCTTATAATTATAATATCTTCAATTTTGGTTTATTATTCAATAATAAACCATTGTGACTGCCCAGAGAAAAAAATTTTCTGACCCCCCTCAAAATTTGATGTTTTACGTTTCAAGGCATGTCGAATCCGAATATCCAATAAAAAAAATTCTGTCCGTCCGACGTACGCCGTCAGCACTTTTCCGGCTAAACTATAATAGATATCTCCCCCTTCAGCCTGCAATACCTCGAAGTAAATGTTATAAAATCCACATTGGAACGAGAACACAGAATGACTTTTATTTTAGAATATAAACACAATTTGTATCGAACCGGTGGTGTGCCATGGGAGATCAAATGACCCAACTAGAGAAGCACTACTACAAGATACATTCTTGAAATTTTCATCAAAAATCAATCTCGGTCCCACGACGGCCCAATTCTTGAACCAACTTGCTAGCTCAATTTGAAGGGTATTTTAGGGGGTTTTGAGGGAGAGAAAATTCATATTTTCCTGGGTTTCTATGAAAAATGTACATTTGGTATCAATTTCTATAGATTTTTGGACGCTGAATCGAATGAGATCATCGCGGGGTCGATAGCTTTATTGGTTCTCGAGTTTATCGCAGCTTTTTTTTTGGCGAATTCGGGAGATATTCAGAAATTTGGCATTTTAGGTTATAACTCGAGAGTTCTTGGAGCAATAAAAATCGTTCTATACTCGTTGGAATGCTCGTCGAACGCTCTCTTCAACTATACTGTAAGGCGAAAAAATCAGATTTTAATTTGGAAATTAAGAAAAATAAAAATGGATAAAATTATAATAGTTGCTACGGAGTTTTCCTATAATTACCTAGCTGTTTTTCGGTGGGAACGTTCACAAGTAGATGCCTATGAAGCTCATGTAAGACCACAAATGTACGCGGTTTCACGAAGCCCCGAATGTGAGAAAGATCGTGGGAGAGCGAGTTGTCGCGGTTTTCTCCCTCTCAACCTCACACCAAGTAGGCACCGATATAGAACTCACGTGCGTTGAATGGTGAGAAATACCGGCATTAAGATAGTTTATTCAGGTAAATTTTTTTATATTTACCCATAAATGCGTAGTCGAAATCCTGTAATTTGTTCCCTCTCTAGGTTTTGTACGTCGTACTTGAAACGTAACGAGTACGTCTCTTATAACTAAATAATGAACTAGGTATACTTTATGTATCGGTATGCCAGTAAATAGAGAAGAAGAGATGATAATCCCGTAAAACTCACGGTTTAGTTGGAAGGTGGCGTCAAACAGCTGGCAACTTGAGACGGATTTAGAAATATCCTACTCGCACAGAGTTAGTATTGCTCATTTTCACTCCACCGAAATTCATTCATCGGGCTATGAAGTTATTTGAGACTCTTCAATTTAAAAAAATAATGAAAAATCTCATACCTAAAAACAATTTTTATTTCTTCTGAAAATGTTGTTCGTCCCAACAATGAATACGACGAACTAGTCTGACTGTGGTTACATTCGTGCTTCACCGTATCCTTTTTTGTGTGGATTTTATCAGTCGTGAGGATCGCAGGTCAATCGAGATTGATATCGCTCAATGGCAGCGCAACCGACACGAAACGTTCTTGATCGATATTCATAATATTCAAAACACGGATGTAAGAACGATTGTCCAACGTTATAGGACAGCTCGTGAATATACTTTTGCCAAGTTTTGGGCATCGTATACCTCCACTGGCGACACTTGGTTGTAATTATTATAGTCTAGAAGTAACATTTTTGCTCAAATGAGGCGTCCTCGGGTAAACTTCTTGTACAATATTCTCACTCATTATGTTTTTTTGGTTCGCACATCACGAATCTGAAGCTCACTGATAAAATTTGCTCAAAATCAGTGATATAATCTTTTATGAGGTTTCAGCCGCAATTTTGTGAAAATGTTGGCACATTTTCGGTCTATACGCCATGCTGCATTGCTAGAACTTGCTAGTTAATGATTGTATTTGAAGTGATTGAAACGCTGGACCAGAGCGATGATTGTCAGTGCTTAAGTGTGTTGTTGCTCATCACCACTGAATTGCATCTGTTCAAGATTATGTCCATTACAATAATTTTTATTGTTATAAAGAGCGATTGTAAGGAGGGACTGTAATAGTTTCCTGCCTCTAGTAGTTCCAAATACAGCCACTGCCACTCGGTATGGCGCTAATGTCTGTATAGCCTTGTCTAAGTGTTCAATGACTGGCTTAGCCGCTTCGACACTAGATCGCATGTGCTACTCTACCTACTTACAGTGGCTTGATAGATCTTGATCTCCACTGTATACCTACTGCCATAAGCCCTTAAGTATCTCGACGTTCATTTATGATGGTCAACAGTGCAGTTAAGTCCATTAATAATCCTTGAAATGATCTCTATATTTTTTTTCTTTCATTTAGTATTATCTTTCTGGGGCGAAAACGTTTTAGCATCTGAGTAACTGAGGAAAACTTAGCTATTTAGTCCATTCAATTCTATTTTTATTTATACGGTTATTATATAAATATATTATATAGCATCTTCATCAGTAAGAAAAAAATTTGCGCAGAAAGCACCTAACGTTGTCGTTCTCACCAAGGCTTGAAACGAGCGGATCCGTCCGAATGGGAAATGCGGCCCCGACTTTCATCGCTCAACTTATCAGGTTAACAACTCACTACAACATAGTGTAGTTTAGTAAAAGTTTATCAATAGTTCAATAACAGTTTACATAGGTACTAGTTAGACTAATAGTTTCCCTTGTTTACCGAAAAGTATTCGGACAAATGCAGATTTTTACCAAATTATATTTGTTTATTTGACTCACTTATCATTATTTCAGGATTAATAAATATCAACTCTCTGATATGAAAAAGTTTTCGTGATTATATCACCCCACCTCCTAAAACGCCAATAACGGTATTCAGGTTGTTCTAGAAGGACGAAACTTATCATAGGATTAGGCCAGTTATGTTTTCATGTTGCTTCATACACGTAGACACGCACCAATATTTTTGTCAGTTTTTCATTTGAGCTTTTTGTGAACGAAAAACAATTTACAATCAGCTTGATCACTTTTACCAAACATGGAACGGTCACAACAATTCTGATTCTCTCTACTCACTTTTAGATCCTCCAGTGTTCGTCCTTCAATCGACGATGTCCGATTAATGTTCTATAGAAATGGATAAATTCTTTCGTGAAATTATTTTCTTAACAGGATAGTAGAGAATATAATACTTTACCTGACAGCGAAACCAGCAGCTGCTATTGAAACGGGGTTGTGGTATTATCTACTTACCGGGACAAGGATGGCTCCGATATAAATTATTTAATCTTCTCTCGAATCACTATCTTTGGGGATATGCATCTGTTCTTTTTCAAGATAAATGAACCCGTTATTAGAAAAATTGTGGGTTAAGCAAAAGGGAACTTACAATGATTACAATTTTTAAGTATTTAGTATTTTTGATAAACCGTGTAAATTCAAATTGGATTCGGAGTAAACAAAAAATTAATGGCTATTATCTGTTGAAAATTTGTAAGCAAAATGGTTCAGATAAAGAGTATCGGAACCAAAATACGTGTACGTGTACGCAAAAAAAAAAAAAAAAAATAAAAATAAAAAAAATTAAAAAAAAAAAATAAATGCATAAATTATTTGACCTTTTTTTAGATCGGTCTCACGACCATTCGACGGACCATCAAAGGATACCCAGCGGGTATTAAGTGGCGAAATTCAGAAATAATAGGACGAGCACAAGAACACACACATGTTTAATTGTATTCTGTATAAATAGCGCATCACAATGTCCTCATTAGTTCTTGAAGTTATTAATATTTTTCATTAGAAATTGTTGAAACACACTTTCGACAACTAAACAACTGAACAAAGTCATAACATACTTCCTACAAAACTATGATGAAGAACAAATAATAGCAGTCAAACGAAACTACAGGCTCAAAATTCTACATTCGTTAATGTTCACAAAAATAAGAAGGAAATATTATATCCTCTAGTTATTAAAGCAAATTAGTATTCAGTAAAACGAAATAGTGAAAGTTAGTAGTGAAAGGTTATTTAGTTTTTTCTAGTTAGATTTGAAAAGTTAATATTATATACTTAATAGACTAAACCTTATACGCACTTGTATAAACATTCATTTTACAACATGAGTTTCACTTGAAATTCGTTGCTTTGTGCCATAAGAATTTTATAACGATATTTTTTTCAAATCGGTACTTATAAAGAACAGCTTCGAACGTGGGCAAAACAAGCTTTGAATTAGTACGATGGGACAAGATTTGTACGATGGTGATCATAATTTATTTGCGAACGTTCGACCGTACGTAGGACTCACCAAGTGAACGTATTATTTAGTAGCAGCAAAAATATTGATATAGAAATTTAATGCTCAGCAGAATACCCAATCTGTGTTGGAGGGCTCCAGATTGACTATGCCGTTGCGAAATGTAACTACAAATACCAACTACATAAATCGTTTAGTGTGAAGTGTTGCCACTTGTATGGAGCGAGTTTGCATACGAACTTAGGCAGATTATTTGGTTTCAATCCAATTAGAATCGTTGAAGTTAATGGACTTTTTCACTCATGGTTTTCGGATCGAGTTAGAATCTGATCGCAGTGCATAGAGGTGTAGACCCCTCTTACCCAAGGATAATAATAATGTCGTAATAATATTGCAAATAAATTAATAAAGTTGAGAAAAAGTTTCGCATCAATAAAAGAGTGCGGAAATGTGGGTGATAATTAAGGCGTCATATGAAATATAGAGCCATTAAAAGTGATGGTTATATTGCATTTGATTAGCAAGTAGGTTGACGTCCGTGACGTGCTTGCCATTGGATACTCCGTTGAAAAGAGTCTGTTTCGATTCCATGGAATATCAGCGGGTTTTTCCTAGAAAAAGTACTTTAAAATCACGTTAGCGAGGCCTACTTGTTGAACCAAGATTTCTCTATTTTTAATCGGTTTGAATTGTAACAACAGTTTAGCAACAACTAACATTCATACATTGAACTGAAAACTATGAACTAAGTCATTCACTTTACAATTTACAAGAAAAAGAGCACCAATTATCATCGTCTAAAAACAACAATTATGTTCTCAAAGTTCCAACAAAGTAAACAAATGAGTATTCCGACTCCTTCTTTTCTTTACCGGAATCTACCATATTATGAGTAGGTAAATACTTTCACTGTGCTCCATACGAACGATCTATCAGCTATCCAATGACACATTTATGAAAGCCTTCAAAATCACAAGACAATATCAACAACATAGTCAGTTAAATACTAAATGCAATATCATTAGCTTTTTTCCAATTTTACATCTAGCATGAGATATTGAAAGGAAAGTTCTATTCGCCTTACTAGCTACGGGTGTTTTTACTCGATAATTGAATCTGCGATAATATTATGATAATGGAACATGAAAACCGCTATAAATGAAAGTGTAAATCGAAGTACGTTTAGTTCTGTTAGATATTTGCATTCGGAAACGTGATCCCAGAAACATATTATGGCAACATGATGAGTTGTAGGCTCTCGTGCAAAATGTGTGCCACCAATTTCAATTGTAACTTAACAAGCGAAAAAAAAAACGAGTTGGGAAGGCAAAATGCATTTGCAGGGTATCTATCATTAATTCTAATTATGTTTAATGTTTATTCATTAACGGGGTTCAGAATTTTCGGATACATGTAATTGTGTAGCGTCATTTAGAGATATTGGAACTAGTAGTACGTAGGAATTTTGTATTTTTAGTAACCCCAGCTCGACCCTCGAGGACCAGGAATCCAGCAGGATGGCAAAATATTGTTTGTAGCTAATGTGTGCATTTTGTTAACTCTGATTAAACATGTTATGTGATATGAACGTTTTCAGAAAAGAACAAGGAGAAATTAGTTGTTAAAAATCTTTGAAAATCCCCTCCTCGTCATATTTTGTCAAGTGATCGTAAATTAAATAAATATCGTTCATTGCATTGTGACAATGTTCCTGCACGTCACGCCCGTCAGCTGTAAGATTCGTCCTATGATGAATTATAAGGGCACTTTGGACCGTTTCGAGTTGATTCATCAAAGTTTATGGTTGACTGGACAAAAGTAATGGACTTGTGCTAAGTTAAAGGATGATAAACATTCTTTTGAAGGCATAGACAAGCACTTCAATTGGCCAGCGGAAACTACAGAATATTCAGACGGATTGATTTTCACCAGTCCAAAACTTTCATCTTAATTTAACTTATTTAGATAGCGCATGGTAACTTGTTCAAGTACTCATGAATAGTCATCAAAGCAGTCAAGCTGGCAAAAAACTTGACAATCGTAAACGATTTATCCGTTGATTATCGAACAATTCTTTTTTGAAGGTATTAAAATAATAGCCTGAAGAACAATTTCATGTAAAATCAATTCATCTAGTCGACTATATTTTACTTTGCGAGGGCTTCATTTAATTGACGACGTCATTTTCTGCGGAGCGTAACCAGCGTACGGCTATAATATTCCTAAAAATTCAGTTATCTTATTAACTCGGATTCTTGTCAGATTATCTGAATTTTTTATCCTGCGACGCACCTTTCGATTGAAATTAACCATTTTATCGTAAACATTTCAAAATTAATGCATTTTGAAGGGAACAATGAGAGACTACTAGTTTTGATATTGTTCGGTTGAGAATACAAAAATTCCAAGTTTTATTCCTTATGGCGTCTGGCGTATCTGGTAAAATAAAAGCTTGACAGGCTGTTACAGAAGGCACTAACCAGTTAAATAACAATCTGATAAATGCGCCCAAAATAAATCATAAAATCTAAGGATTATCTTAAAAGCGCATGTCCACTTCGTGAGCCCACCAGTGTTTAGATTGAAAATCAGGTGTCAAATAAAAAGTAAATAAATAAGTATCTGTCGAATCGTCAGAAGATGACTCATCTCCTGCAACAGATTTCATCTGAAGTCTAACTCAAATAGGAAAAATAACCTCTAATAATAATAATAATTGTTTAAAAGGTGATTTTCCGCCTGGCATAAAATTTAAACCCGTGTCGTAATCCAATCCTATGATTACACTTTGGAAAAATAAATTTTTCCTCCGATTAGAATATTTCTTACGAGCGCTGGCTACGCACCTGTAACTGGCGCAAGAGATTTTCTTTCACACTAGGATAAAAGATGAATAATATTATCCTAGGAGGAAATAATCATTCTTTCAAGAAAACAAGGAAGATCATGTACAGGTAGAAAAATTATTATTTTCATGAACTGCTATGAAAACAAGTTTATCAAAAAGCTATCGCTATCTAATGTTTAATAGCTAGTTCGTGTTACTTCATCACTCGACATGCGTATGACTAAATAATGTGGATTTGTGATCTGAAATGCTATGTCATCCTTGTTATCTCGCCCGCACGAGTACCACTACCAGTATACACGAGTATACTACCATTATAATATATAATAATCGTAGAAGTTCCTTCAAAGTCATTTAATTTCTATTGAAACGAGCCAAAACGTACTTTGGGTTCCTGGACCTCTTATCGTGGGTTCATTCAACTGAAATTTTATTTTCCTACTGCTCTTTTTCGTGTTTCAACTCATAATCAAAAGACTTGGCATATTTTAGAAAACTGCAAAAATTCAATACTGATGAAAATGATTGTCTGAGCCGTGAGTTTCAGCAGGAATATTATTTCATAAAAACGACTACAATTTCGAATTCGCGCATCTGTGAAAAATCCGGTCGGTTAAGGAACGCGTACAGGCATAATGCAACGAGAAAATGTGTCAAATTCAATTTCATAAAATCGTAAAATTTTTTTCAAAATTGTATTACAGAGCAGAGTCACACTGTTGCAACACAAGAACGCTCACAATATACCTACTGTAAGAAGAATAGATGATAGCACAATGTGGGAAGTGCAACGCAAAAGCAAAATTTCATAAAATAACTCACGTAACTCCGTGGGTCTCGAATTTATACAATGGTAGTTTAACATGTTGTCATCAACATGTAAAAATATAATTATATTATAAATAGCCAACTCATTTTCGCATCACTCGCGTTATTTACTATCCCTCAATAAATTTGGAATAGTTTATTCTTTTTTAATAGCATAATTTGACACTGACATGCGTGAAAAGGCTTTTTAACAGGACAACTGGGTGATTTATGTAAGGCGGTATTGGTGAAGATTGCGTACGTGTAGCTCAACGCAGAATGAATTACAAACTATCAGCAATCTTGAAAACGTGAGAGTAATTTGTAGTGTGCCAGGTTTTTATCCGGATGAAAGTCGCTTGCAGGCAATGATAAATTTTAGTATCTTGCCTCCAGTGCCCAAACAAAATAAAAACACAACAATGGTAATTTCTCTACAGCGCTTCTAAGTTTTTTTCTTCAACTTTAAAAATTTCTCTAAAATTTAATAACAATGCTTTACAAGCAAGTCTCAAGTCTTATTATATTTAGAAACACCGTTTAGCCAGAATAAAATGTACACTGTTGAAATTTATTTGTATGCTTTATGCTAACAATAGAATGGGTATAGTTATTTTTGCTCTTTTAAACTAGAAGCTATAATATATATTTTTTTTAAATATGAACAAGATCTGGATGTCTTGGGAACGTGTGCACATTTTGTACAGCATAACTGCGTCACCAACACGAATCATGAACAGTGAAAACGAATGATTTTGTTGCCATGGATGACAGGTACCCCGCAGACGACCACTCTCTTCGATGGTTCTCCGAGAACAGTCATTCATGTTCGCGACGTATGGCTGCGTCCCATGACACAGCCATTACGAGGCCGGATTCAATGCATCGAGTCCTATTATATTTTAATCAAACCAAACAATACGTATGTCAATTTATTTTATTTAGGACGAAAACTTCTAACGATGTGTTATATACGTTCACGTTATAAATGGCATCTTCTTGACCGGTTGAAAAGAACTCAAAATGTTGGGTGTATTGAGGTTTGTTCCTTCACCTGCATCTCTCATTGTTGGTTTTCAAATTCAATGAGCTCATTGTAAGTTACATTAAGAAAAATCTAATTACAATGTTAACCTGTAAAAAGCGAAAAAATTTATAGATTGTATCGCTGCTACGTCGACAATAGTTTTTGCTTTAGCTCGAGCCCAACGAACCTCTCGGACCTACAAAAATGATACATCTTTAATTGGAATACACGTTTTAAACAAATCCGTGCGCAGCGGAGTAAAATAACATGCTCCAATGAGAAAGACAGAGTGAATCATTGTTACGTGCTATAATGATGCATGTTTTATGTCTCTATTCTGTGAAAAAATGGCGGTGCTCGAACGACAAAAAAAGCTGGTAAATTTGACATAAATGTAATTGAAACTAAAACAAAAAGGTAGGCATCCTGGTATTTTTTTAAGAATAGGAAGTCCTTACCTACTACGAAATAATGTTTCATTGCTTACAAACCTGAGGACGACGGTTTTTTTTTACTGTTATCGTATAACAATAATTGACTAATTGTGGCATGAAAATTAGATGTCGATTGAACTGCCCATTTTGTGCTCAAGTTATATTCAGTTCGTTCAGCACTCAACTACCACCACTAATCAACGTTTTAAGCTTAAGTCTTCATTGAGCGAACATGAAGACATGATGAATCAATAGATTTTTTTAGGACAATGAAATCGTCTAGCGGCCGTTAAAAAAATTTAAAAATTTACCCAATGACTTCTTAAGAAATAGGAATGCTCATTCCTGAAATCATATAAGTATATATATTTTTTCTGTTACTTTTCTTTAAAAATAAAAAAAAGACATATTTTGTTTTGCCCGTTTAATGGTAATTCCATTTTTACGAATGAATGGATCCCTGTTCACGCTTCTAAAGCGTACCGAGAACACTTCCAAGCGGAGAGCGCAACAAGTGTAAGGGGTTGGATAGCTTCTTCGTTAAATTAAATTTTAACGACACCTCCATAGAAAATCAGACTAGGATTTGTTCAAATTATGTTGAGAGTTGAAATCCTGTGAGTTTTTACAAGTGAACGAATTTGGATACTCGTAATTCAACTTCTGAAAGTGCAATGTTGGCTATACTAATCTAGTGTCGGTCTACTTGAGTCAATTAACTACTCAGGTTCTGTAAATGAAAGTACCCTCTTCGAGTCCAGATAAATTCTGTGCTTAGATCGTTATTTTGACGTCCCAGCTTGCTCATGTTCAGCTGTAAGGTTCTCTTTTGTGTCCCTAGCTATTCGAGCTGATTCTTCAGCATCTGGGTTCTGTGAATTTCGTTTTGAACTGGACGGGCTGTAGAGAAGTGTCAGGTGAATCTGCAGCCCTGATGACAAGTATACAATAATGTAATGTAAGTTACCATTATAATGTATGTCTGATGTCTATGTGCGTGAGCACATTTCTACCATACGAGGTGATCTAATGATTTTTGGTGTGTAGTCAAACTAAAAAAGGGCTCTGAATTTCTCATTTATAGAATTATGATTGCCGGATGGATTGAATTACAAACCAACTTAAATACGCACAGTATTGGACTTATTATGGGACTTACTTAATTATTAACTTATTCATGGGACTTTCAAGTTGATGCCATTTGTTCGTGAAAACACTACAGTCTAATTCAGATACATGCTCCTCAACGTGAACGTGAAAATTTACGATAGATATCTTCGAACAAAAACAACCGTTGTTTGCAAATGGAAAATCGATTACATCAAGACAAACTTTTGATACCAAATAGGTTCTTCTTTTCAGAATATTTTTTCAAAGTTAGCGTGGAAAAATTAGCATTGAAATTATTGCAACGCATTGACAACAGTTGTACGAAGACTCATTCGTACAGAGAGACAAATTAATAAAACCTTCTAACCTAGTTCATGATGCCACTGCGCGAATTTATTAGGTATAACCAGTTAAAATGTCAAAAAATTTAGCTAACTGGTGCACTGTTCCATCGCAGCAGATCCTCATTGTGTTTACATCCAGTCAAGCAGTGTGGTGACGGCTGATAGTTGCAGTTTTCATTGTGAATATTTGAAAAACAAACTACAGTTTGCATGGTATTTATATTTAGAGGGCTTGCTGCGTGGAGGTAAGCTGGGCAGAGTGTAGGTGCTCCATACCTCCACCTCCACCCATTGACAGAGCCTGGACTATTCGAGGGTCAGCTTTACTCCCCTCCCTGAATTCCTCGAGGGTCAACCGATCGTCATGGTTCTTGTCCATCTGGTCAAAAATCTTGTCTACTCTGCGCTGAGGTGTGTTTTCATCCTCGGGTTGTGGTTGCTGGCCCTGCACAGCAGAAGAAAAAAGTTTGATTGAAAACAGTCAGCAATTTCTAGTTTGTCGTCAATTGCAACAACGATACAAAGAACTCGGCGTTCGAAACTTTTTCGAAAAAAAAAATGATAACAATAATTTTTATAGTAAGACGTTTGTAATTGATTGGTTTATACAATCTTAGAGAACTCCTAACTAGGCACCAGTGATGAATAGTTTTTGTCAAAAATATTTGAATTTTACGGAACAAATTATAGAAGGCTGCAGTTTTGACTTTTTTTTTAGTAGGTACCTACTGTAAGAAAGTGTGAAAAATGGGCAATTCACAACCTCTTCAACACTTCTTCAAACTTCAAAATTTGGAATTTCGTATGTTCAAGATGTCGATCAGCTTTCGTTTCTACGCAACAATGTTCTCATCCAGTGACTCCATTCTAGACACCTGTATTATGGTTACCAACTGTGGGTGGTCAGTTGCAACCCGTTGAAACCTGTTGCAGCCAGTAGGCGCAGCAAGAACGCGTAACTGTCCATGCTCGAGAATGATTGATTCCCCTGTGTGCGTGGAATGCATGTAAATTTATGGCTAGAGTTTCATAGTTACATGCCGGAGCCGACGTATTGCTGAAAACAAGGAGGCCTAGGAGGCGAACTAGGCCTTGGAAATTCAAATGTGCGGATTAATATTCTCACATAGCAAACGATTATTATACGAACGTCCACGAACGACTCATGTAGCTCATTATCTAAAGGAAATCATCCGCAATTCAGCCAGACTACAGCTTTTTATTTGTTGGTGGTTGGAAGTTGCCGCTAATTTATACTTTGTGCTATTCACGCATAAAATCAATTTAATTATACAATACTTTTCAGAATGTATCAGCGAAAAGTTTTCCACACCAATCATTTCATGGAAATCAAACCTTTTTTATTGGTTTCAGTGACTACGAGATGCAGTTTCCCCTAAAAGACGGTTTTCACTCCGATTGGAAAAAAACAACAGGAAATTGAAAGTCAAATCTTTAGTGGTTTTCCAATTGGTATCTTTTATTACTGAGTCCGAATGTAACTATTTACCCAGCGAATACGAATATTTATTCCGCGTATTTTTAACAGTAAGTAAAAACCGATTTTAAGAATGTTCCCTACGACAGGATATTTGTGAAAAACATTGTATCCAGCATTTTAAATAATTGCATAATTCTTGGTACGTATTATCCAAAATTTAATTTTTCAAGGCATGTACGTACAATCTCAACAGCCAATAAGATAAAAATTGAAAAAAAAAAAAAAACTGCAAATATTGATTCTACTGCGGTCTTTGCCTTTGCTTCAATTATGTTCAAGGATACCATCCATTTATGATAATATTAATTTGGAACATTTTAAAACAAAATGGAAACCTCCTTACCAAGTATGGTAATTTAAATTCCTTTTATTTTTCGTAATTATGTATTATGTTGACAATTTTGCGATAACTTGAGAACCATTAAATTATCTTCATTCGCTATCGTCTCATTCGAATTAGTCTCCATAAATCAATGGAAATGATAGATACCAAAAAATACACCTTTGTATGAAAAACGTTGGAAAATACGAATTTTTACCACCAAAAATACCTCAACATTAAGGTAGCAATTTGGTTAAAGAGTTAATGTCAGACCAAGATTGATTATTGGGGAAAATTTCGAGAATTTGCTTCTATCGTTTTTTTTTCAGAAAAGTGTTGACGGCGGACGGACAGATTCAACTGAAAATTTAGTTTTAACATGCCTTGCAACGTGAAAAATCTAATTTGGAGGGGTATACACTTTTTGGCGATTACGATGGTTTATTACGAGCAATAAACCAATGTGGTCGGTTGTCGGTAGTTCATTTCAAAGTAACTGTTTTTCGACCTTAAAAACGTTCTTCACGCTTTGTAAAGATCAGATACCATGAAATTTTAATAAAAATCGATACTGATATTGTAGAGGAATTTGGTCCTCTGAATGTAGTACCGTTACGGCGTTAACACGGTACGAGCTAAAAGCACTCAGACTGTCACGACTGACAATCCCGTTGATAGTGCAGATGTGGTTTCAAGATGAGGAATCGAGCGGCTGGGGAAAAATCCGAGTAAAAGCGACGCATCAGTTGTGTACTGTAACAATCGCAGAAGACAACGTCGCGTGGTTCAGTGAAGTTGTGAAGTGGAGGACGCCTAACAAATGAGATCAACCTCGCGAGTCACGCGACAGCCCAAACACGACTGTGCAGATAAACAATAAAGAGGAAGATAAGCTAAGCGGATTTGTTATTCGAAAGGACCAGATCTCGAATCCGACATGTTAAGGAGGCAGTTCCGTCTAATTTTTTGTTAAAATTTTTATCCTTATGGAGGGGTTGATCTATCTGATCAATTTAATTGTTGCGATCTAATTTCATTATTAGTATCCCATTTTCTGTACTTGAAAAGTTTATCAGCTCCTGTCCGGCTGGTCTGAGTTTATTTGATGCACGAAAAAATGGAAGCTACAAATGACTATACAAATTATGTATATTCTATCAAAATAGTTGTATCTTATTAAAATCGTACTCACAGAGTCTTTGGATCTGACTGACTCGCATATAATTTGTTGTTTGATCCCTAGCTTGATGAAAAAGTCAGTCATTAACGTAATTATTAGTAAATATCTGTCTCATTCAGCTTAGTGCTAATTTTGCTGATTTGGAAAAGGAGAATTGATTTTTTCTACTTTTTTTTCATTCATGGGAATTGCAGGTGCATCATTATATATTCATGAAACATAAATATGTTCTAAAAATCGTTACGTTTTCATTGTTAATCGATAATGGAGGAATTATATCTCTCTCCATTGGCTCTTCAATACTTGGCAGTTCGATGTGCTTAAATAACCATGAGATGGTTTTCACCACAGTTGTATTGAGACGCCCAATTAACAAAGAAAAGGAGGTTTATGTGCGAAAATTTGATCGCTTCTTATAATCGCCTACATTTTTTACTGTTACCAGTACGAAGAGAAACAAGTATCCCGACTGGATCAACTACTAAGTTGAATAGGAGGTTCTAATGGGATTATCTTGTCCCAGCAATCAGTAATCCTCTATCCGCATTCTTAAGCGAAGCCTCTGAGCTGGTTTGTTGTCATTTCATTAATGCAAACAGGCCCAGTCTGAAAGCCCAGTCCACCCCATTACACTAGGATTCGCTGCACTGTGGGTCGTCTTCCCTTCCGTTCGAACATTTTGCAATCTAGAACGAAACTAGGCCTCATTTTTGCAAGAGCGCGAGCGTGATTTTCTGCGCTGCACAATCCTTCAAGATACATTATAGATTACTTCGTAGCAAAGCCAAAAATAAATAAAACCTTTCTAGTAGAGGGGTTGTGAGGGGGAGAAGAACTAGGCGACTTATTCTCCAGATTTTTAATGGCTGGCCGAGCACTTTCGCCCATTCGGGCATCTTCAGGGCGACGTGGAACCATGAGGTCCACAGCCTATTTCTTCTCCCCCTCACAACCCCTCTACTACAATAAATGCGACGACAACCAAGCGAAGAAGCGTAAAACCTTTCTGAACCAAGCCTCAACTAGAAAATAATTTATAGCCCTTCAACAACCACTACGCGTCTTTCTTAGGTGAATGAAACAATGTCATTTGTCATTGGGTATTCAAGAGGAAATGTTCAGGTTTTGATGTTATTCGGAGTAGATTCCATTCGCCGTCTCATCGAGTTCCTGTCATTAACGTTTTCTGTATTTAGTTCATCAGAAATCCATCAGTTTTTCAGATTTAGATTACAATTTATCAAATCGATTTATCTGCGATTTATATTACGGTTATATACTGGAGAACGTTCTGTTGGCGATATAGGAGAGAATTCGCCATCCTGCTAATTATGCTCCAGAATGACTTTATCCGGGATTACTTACATTTCTGCTACTATAAGAGCTACTCTAGTTCCTCGTAAAAATGATCCAATCAATTAGTGATGTGACGGAAAAATTCTGGGAAAATAACATCTCAAACTGTTCATAAAATACAGCCAGAGCGTCTTAATTATCGCAGCGAGCAGTGGCCCTAAAATCAACTGGGTGAAATAATCTTCATTAACTCAGACGAGAGTTGGTTTAGACAATGAGGTTTATACCTCGTCTGCTGTTTCTGTTACAAAAGGTACTGGCGTACTAAGTATACGTAAATGAGTGGAAATTGTATCTGTTTGTATTTTGCTTTGAAAACATATTCCTAAATAGAATGGTGAACAATAGCGTTGGAAATCATTCACTTGGTAAACTGTGAGCCCACGGGAGCTAGAAACAATTTGAAACGACACAGAAGAGCAACAGTGCATGTATCGCACCGAAATAAAACCCCTCACCCAGACCCTTTCGCTTAGCGTTACCTTTGTTTGCCGAGTTTCCAAGCGTATTAACAAAGTTGGCTGGAAAGTGTTCCTAACGGACAATTTTGATTATTTTGAGTCCGCCGTAACTTCAAACTTCCCTTTGGGCCTCAGTGGAGAAGGATCATGCGGATAAAGTTACTTTTGACTGATAACCTGAAAATCTACTCTGCTTTTAGAACTCCTTTCATTGGTTCGGACATTTTGGTATGTATGCAAATGTATGCTTCGCATATTCATCGAAAGGAAGATGAACTTGGGAAACGATATAATTGTTACGAGGAATTATGAACAACTATGTCATCTAAAAAGCATGAAAGGTGCTCCTCCATAAAAGCTCCACTAATTAAAATTTCATTAATAATAGTCATCCGTCATTTTTATTGGAACTCGACGCAGACCACACGGATTCAATAACTTAACCAACCTGGTCACAATCTGGAAGAATGGACTCATATATCAATCCTGCTCGTAATGATAGCTAATCTCAATGAGTTGGCTGTTGAGCAATTGAACTACTTTCCTAATATTGGTTACCACCATTCGATAGAAAGTGCCTACCATTGTTAAGTATCAAATGGCCACTAATTTCATTGTAAGGAAAGGTGAATTCTCTTTTCGAAATCAATTTGCCATCCTGACTGAACTGCTTTTTGTGCGAAGAGCATTCTGAAGAACGATGAGGATGGAGGGTTGAACGGCATTACGAACTGTGGGCCCAGTTAATGAGGACGTTCGCTTCAACGGCGAACCAAAGAGAGAGAGATGGCCTCATGAATCACATGGAGGCACTGCTTTGTCTACCCAGTCCTAACACCGTCCCACGCTTCCGTCTCACCATATCCATCGTAATCCACGGTCTAAGAGCGTCTGCTGCCTGACAAAACGCATTCAATATTCGAATAAAGGGTTCCCTTTCTTCTGGCGTCGTGAACTTTGGAGGTGAACCTGTCAACGCAAACAGCTCCGAAGTTTGGGATAAGATTGCGAACCTCGGAAAGACATACGCATCGAACAAATCAACCGCTCTACGCCAGCGTAAAAAAATAACAAAATGTACATTTATTTGCAACTCACGTTGAAAATTTGCACCTAAATAATATAATACAATAAATTCGATGTAGATCTCCAGAATCACCGGTGCATGATGTTTAATTCAACATAACAGATGTTGGCCCCGACATTAAAGAATGCAATGATCGGCCTCAGTTAAGGAGAATATTAGGGGGGTATCCATTCTCAAGGTGAGGCAACCTGATGAGGGCATTAGAAGAATTTATTCTTTGTTTTAGTTCGATGGGAAACTCTTGAATTTGACTAAATCTGATCCAAATGATCTAAATTATCAAATAAGTTGTCAACACCGATCTCGCAAAGAAGTGAATCCCCACCGTACAGCAGCTGTTACTGAAAATAAATAAACTTCTTATGGGTAGAACTCAAAGTGGTCTATCGGCAAGAAAATACCTACCAATACCTATAAAGAATAACTTCGTCACTTTATCCTAAGAAGTTTCGAGCCACATCCAGTAATAATGTGTGACCTAGGAAACGAAAACCAGGGTTTAGATTGTTTCCAGTAACAGGTTCCAGTTACTAGACTACTAGAGCCTTGATTGCTTTACCGCAATATCTTGTCAGTGAGTGATTATATTCTTTGCGGTTAGAGACCACAATACTTATATTTATGTAGGTACATTCATTTATTGATATAGGTCATCAATACTGTTCTTTTTACAGTGCGTTAAACTCAAGATTGTCTCCATCCCTCAAGAGTATTTCTTATAAGGCTCTGCAATAAATACAGGTATAGTCCAATCTTCACTGTTTACTAAGAAAAATATTAATAAAATTATAGTTCAGTATAGTAACAGTAGTAGAAATGAGCGGTAGATGATAACAGCTCTGAATTATTTAGGACGAGGATGTAGCGTTGAAGAGGACATTCCAGTGAAAAATTATGAGTAGGTAAATGAATTAACTCTACTTGAAAAAGTAGGTATATTTCCTTGAATAAAAATTTTGCGATAAGATCAAGGAATATAGCAAAAGAAAATTATGAATTCAATAAAAAAGCAAAAAGAAGAAGAAAAGCTCGGAAAAACAAGGTTCTGTAAATTTTGATCTGATATGAGGTTGGTTCAAGTTTTTTAATGTCCCAATTGGAACATCGGCCGAATCAAAACAAGTTACGAAGAAAACATTTTCTACCTGAGAGCTCTTTTATTCTAGAAGGAAAAAACAAATCAGTTGGTTAAATGAATTATGTCCTAATGCGGAAATTATGTGTAATCAATTAATTCAATTGGGACAGAAGAAATTACCTTTAAGTATGTTTACACGTACTATCCGTACCGCATGTATCAGACATATTTTTTTTACAAACGACTAACGGTAGAAACCGTTGTACAGAGGAATCTCATTTGATCAGTTCAGTTCATTCAAATCATCTTGCCTTTTAGTTTATTGCATTTGCCGTCCTTGCAGAAATGGTTTGTAAACGTATGATGTACACATTGCCGCAAAAGCCGGAACCAAAAAAGCAAAAAATTTCCAAAGAAGAAGTAAGTCTCTTGAACGAGCTCAACAAGCAAAACTCACGTGGCTTATACTACCACGTCAATGCCGCCATCATTCCGCTGCTGCCTCTATGGACATTCGTCCGAATTTTGGGTCTTGATGTGGAAGAGCACGCGTGGAGAATTTCCTTAGTGAGCGTAATCTGTACATGCCTTCTGTGGCTAGCCACCAACGAGTTCAGATTGAGCATTATGGGAAAATTGAAGTCCAAGTGCGAGAAGGTGAGTACCAAACATAGTCGATAGAGTAATGGAGAAATAGTTACCCATTAATTATTACCATATCAATATCTTCTGCAGTCAACTGTTGATATTGATGTTAAAACAAAATTTCAGCTCATCTGTTCAATTTGATTTAATGTTATAATAATTTGCCAAGTTTATTATGCGATTTTTCTGAACGAAAAAACCTTTCAAAATGACCAGAATAAGTTACGAACCGTTAAATATTTCAAGTAGATTTTTTTAAGATAGAATTTTATTTCATCAAAGTAAACTCCACGCGACCGAAGTATTTGGTCAGAAAAACGATATTCTGAGAATGAGTCAAAATACCGTTTTTATTAATTAAATACATCTTCAGTTTCATTTTTCCTTTTGATTTTCAGACAAAAACGAAAAATACTTGCAACCTGTTGAAAGGAGATCAACTCGCAAGAGCCGAAGCGAACGGATTCGCGCTTTTTTATAATAACTGCCATTTTTTGGCGCTTGTGAATTTGTTCGGGCACGTCGGTTTCCAAAAACTAAGGGTCGAAAATAACTACGCAGTGTCAATGATATTAGCGGCTTTTGTCGTCGTTATATTATCGTCAACGCTTAAAAATGTCAAGAAATAGTTCCTGCCATTGACTCCGACGTAGCTCATTTGATTTAATGAAAGCTGTTTTTTTGCTGTCATTTTTCAGTTAGAATAAATTTTTCTTCTTGAGTTTGATTCCCTATCTTGGCTAGTAACAGGAGATTCTGCGAAATAAATTGCGTTACATCGTAAAAACTATTATTACGTTTTGTAAAGTAAACAATATTCTTTTTTTTTTGTTTTTGATTTTTTTGAAAGTGAATGTTTCTGAAAATGCAGACTATTCAGTCTCTTTAATATTTATTCTAATCTTTGGCCCATAGTTATCAGTTGGCGGGTTCATATTCCTTTTTCTTTCCCTGAGTACGTTGACACAGTTTAAAATATTGTTATCGCGAAGAAGAATAATCAAAGGATCTCTTCCTAGAAGTGCACGGTGACTCTTTCTCCATTTTTCCTTTTTCCCAGATTTTTCGCTCATTCGGGCATTTTCAGGGCTAGACAGGTCTCATAGGTTGCTCTAAAGGTGCCCGAAAGAGTGAAAGATCTCGGAAAATCAAAGAAAAAAAATTGAGAAACAGTCGCCGTTCTCTCCCTCACCCTAACAGTAATGTTATATGTTAAGGAGTTGTATTTTTTTGAAAAACAACTTACCACCATTTGATAAATTGCGTCGACAATGTTGTACATTTCATCTCTAGTGATGAATCCATCGTTATCGACGTCGTATAATCTGAATGCCCCTGGAAAATTAAGGTACAAGAGGTCAATATGGTAAATAAAAGAATGAAATGTTTTCATAATAAATCGCAAAATGGTGAAAAAGAAAAAGTACGGAAAAAATCCTAACTTGGATCCCTGCAATTATGCTACAAACAAGTCAAACAGTTTTCTTCAACACAACATTACACTGTCTTTGTCCTCATAATACTTTCCTCATTCCTTATCTACCAACCTATCCAAACGTCGCATGTATCGATAATTTCTTGCATTATTTCTTGTACTGTTTTTGAGAGATCAAAGTAGCACTAAGAGCGTCTCGGAATAATTTTGGTTCTAACCCTTACAAAAGCTAAAATTGTAACGGGTAGGAGTAAAAAGGCTACTAATAACTTAATTTTTGGAATGGGCTTTTCAATTATTATAAACGAAACAGTTTTCAATGTACTAACAAATAAAGTTTTTCGGTTCAAACAGAACACAAAAAACTTTTTTTTTTTTGGAGATGGAGAAATAATGTTATGCTAGATACAAAAGCTGACGGACAACACGAATACGCAAAGCGGACTTCAATCCGATAGGTCGAAGTTAGTTGTGCGACTTCGACCAATCAGATCGCAGTTTTAGTAGTAGTTCTTTCCGTATCTGGGTTTTCCGTCGGCATGTGAATCAAGCTTTTGACCAATAATGAATACTGAATGAATGTCAAGACCCGTTATCAATTTCCAATTTTTATTTGCTCCTAGGTCCGATCTTTATTAATTAAAGCGGCCACTGAACCAACCGAAGACCGCCGCCGTTCTGGTTTTCCTTAGTTGATAATCGAATTAAATCACATCACTGCCTCTTCGAGCCGGAGAAGACTCGGAATCGCAATTCAGTTGATCGATTCTCGCGTCGAAATCCCTTATCTTTCGGTTTTCAGTCCCAACCTAATTCGGACGATCGGCCGAGTAACCTAACCGGATTACAGTCTCCACTCACTTCCTTCCAAGCTCAGGGGGCTAGGATGCTCTCAATAGTAAACCTAGAAGCCCTGCGGAAAGCCTCAGTATAACTACAAAGCAAAGCTTCATTGACAGAAACCACTTTATTTGTTAACCCCCTGGAATGTAGAATTGATTGTTCCAACTTGGGATTTAGGCCGAGAGCTCTGATTGCGAACTGGCAGCTGTACGACGATTATACAGATGGGGGCAATCTCCTCAAGGGCGGATACACCTAGTATTAATAAAATTATCTGTCTCTATATCGTGTGAATCACAGTTGAGCTTTTTGGCACATTTTCCTGCAAAAAAGGACAATTACTTTTTTATAGAATGAGTTCCATTTTCTGTTCCTTCACATGTTACATTTTTCGTAAAAAAGACGTAACTGACACGTTAAGCTCTCGCAACCCCCAGGTAATACACTATTCAGGCGTAGACACGGTACTTGGGAAATTTTACATTCTGCCAAGTTTTTATTATGCGACTAACCATCTCGCGTAGGCGTCCGAATAGCCTTGGAACATCTTGAAATCATCAATGCGCATCACGTAGCGTTTTATTTCTTTCGCGCTTTTTCATCCGGAATTCTGTGGTGGAATCGAGTTTTACAACAAACTTTGCTCCCTCATTTTGAGCCTTTTCCCTTTGGGAGTTGAATCTGTTCAAAGGTTAGATTACCAAAGAAAAGTAAATTCTTTCGCTAGCTACTCGAAAATAATAAAAATTTTAAAAGACTTTTCCATTTGATAAGTCAATCCCAATGTTCTCGAAAGAATGTTAGATGAAGTTGATTTCGAAAAACTGAGGTCATAGGTAAGTGTACAGCCGTAAATATGCGTGAGTGATGCACTAACTATCTAAACCTGATAAAACGAACACGCTGATAGGTAAATGTCACTCTATTTCAACACAAAACTGTACATACGAATTATTCGTGCTCATTTTGCTAAAGAACAAAAAAAATTGTCATTTGTCTGTTTTGTGAACTGCGTTTCATTATTGATTATTATTGAAAACCAATTAGGTGACTTTTTACCACCTCGGACCATCGAAATGTCAATGAACCAATGATTTTCTGATGACGACCGTACAGGTGAAACGTTTTGCCCAAATATTACTCGAACTTTTTAGAGAATAACTCATCGTTCTCGAGCCGGTTACAGTTTTATGCAAGTGTCAAACAATATAGAAACCAAATTCCAGCTTTTTAGCTGATCATAATTAATGGCAACATGGCCATTACGTCACGTTACTTACAATGCAGTTTCTCGTCCAAGTTCCCTCGCGACGTGACCGACAATGCACGGATGAATTCTTCAAACTCTATTGAACCGTCCTGAAACAAAAAATTAGAATAAAAGTAAGACACATTTTGCTGAAAAATAAATTGACTTAACATTTATAGTTCTTAATTTTCTCTAAGCACATTCCTACTTACAAATTACACAATTATCTTTCATCTCTCAGAATTATTTGCTTGAATGTATTTTCTGGTGATCACAAGCCCCGGTTTACTTGTAGTTGTCTCTAACTTTATCCGAGTGACTGTACCTATAAATAATGTAGGTAGTACCTGGATAGAGATTCACGCACAGGCCTTTCAATGAATGAGTAGAACATCAAAGCTAAGTCTCCGGTACAGTTTTGAGATTAAAATCGAAAACGTCCTCCAGTTTCAAAGTTCTCTCCTTTCTCTGTCAGGGTGGATCTAGTTCGGCCATATACACAGGGCATAACTACGGCAAAACAGTCCTACAAAGCAACTTACAACAATGCCGTATGCTTGCGTATCATTCCCATCGATCTTTACATGGTTGCATAACTGTAAAGGTTTTACAGTAAATTGATAAAATTAGCCCTTACTGTATAATTATGAAACTTGATACATTACATAATTTAAAATCACATGGTGTAGAAACCTGATACTTAAGTATAAGGTTTCTAAACCATGTGGTACAATCTTGCGGTTAGACGTTAGATTGACAAAGTCTCGTTTCAAATCAATTGAATAACGAAACTTCAACATTTGAAAAACTAGATATGAATGATATAATTGGGAATCTATCCGTAGTTTGTATGCAACTTGGGTTTATATAACGTACCATAGTGTTTGCATTCGAAAGACGTACAAAATTACGTATCAAATGAAATTGGATCATAAAGCCTACTCTAAAACTTACGTGTAAGTTACATGATCACGTATGAGTTCTTTTCGTATTTCAGCTCTTAACTGACTTGGTACATAAGTATCATGCGGAAGCGTTCTGATAGCGTTTTGTTGGATCCTCCAGTGGAAGTGTTTTGACGCGGTGGAGCGACAGCGCGTTTACGTCGGTATCCGAACGTGAAGAATTATTGGAAGTCCTCTCGCTTTGAAGCGTCAGTATCGAGCGAAACGAAGCGACGAGCGTCGGTTCCGATTCCGGTGGGATCTATCGTTTGTCTTCGCCAACGAGACCTCGCTCTCGCTCCTCCACCAACCTTCCTCTGCGCGCATGCCTTTTCCCGCTTAATCAAATCTTTGATTCACTGTGTTTAATTACTGTGTCTCCTAGTTTTTAAGCCCAACTATCCGCTTCCAATGGAGGATCCTCCGTCTCCTCACTTGTCATCGCGCCTCACACTGCGTCCCGTATATATACGTTTCCAGTGGAGGATCAGGTTGTGTTCATGCTAGCGTAGGTGGACCTAGAAGTATTGACAACCATTCTGTCTCTAAAATAAAAGTTGATCGGTAAGAATTCAAAAATGTCGGGTGTTGGGACATCAATTTGAAGTCTGAGACAAATCTACAATTTTCTTAAAAACAATAGACATTAGTCCAGAAAAATAAAGCTGGCACTGGAACAGAGAATATTGATACCCTACAAATCCCTATTGACGTTAATAGCAAAACAAAACAACTACACACGAGTCGATAGTAATTTCATATATAAGTCCTAATACGAATCTACTCTCAGAAATGAATGTCTCTCCCTACTCGATCAAACAAAGAGCTTACAGGATGGCATAACAGTGGGGGGTCATAGTCGATAGCAGTCATAAGAATGTCAAAGAGAACGCTATTATTTTTATCAATAGGTTTGACAAAAATGAACTTCGTTGTACTCACGTTATTTTCGTCAAAGACTCGGAAGACTAGTGAAGCAAACTTCGTCGGATCACCTTGCGGAAAGAATTGTCGGTAGATTTTGATGAAACCCTGGAATAATTAAGAAAGTGTTTTACCTCATTTTCCAATCATCATTTTTACGATTATCGGCTTTTTATCTGGGATTTAAAATATTCTAATATTATTTAGAAAAATTTATTTGTGTTTACTTTTACTTTTACTTAGGTTGTACCAGTATGAATGTATTAAGATCGTCCGAAAATTTCGAACTCGAGGTGATTTTTTAGATGATTTTTGTTTAGGCGCTTGATGCATACAACCCCTATAAAATTCCGAACTTCTCCGACCGCTTTATTAAAAAAAAAAAAATGTTTCACTTACGTGAGGGTGTTTTTGAAAAAGATTTTCGAACATACATTTTTTTAGAGTTCTTTTGGCACAGTAGAAAAACGTTTCAATCAGACAAAATTATATAATGTTTTTTAATGAGATTGATTATTATGAACATTTTTATAATTGAGTTTCTTGTGATCGTTTGAGAGAAATAATCGTTGCATGTGGATGTAGTTACTACCAGACAAAACCGACGTATTTTGGCTGATTTTTCGTAGTAAAAATCCCAAAACGTAGGAGACTTTGATAATTATTTTATTTTTATTCGAGGTACTTTATGACGAGACATTTTTACTGAAAAACCAGTTCAGAAGTCACTCTGCGAACCTGTTGGATGGAGAAAAACGGTCAAAACTTTCGTCTTCCATTCTTAGCCAATTCAAGGTAATCCGGGGTTTTTCCCTGCTCATCTTCTTCGAGCTTAACAAACATGGAAGAAGTAAAAGCTTTTCAATAATGAAACTCTTATTCTTCCGTCTCTTGTTTTCCATCGACAGGCAAGTTTTGAACTAAGTTTTTATCCTTCATCATTATTTCGGCGAAGTGGATCTAAATAAACGGAGCTTCAAATAGTATGTTGACCGTTCCGGAAAAAGCAGAACGTTTAAACTAAGATGCCACTCCTCAAACTTGGTGGTGTGAACGATGTTTTAACTATAAGTACTTATGAAAAAATAATCCACTCTCGAGTGGTCCTATATGAAGAAATAAAAACTACTGTAGTAGGTCAATCTAATCTCTTTTCATTTGATATTCCTTAGCCGCTTCAGGTGTAGATAGACAAAGCAACGACCTCAACGCGATAACACATTGTTACAACCGTTAAAATGAAGACAAACGGCTGACTTCATTTTTTTTTTTTTTCAGCACAAGGGCTGAGCTGTTCCTTTTTTAACGAGAAACTCTCGGCAAACGCGGGAAGTTCATTTTCTCGACCCTCAAAAGCCTTTAGGCGGAACCTGGCTAACAACCAAGGTCCATGCATTATTCGATTTGAGAGATGATCCAATCAGCGGACATCATCCCAGGCGGCAACCCATTTTCTTTTCAGATATCAGCAACTTGTTTCAAATGATTGAGGTACCTATAGATGTTCAGTTTGATGACTTTTACCACTAATCTGTAACCAAAATAGCAACCTCCACCCTCAAATACAATCCGTATTTTACACTCTTCTTCTTATTGGCAAGGATTGATAAACACTCGGTTTAGGAACTTACTTCTTCCGTGAGAAGGCCATTGGGACAGTCTTTCAGGAATCCTTTGTGCCTGAGCCGAACAAAAAAATAATAATAATACGGTTAGACAACCACAATAATCAGCAAGGTAGCAAAATACTATTAAAAATATCGATAATTTATGTTCTGTGTTTTCAAGTGCACGTACGTCGGTAGCCTTCTTATTATTACTGATCTGCGCTTTTCAGCTAATAACGTTATAAATTAATCAACTCTAAGGTTTGAATTAATTAAGGAGAACTTAGGCTTTGAAGATTGATTCAATCAAACAAAGTTACTTTGTGACTGTCCAAAAGTTGCGTTTCTACCATCACGAAAGAATTTTTAGGAAAATCCTACTGAAATAAACACTATCATCGTTGCCAAGATTATACGCAGCTTTTGTGCCTGTATAAACATCTTTGAAATCAGCATTGGAGCTCTGGAAACCTTTTTTCATCGGAGGAAATCGATCAAGTACGGAGTTACGCAATGCGAAAACCGCAGATCAAAAGGATTGAGCGCTTGCTTTGTTGCCTTTGAGGTACTCTCGTGTGAATATGCACCCAATTCACACAAATGCAAATGCAAATCAATCCCAACATGATTCCTTAGTGTACCCGTGTGCTATTCGGGCAACCTGCCTGAATCCAACATAACATCGTCCTCTGATGCATGAAACGTACAGTGTATATCAATATGTGTATATTGGCTGGAAATGTCTTCTTTTTTTTAATTAGGCCTCTGTTCAAATTTTATTCCACTTTGAAATTTTATGACCCTGTTTTTCGCGTTATTTCGCATGTTTTTCGCAAATAACTTTTGAACCTACCACTTTAACATAGGTATATTACTCAGAGGCGAGAAAGAACTATCAAAATCCTACAATTTGGTGTCTTTAATTGTATTTTTATGTTATGTCCCCGCGGAGCTATTAACGTTTGAAGAAAAGTCAAAACACGTTTTTTGACATAAAGTGGAATATATCTCGAGAGCTATCATATACACTGGCCATTTTCTTATTTTTAATGGATTCTACGTTAAATTTCCTTCATTTTCTTCCACAGCACCTAATCGTTCCCATTTCGGGAACGTGACGAAAAAAATCCCTAAGTTGAAACTTTAAAAGTATGAAAATCGAAAAAAAATTCGAAAAATATTACTAATTGTTCGAATTTGATTGTTTTCACAATAAATTCAAATTCTACGTCTAATTTCCTATAAGAATCATTAATTAATCAAATTTGAACAGTACTGTAAGTATTTGCAACGGATTTTCAAAGTTGAAAAACGTAGGAGTCGCGTGGTATTAAATCTGAAGAAACTGATAGTTGTCGTCAAATTTCCGCCGTTTTGACGTTATATTCGGATTCAGCGTTAAATTTCCTATAACAATAGCCTTCAAAATCGCTCAAAAACGAAAATTTAATTTTTCACTATTACCGATGCCAGCGGAGCTCGGAATTTCGGCCGGCGAAAAACTCGATTTACGGAAAATAATTTCTCTGGCTCTGTTTAAATTTTTTTCACCAATTTTTTTGCTATGTACGTATGTAAGGCGTTCAAATGAAGACTCCTGCATAATAAAACAATTGATTCGCATTTATTTTGACCCCGAAAATCACAGTTAAAGTCCAATTTTCGAGCTTTCAAAAACCGATTTTTTCGGACCAGTTGCAGATTTTTCCGAGAAATAAAAAAAATCACAAAAATACATCTCGGCAAGACACAACTTTCCAAAAAATTTCAGAATTTTATCTTTATTGAGAGAGGAGTAAAAATTCGTTAACTGTTCGGTTGAAAAAAATCGCAGGGGTCCCCCTTGGATTTTTCGTGAAAAATTTTTTGTGATAGATTTTGCTCAAATTCAGCATAATGATAGTTGATGATGTGTATATCAATAATATATGGTTCATTCTTTGTTTCTTTCGCACTAAATAGATGAAAAGAACGGTTGAAGTTGAAAAAAGTGATTTTTTCGTGTATAGTCCACTATTATTGTAGAATATCGCAAAAACGGTTGAAAAATGGATAGGTACATTACATTGGGAAAATGTGGACAATTAAATTACCTATCTTTTGGTATATTCAAACATCTGAATTGAAGAGTTTTTGTTTGAGTTATCCACTGTGCAAGTTACAAATCTTGGAAAACTTACAGTTGTTATGTCTAATTTTGCTCCTACTTTGCTCCAGTTGAATAACCCAATACTTTATGATACTAAATACGATACAATCCCCACCAACTACACACCAAATTATAGCTACTACTAAGTACTACCTACTAATAATAATACCTATCGATTCCCACTCTCCATACACAAATAATTAATTACTAAACCCATACCTGTACCTATACTATACCCATACTATATACTATATATATAGTACTATATATAGTAGTGAAAAGGACAACAACCCCACAAAGTAATTATGTAAGGTCCTCGAATCGCTCTGAAGACTTCTGTCGATCTCACATAGATCTTCCGTATCCTTGTTTTCGAGATATTGCGACCTTCTTTCCGTTTTCTCACATCACTACGTAACCGATCGGTTGTATTAAAAAACCTTGCATTTTATTTTTTATAATAGATTACATTTAAATGAAAAAATTGAAATTAGAGCGCATAACAATGTCTCTACAACCATTGGTCGAAGAAATACAGCTTCTCAAAGAGATCAAGATTCTCAAAGTCGGTTGGTATTGAAAACTCGACTTTTAGCAGACAAAAAAGTCTCTAAACATCACTATTTCAGCATTGAAAATACGTGGAAATCAGTGATATATTTTTGCTGTTGATACTTTATTGGAAATCAGTGACCAATTTTCTGTTTATCTTTCATTTGGAAGCGTTTATTCAATTTTATATTGCTTTCTATGAAGTTATACTCGGATAAATAAAAATGACTGCCCAAATTTGCTTAGTGGCTAGTCTACCTTTCAAAACATAAATCAGGATTGTATAATCTATACAATTTTTAACAAGTGGCATAGGTTTCTTTTTTTTAAACTTTATTAAGTATTTAGAGGTTGTAATTTTTGACCTATGAAACGTACTTATGAAGAGTATGGTAAAATAACGAAGGCCGGCGAGTAGTGATTTTCAGTGGCATCTATAGGTTCGTTTTTCTTCAAGGTACCTCGGGCCGAACCCCGTAACGAGGAGGAAAATTATATCACTAGGCGCTAAAATCGTCACTTCATCCTTTTTCGCCGTCGGAATTTTTTTAGACTCTGAAAAATGTCTTCTGCCAACTATCCATCAAATGCTAATTCAAATTTGTAAGTTAAATTTCATACAGTATGGCTAAAGATTAGTTGGGAAATTATATCCATCGCTGAGTCACATTGTTGCTCGCGTAATCCTTCGTTGGCGAAACTCGTTCCTTGACGAACAATCCAGGGCCCACAATGACACTGCTATCAGTTGTGAAGGTATTATGGGATTATAACTTCCTCGCGCTGACTTCTAGAAGCCTCCATCTCAACCCTCTTAAACGTTCGGGAGTAATTATTAAAGGAAGCCGATATCAAAAGAGGCACTTCCTTAGTGGGAGCTTCACTTCTCAGTTCAGCTCCACGGAACTTTCAAGCGTGAGTAACCTGGTTTTGAAGCACAGTATGGCATTTTCAGTTTCAATATTAATCAGTTTTTCCAGCCGTATAAGTAGCGTCCTGCGAAATCGGTCATCGAGTTTCCTCATTACTCTGCAACATTCTAAACATAACTACCTCTCCTCAGCTAATGAGAGATTTCATCGAACCTCACGGTATAGGATTCTTTTGTTGTTTTGTAACCAAAAGGGAATTTCTTAAGAAGTAGGTGATTATATAGACTAATAATCTTTTCCTGGATTTCCTGTTCCTGAAGTTTGCCCAACCATTATAAATTTCTACTTACATCTTTATTAAGGTATAGTAAGTATTTTCATTGGCTCAACTTCGTTATTTATTTATGAGTAAAATGAGGAAATTAGGATTTCGTGCTTTATTGTATCTCGTCTTTGCAACTAATCCCCTTACTTACCCAAAAACGGAAATTCCTGCAGCGATTTGTAATACCGATTAATTTACCAACCGCATCTAATTCTTTCCCGACTACTTTAATAGAGTTTTACAAGCTTGAAGTAGTTTATATAAACCAGAATCCTCACTTAAGGGTATTATTTGCCTCTCAATCAGCCGTTTTTTCTTTCTTTTTTATACTTCAATGTTTACTTGGTAAACGGAAGTCGGCATTGAGATCGTCTTGAAGTTGAATACGGAACCGAAGTGATATTATCTGCTTTCTGAACAATAATCTCTGTCTGTGAGTCTGTTCGAACTAACAAAAATGACAGTATTGGTCTAAGCACAGTGGACTTTTGTCCATCGAATTGAATAACATTTTCAGATAGACTTTTCTCTGGATCCTCTAAATCAGACGTTCCTGGATATTTTATAATACGCTGTATTTCGATGATACGCAAGCGTTCAACGTTTTTCTTCTTTGCCTTTTACAAGCCGCAAAACCCGAAACTTTACTTGAATGCTGAAATTTAGAATTGTGTATTAAGCTGTATAAGTATTGTAAGCTTGGGTCACATTTCCTATTTCCAGGTTATTGGTATTTCTCGTCATTTTTCTTGTGCGGGTTTCTACTCTTCAGTAAACTGGAAGGAACATTTTGTAACAAAAGTATGTTTATCTTGGGATGGAAATGATTGTAGTTTAGAATGTCAATACACTTATGCTTGCGTTGTGTTTCACATGTTTATGTGAAATGCCATACGTTCAATAACGACCGGGCAAGTGGGCACTTAGGACCCTGAAATAGCATTATGCAAGGGCCATTAATGAGACACCTTAGAGCCGTATCGGCACCGCATCTTCATCTAAATGAGGTCGACGATAATTTCTCAATCTGGTCCATTAAAAGCGTAGCAACTGTGATGATAAACCACAGTTGTAATGCCAACTGTATTCCTACGTTTTTGCGCTCACAGAAAAGCAGAGTCCTATTCATTCTCCTCAATTTATTGCAAGTCGCTGGTTGAGGGGAGGCAAATAAAGTGACTCTTTCTCCACAATTCCTCTAAATCGCCTAGCCGTTTCTTCCCTTAGGGACTCGGGGCAATGAAGGGCCATGCGTTACCTATCACACTAACAGTTCTTCCAATTAGCATTCTAATCATTCTATAGAAATATCGTATTTGTTTAGCTACGCGAAGCTAAGAAAGCCTACCGTAAATTCCTCGAACCTAAATGTTTTCAATTCTGTTCCATGTTATAAGGTTTTATAGTACCACGCTCAGTCGCTCAGGAAATATGAACAAGTATTACTGAATGAGTGACATGGAATAATAAGCTTGAACTATAGGCCACTAAAAGATCTTTTGTTTGGAATCAGAGCGAAGAACTGAAAGATAATTTTATACGTTTTTGCTGTTTCAATCTTTTGAAGGTTGTGTTATTTTTATGAAAACTGGTGTTTCAAGCCATTATGGAAGAATTGAGACCAAAGTAGCTACGATCGTTTAGAACTAAAAAGTATAGAATCGTACGAAAAGCTGTTGTCAATACAATAGGCAATGAGAACTGGTAATGTATCTGGCTCAAAGAGTGGCTACTGTAGAAGCGAGCTGGGTCGATTCGGAAAAGAGGTCTGAAGCTTTTTATAGCCAGTTCTGATTTTACGATGGTTTCGAGAGGGTGAAAATGGGTGTGGAAAAGACTTGCTGAATCCCTTGCCTCTAATGAGAGGCGCTCCGCTCTTTTCAAACTCAATAGCCGAGTCGAACTGAACTTGGCCTATCCTTCTCGCAAATCGGTTGTTTTGCCTTTCCAAACGGATTAAAGACGGACGGAACGGCATTATGGGGTTAACCGGAAAATTGCGAGAAACGCGGTTCGATAATTCCCTGAGATTGTAAGCTCTTGAAAAACCTCCCCAAAATTTGACGTATTTTATGACGTTTGAATTCCAGACGTGGAACAGTCAACAGTCGTGGAATAGTCAACATAGGGCACATCGCCCCAGCGATCATGATGGTGGTTTCCAGAGGAGATAATCTAGATCTAGAGTAAAATCTGCACCATTTCTGGGAGCTTACGCTTGTCACGAGGGATTGCAAAGAATCCAACATTTTTGCACATGCGTAGGGGCTGGCTGAAACTAATCGTTTTGACACTTGAAATATCATTTACCTCCCTTTTTTAGAGTTATCCATTATTAAAATGGTCATAGCTTTAACTATGTCTGTTTATTTTCTAGTTGGAAACATTCAAATACCGATTCATAACCAAAAGCCGACGTTATGAGCCTTTTTCACGATTTGGCTAGTGCGTACCTATTTGGTCTTTTGATGTTTACAGACCGTAAAAAAATCAATATATTTGAACGTTCAAGGTGTTGAAATGTTTGGGACGGCGATTGAATGACGTCTGAGGTTTATCACGTACCTCACATACAGTACTTCTGCGTTATACGTATATTGACTATATTTTGATTTTTTCCGACTACAAAAATGATTTTATTTAAACGCTGGGGGGCTTGAAATGTTTCTTTATATTTATTATTAGCACACCGTACTTCTTCGTAATTTGCATTTTCAGTTATTTTATTTCTGCACTTTAGTATGTTTCTCCTTACTTTGAAAATGACTCCATTTCACTAAACTTGTTTGTGTTTTTCCCGTCGTAATTTTCCCCGTTCTTCGAACGAGATCCGAGTGAGATCAGCACCAGGCACCCTTTCAAGGAACGTCATACTGTGTAAAAGCTTACAGAGACTCGACGTCTTATCTCATAAGATTAGCGACACTTTTCACTTTTCCCCAAGAAACTGTTACCTTGCCCGTTACTTCCTCCGTGCTTTGTACCGATAGGTATAACATTCCTCCCACGTTTCCAAAGGAGTTCCTGTACCAATGTGCCTTTGAATTTAAAAACTCTGGCCTGTGAGAGAAATAAAAGCTACAGCTACAGATTACAGCTACATAATTACGAATTTTGTATTCCCTGGCAATTAAATTTTTCAACAAAAAGTTTACGTATTAATATCAGCAAGTCGAACCACAGATCGAAAAAGTTCAATCAATATAGGGCGAGGTTTTTAACTGTTATTAACGTGCGCTTTGGACAGGACAATATACGTGAATGTATCAGAATAGTATGACAAATGAAAGGCTAAAGACAATTGTTCGTACTGCGACTTACCACTGTCGAATTTCTTTTTCGGAAACTGAAACAGAAAATGATGAAATCGATTAATATTTTGTCAATGAATATTAAAATTTGTTGTAGAGGGGTTGTGAGGGGGAGAAAAACTAGGCGACTTATTCTCCAGGTTTTTAATGGCTGGCCGAGCACTTTCGCCCATTCGGGCATCCTCAGGGCGACGTGGACCTCATGGTTCCACGTCGCCCTGAGGATGCCCGAATGGGCGAAAGTGCTCGGCCAGCCATTAAAAACCTGGAGAATAAGTCGCCTAGTTTTTCTCCCCCTCACAACCCCTCTACGACAATAGATGCGACGACAACCAAGCGAAGATTAAAATTTGTTATAATTTTCATTGTGAACCCCTGTTCGTACCATAATAGATTTTTGTTTTTGACTTGTCCACTATTCTAAATCAGTTGTTATTCCTCATAATGGGTATCGGGGTGCCCATTTCTCCGATCAGTACCTTCACCCCTCCACTCTGCAAAGTTTCATATACACAGAAACGACGGATCTAATTCGCCTCATTAGAGAATAATTATAAATCCGATCAGCTACTGCGAGATAGCATTTCAAATTACTCGTTTATTACACAGTCTACAAGCTTCCTACGTAGCGGAGGCACGAACGTGATGAAGGATGCAGATAAGGCTTGCTCCCTAATCTTAAACGGTGGTTATTAAACTGGAGAACCAATGAGTCCTCGTGTTTAGCACCCTCTCGTGGAAAGATCTACATATTTTCTATTCTAACCTAAAACATAAGCGTTTTAAACGACGTTCGTGGTTCCCAAGAACTGTGGAAATCCTTGTCTAATTTTCCAGATTACTTTTCAAGAACGTTGTGGAATGTTAGCGTGATGAAAGCAATATCAAGCGAATAATAACTCGGCCCTCAGTCACCGATTTTCAGCTCTTGTAGCAAAGAAAAGCAAAGAACAAAGCAAAGAAAAAAAAAACCTGGACGTCATTTTTTTTATATCTACAGTCGTTTTCAATTTACTAATGCGGATTAGTGCTGGCCAAAAACTTGATCGAACAATTTTTAGGACTTTTTTGCCTCGTTTTGAGCGTGCGATTATTTGGTATTTCAACATTTTCTTCTCAATTATCCCGAGATTCATCACTGTTGAATGCATTTGGATTTATCTTCTTTAAGCAGCGTTCCGCTGCTACCAGTTACAAATTATTTTGGATTCTTCTTCAATATTTTGACTGCTAAACTTATATAAAAACCAAGAAAGTACTTACACTCCTAAGAAAGATTGTTAGTTCTCGGGTTTTATTCGTTGAACAGAAATATTTGATAATCGTATTCATTGGTTAGGTTAGCGAGAATAATTTCTACATAAAATATAGTAATGTATCAACATCCCATGTTGATATTTTCAATAAAACACCTACAAACTCATAAGTATTTAGTAACTTACAACTGGCCATTTATTGAGCAGCTATATACGACTGGTTTTGACATTTTTTAGGATTAAAGAATGCGACTATTTCTAAGAACTAATTATACCTCAATGATCAATTGGAATTGGAACAAATCAAGAGGAAAACATGGGGCACTTAGTACCTCAATTAAGAAGTGTAATTTAGATTGTATTTATCCTCTTTGACGCTGGTAAGACTGACAATGCTCACGTTGAGCTTTTTGGTGAAATAAGCCAGTGTTGGCTTCCCTTGCCTCTTTTATCTAGCAAACAACGTTAATTGGCAACCCTTTCAGCGTCTGAGCCATTCGCTTTGCACTAACAACTGAAGCATGCCCCGCACAGTCCAAATCCATTTGCTCCGGAACTCAAAGTTGTCTTCGTAAATAATATAGAAGAACATTTTATACAAATGTTTGGTTCTTCTTCTGTCTGTCGCATTTTCCACGTGGTCGTTGAAACCGAAGGTTCTATAGTCGTAGGTACCTAATGGACCTATGTTGCCCTGAAGATACCCGAATGGGCAAAAGATCTCCGCAAATGAAAGAAACAATGGAGAAAGAGTCGCCGAGTTCATCTCAACTCCCCCCAACAATTAAATATTTGGTTGTTTGAAATTGTGTACCATTGATTTCTTTTGTCTCCATAACTATATTGTTTTACCAATGTAGGAGCTTCATCAGGTGACAATCTTTTCTTATGACATCATTTTCAACATTTTCATCAGTAAAATGGTACAGTCAATCCAATGAGTAAAGGGATAAAGCAATAAATTTAATCCCGTTGATTCAACTTATCGTACGTAATCATTCTAACTACGTATCATTCGGCTTTCGTAAATTTCTCGTTCTGCCCCCTTCAGGACCCTTTCAACCTTTCATCAGTGCACCATTTCCGCCTGATTATTTTAATAATTAAATGGAGAAAAAACTGATTTATTACCTTTATTTTTCCATGTCAACAAGAAATACAAAGGAAATTTTCAATATCATTAGGAGCAATAAGCACTGATTTAGCTACATCTACCGGCCGTTCATCTTCAAATCAGTTGTACAACAGGGGCTCACATATTCATTTCTGAACGATTCACCCTTTTTTCCTAGCTAGGCAGCATGAAACTTTTTGGAACACGAAGTTCGTGGGAGGCAGGGTTGACTGTTCTCGGCACTGAGAATATCTGAGAGTTTCACCACTACTCGATCATTTTACCAATTTTCTGAGTACTACACTCTCGAGGGTCGTTGAATTCTAGCTGCTCTTGAGAGCTTCGCTGAGAAAGATCCCACGTCAAAAAGGCGCCACGGCAGGAATATTATTCTCGTGCAAGCAAAAACTACTTTTTTCATAGCGAAATTGAATCCATTCCATCAAAAGTTTGTATCTAACGTGGATAAAATAGAAGTAAAACGAAGTTGCGGCAAGCGTAACTTCTTGAATGTCTCGGTGGATGATGAGAAGAAGCCCGTACCATACCTTACGAAAGTTTATTCAATTACCGATCGCTTTGATTAAATTATTACAGTTAAGTACAGGCGTATTCTTCTTTTCAGGGTCGTCGTATTTGTTGATGTCCATGGGGTGTGAGGGGAAGAAATGGAAGGCGACTCTTTCCCCGATTCTTTATTTGCTGGCCGAGCACTTTCGCCCGTTCGGGTAGTAAATAAAGAATCGGAGAATGAGTCGCCTGTTTTTTCTCCCCTTCACAACCCCTGGGCATTAAAACTCGTATATTATTACTATCCGCATATTATTCGTAGACGATTCGATGGCTGAAGAATGAAAATTGTACTTTCCTGAGCAAATATTAAGCTAAACCGCTGATATATAATAAATTAGCTGCTGCTTTAAGCGGGAATTTCCGTATTCCGCTGACAACATTGAACCGAAGGTATTTCATTTAGTTGAAATAGCAGACAATTAGGAAATGTTGCATACTTTTTCTTTAGTTGCATATATAGGTATATACGTTTTTGAACTAATAAAATATTACCAAACGCGTGTTGAAACATGACGATAGAATGTAAAATTCTTTATCTAGAGAAATTATTATTATTATCTAGCACTGCTTTTCTTCAAATTGTTTTGCAGAAACCAACTACGGAACTCCAAACTAACCCAATCGGTCGAAATCGGACGAAAAGTTCAACAGTACGGAGGGTTTTGAAAGGCAGCATTTAAGGAAGCTTTCTCTCAATCCTTGTACAATAATAATTCTTTTTATTCGACACGCTCTTGAATATTAATGCGGGGTTCAATAAAAACTGAACTTCCCAGTCATTCTCTATCTTCGACACAATTCCATATCTGGTAAACAAAGCTATTGCGAGAAAGTTTTCGAGGCAAAAACAAATCCGCCTTGAAAATATAGAAAATATGGCCACCGAAGGTATTCCGAGAAAAAAGCCTAGTGTACCTTGGAACAGGAATTTCGGGACACTACAGACGAGAGGTAGTCTACGAGAGCATATATATACGAAGCGAATAAAAATAACGTTTCGCATTGAAATAGGATCACATTATAACTGTGGTAGGTGAACCGTGAAATTACGTTCAGTATAGCTTGAAAAAAGCATCACTTCTGGCAATCACGATCAATAGCGATACCTAAGAACGGGAATTTTTAAGTTGGGAAATAATACTAAAACAATAAACATCCTCTATTGTCCCAATATACTAAATTATTAACTTAAAAATTAGATCTAGGCAAACTTTTTGAAATAGGGTGGATTAAAGGACCTTATCATTTTCAGTAGATGACTTTTCTTATTACAGAAGTCAAAAATTTATCTGAGTTCGTATTTATCCTATATTTTTATGTTATACATAATTTATTACTTCGTAAGCAATATGAAGTATATTGGCTGCAAGTTTATATTAAAAAGGTCAACAACTCTCAAAACTCTCCCTCTAAAAAAGTTAAAGGGCTATATAAAACACTATTAAGGAAGGGGCATGTTAAATTGCGTACAAGTCCGCAACTCAGACATTTTTATGTGCTTCGCCAGCACTCCCCTCTGTGGAAATCGTCTGGGTAGCATATAATACGAGCCGAACGACGACATACCGCTCGTCATGGTTGAGCTTCGCCATTAAATAAATAAAGACAAAATATTTTTGTTGTCAAATAAAAGGATTGTTAATATTTGTATTTATTTTGTAATGTACAATTTTGTGAAAATCAGTAACAGGTTAATAATAGGATAAAGAATGTTAAGGTTAAACTCCTTAATAATTTGAATTGAATGTATTGAATTACATCTAACGCTTTTTTTAACGTTTGTTTAAACTTTATAGCAACACGAGTGCGAAGTTGATCAGTAAATTGTTTATATACATTTATGAATAACCTTGAATTTCAATTATCGGAATAGTTACTGATGGTGAGGTGAATACATAATTTTTTTTAGTTAATCCAAGGCTTTCTAACGAGTGGTAAACGATTTTTGATGCATGGAAAACGAGGGAAGTTAATTTTCCTTAGTAACGACAGGTTGTATGCGGAAATCATCAGAAAAGTTTTTCTTACGCTTTTTATAACGCTTTTCGAGTTTGTGTGCCATAACAAAGACATAAAAATGTCCAAAACATATTAAAAAATATATAAATAGGTAAGAGGTAAACCGACTTTATTCTTTCGAATTTAATTATTTAAAATTAACGATGCTTTATACTAAACGTGTATCTTCGCTCTCGTAATGTCGAATTGGCTAGATTATAGAGCCCGTTTTTTAAATTTCAAAATTTCGCAGTACTTATATACTTTTTGATTTTTATGTTTTCACTGATATTTATGTGTGAATAAACCAACCATAGTTTGATTCGAGGAAACAAAAACATTGTGGTCGACAAGTAGACAGATGTATCGATGAAAGAAGAAAGCTAAAGCTATGCTCATGAAGTGTTCATGCGTTAGATTCAGCGTATAAGAAAAAACAGGCTAGCATAGAGGTGGCATTCCGTGAACGTGCACGGACTTGAGAAAATATGAAGCCGCCTTAGCCTCGGACTGAGTCGCAGCTTGTACTCGAATCAAACGTCAAGCCAACGCCGTATGCTGGGTTATAACACGGTCGTGGAAAAGTGCCGACCTCATGACGGCCTCGATCTACTCGAGCTTAAGATGTTTCTATGCACTGGGTGGTATCTGCAAAGAGGCGTTCTTGCGTTTTCAGGGTTTCCGTCAGGGGTTTTCAAGCATAGTTGATTATCATTTTATTAACTGGCTGGCCGAGCACTTTCGCCCGTTCGGATTTTCTCAAGACTATATTTATAGCTGCTGGTTGTATACTTTGTTTGAAATGCTCGCTAGGAAACCTCGTGCAAAAATTTATCTAGCGTGAGATCAAGTTGTTCAAAGCGTATTTTTTTCCGAATGTGTGATTTCGCCAATCACTCTATCATTCAATTACATCAGGGGTTCGGTTTGAAATACGTTTACATCGATGATTTTGTTTATCATGCGATTTGTTAATAAGTGCGTTCCTACCTAATCTAGAACAATACTCCAAATTTTGAAAGATGTTCACATGTTTCCATAGACAAACACATCTTGGACGAGTGCCAAATCCTTGCTTCCTAGTCTGAAAATGGATACGTTTATGCTAAGTTACCACAGCACAATAAATTATCGTACATGCAGATTTTGAGTTCAAAACTTGTTTTTTTTTTTTTTTTTTTTTTTTTTTTTTTTTTTTTTTTTTTTTTTGTAGGAAACCGTTATGTTTTAATTCCTTCTCGAGTAATATATTTATCTGTTACTATACCGTTTAAAGTGATACATTTCCATTGAAATGTATGAAGTTTTCTATATTTAACGTTAGCGAATCGGTAAAGTTCGACCGTTATAAGTAGGGAAGAACACGTATTTTCTCAACTCTGCTACTGTTGCTGAATTAACTCATCATCGCCAACATCTTCATCGTAATATTCCAGCTTTTTGGCAACATGTTAGCAAATTGGTCTACAAAAAGTCATAACCACTTAACGTGAACTTCAGCTCTTTTAAGAGTGAAAATTCTTTTCAACCACTTTTCCCAGTTTGGTTTAACGGAAAGTTTTCCGAAAGAAAGCTGAGGGATGAAGTCAAGTAGCGGAAGGAAAAAAGTGAGTTGCTTATTTTTCACGAAGGGCTTTGCGAATTTCCGAAAGCACTTCAAGATCATAGCACTTAGGTTTCAAGTATTCAGAAAACTTCAGTCGTTAACGCGTTTATTACTGAAAGAACGTCAATTTGAAATGTACACTACCAAATAAATGGATCAAGTTTATCAAGTGGAAGAAATTATGCTATTTTTGGCGGTATGGTGACTATTTTTTAAGCGGACAAACATAAATTATTGCACAATTGCCGCTCCCCACCATATTTACACAGTAAATTTTGTCTTCAATTGATTTAGTGTAGAGTTTATTAGCATAATTGAATATAGTAGCTGGGAAAGGATCCTGCGAAAACAGTTTATTTACTATGGGCCAATGTAAATTAGGGTATTCGTATGCTAACTGATCTGAACAAAGAATGGAAGTTAATCACCCGGCAACAATAAGAGCAAAGTCAAGTTCAAATGAGTTGCTGCGAAATGCAAAAGGACGTGATATATTTCCCGCTGTACGAGAAACGAGGCCACCAGGAAACGTAAGACCACCGCTAGGCAAAATATACGGACCGTGAGTGAAAGAAAGAAAAGACCTGTTGCAACTAGGTTTACCAGGGACATTAAAGAGTATTTTGGCTTTGTTTTTTGGTTCGTCAAGAAGTACCTAATGTTCTGGCATTTAATTGAATTAATGGGGAAGATTTTTTTATTTGGAAAGCTTCCTCCAGGATTATTTTGAGATCATATAGAAAAAATGTAGAAAAGAAAAATTGCGACGAATTATCCACGTAACTCTAAAATTAGGGTTGCGGTTGAAATATCATTACCCAATACACAAAAGTTCGAAATGCAAAAGTTCGCCAAGTTGCGCAGCGTAAATTATTTAAGGCGGAAATGATCCTTATAATAATAGTTCATTTTATAGAATAATCTATATACTACGTATAACTGAATATTAGACAGAGCGGAACAAATTGAAAGTGCTGACTTCATATTCATATGATGGGAAGACATTTTTATTCCAATCTTTATTTTATTTAATGTTTTATCCCCAATACATTTTAATTGTAATGAAAGATTTTCTCAAACTTCTATCGACCTATGCATGACCTATGCATGAACATATAATTAAATAACAGAATCAAAGAAACGTCAAATAAATTATTTTCTTGAAGGTTAAGAAGCAGAAACGTCGAAGAAATTATTTTCTTGAAGTTAAGAAGCAGTTCTCCTGATTCTCGACCAATTAAAATTTACTTAAAAGGATGAATGCAAGTTTTTGAACAAGTGTGAGATCAATTTCACGAGTTCAAGCAATGAAAGGATGCTGGGCGCCCAGGGTTCCGCCGCCCCCAGCTGCCGCCTACACAAGCCGGTCAATAACCCGCACCCTCAAGCTTTCTTCCTCTATACTCTTCTTCTGAAGGCCGACACGTTCACAAAATGACACGCTTTGTTGAACGTTGGAAACTTGACAAAGAACCGAATAACTAAGTGAATGGAACTGGCGCAAACAAGAAGTGAGGAAAATACTCAATGAACCGGTTTAATCTGCTAATTAGATGGAGACTACTCGGATAAGGGCATGGCACATGCTTCTCCGTCCTTGAGCGTCACCACAGTGACGACACCGATGATCTGATGATAACTAAATCACATTCACAGTATAATCTGCACGATTCCTGAAAGTGTAATCCAAATTAGATATCAAATTGTTCATATAATGTGAGTATATCTCAAGGAATCCCAAAACAAAGTTGGATGTGACGAGTAAACCGTTGAGTTAATCATGGTTCGGTTTGAAAGAATCGTTATGAGCGCGCTTTTTATTTATTCTCCAAATTTGAACACATTATTGGAATGTTAGGTTACCGTTACGTCTCGACAAATTAATCCGTAGAGTCGGCGAGTGGGCCAAAAAAATTATCAAACCTATTGACACTCAGAACTTGAACTAACATTTTAATTTCATCTTGTTTTTTTACTCGGTTTGTAAAACCATGCGATAGACCAAGTGTTGCTTCGTATGAAAACCATCACGAACAATAATTGTTCTCTGAGATGATCATTAAGCATCAAAGCCACCACGAACGAGGGCTCGAAAATCCGTGTAGCGAGAGAGGTAAAATAATGAATCTGTTAGATAGTTCTCGAGTGCTTGGGAAATCAAGGAAATGAGAGTTCTGCTCAGTAGACATGCTGGGAAGCGGTGCGAACTTAAGAAAATATTCCACTACCACCACTCAGTTTAAATTGGTCTAAGAGCTCTCAACTTCAATCATATTTCATCCAATTAAAATAATCCTCAGCTATGATTAAAAATAAAATAAACCCAAACGATAAGATTCTCATAAATTAGATTAATTCATTACTACCAGTGCAAGTAGCAACAGTTGATGAATTAAACACATTCTGGATAGGAATATATCATCTTCTGTCTAATGGGGATCAATATGCAAGCTGAGGCGTCCTTATTAGATACGAAAATTAGTTCGCCCCGCTTCACTACCTTTGAAGTGATTTCGCTCGACACAACCCCTAGCGCTCTCTGGTTCAGTGCTATGACGATGCTACGGTTAGAAAGGTGAACCTGGTTATTATGGGACCAAAATGGTCCTGATCAAACATGTTTTCATCTACTCTAAGTGCTATACAAGCGAAAACAATAAAGATAATAAATCACGAGAAAAAAATTGAAAGATTTGATTTCGTATTAACCCCTGTTTCATTCACGAGGATGCAAATAAATTAAACGGTGATCATGGGGGGAGAGAGATTTAGTTATTAGATGCTCCGATAGATCGCTAAATGCGATGATGATAAGAATGATTTTCTACGTTTAACTGCGACAACGTTGAACACTGCTCACTAGACTCTCCAAGAATATCCGATGGGCAAAAAATGTCAGTTTTTCATCATCAGAAGAGACAATCGAGGAGATCGTCTTGAAAATTCATTTTCCTTATATAATAATAATCATACATGTATATGCAATATATTCGTACATAGATAATTTTGTTGACTAATAAATTACAAGCCGTTCCCATTGCACCAAAATTGTAACCAATTCCTCTTGGAACCGAGTCGTTCAATGTGACAGAGATAGGACGATGCTCAGGATCAGAAAGTGGTAGATTTCCCTCTTCAAGCGATGGTAGGCATCCCACCAGACCAATAGACTTGCCTCTACACCGCCGCTATTCTTCACATCCATGCAGGTTCCATTTCCCATATTGGCCCAATAGCCCATGGTGGTCATGGTGCAGGAATGCTGTCATTACGTGCCACGTCGACCTTCCGATCATCTCATTCACCGATAGAAGGAAGATGAAGTGAAAGCAGACTGACGATGGTTGAAGGCAGGTAGTGGGCTATGCGGTAAACCACTAAGACCCCCTAGATGGAACCGCAATCGATTCTGTTCTATGGAGTTATATTATGTACAGAGTGCCATTCACAACTGCACAATTGAAGATTCCCAATTCTCCTTCAAAACTGACCAACCAGGTTTTGAGGTGTGATGAATAAAATACCACTCATACTTAAGTAGTGCCAAAAAATTGTTTCAAGTTACTCGTCAAGTATCACGCCAAAGAGAAAAAAACTCCTCTCTGAATTGTGCCTCAGGTTCGTCAGAAAAGTTAAATTTTAAATCAGCACACTGGAATAATGATTCTATAGTGAGTGAGCAATGTTTAAACCTAATTTTGTGTGCCCAATCTCATTCGATCTCTCGGACCTCATAATCGACGTCCGGTTGGGTCCTCTGATCATCTGTGGAAGATAGCATGGTGAACAGATATTCCCGGAATCCCTGAATCTCCAAGACTCCGCGATGCAACACAACTTTGAAAATCAGATAAGAACTGGTGTAATTATGAAATAGTAAAACGATATGATCACACCGCCATACAAAGCTGACATTTTTATTAAATAATCTATAGGTACCGACTGGTTTTCAAATATCGAAACCAATAATTAAAAAGGCCCACGTTGTACAGGGCTTGAATCACACGTTAAGGTGTGGTTCGGTATTCGCTATCTAAAAAAGGAGGTTTACCGCAAATTACAAGCAGAGGTTCGAAAATGGGTCACGGAGCGAAGAGGGAAAAAGGAGGTAATAGAAAAAGGAAACCCGAGTGTTGTATTGGGTTGTATCTCCATTGAGCAGCTCCAACTCTGCGTGAAAACATATGGATTTTCGTCCTGTTGACACGGGAGAAAGCAGAGAATGAAAAGCGCTGAAAACGTGATTGATCGATACGAGTTGTGACAACTACATGGTATTGCGTAGCCATTGTGCGTTGGTAAACGCACGAAAAAAACGCACGAAAAACATACGAAAAATGGATCTGTTTGTCATTCTGTGACATAGTCAACAACCTTGGAAGGAAATGCCTTCGAAATCAACGGCAAAAGTAACTTTAAAATGGAAAGAGGCACTCTCATAAAATAAAATGAAATGAAAGAAAAAATATATGATGCCTTCTCTATTTTCTGTAGTCGAAAATTTATGGAATCTTATGACGGTTCTTTGTTCGGGGTTTTGAACAGATCTTTATCTCTGTGCGTTGTTTCGATTGCTGGAGCTGCAATACCCCGCATCTTTTCACGAATTTATTACATACATTGTAACCTATGTTTGTGCAATGTGCCTGCGTATAGTCGATATGCAATAGTTCAAGATGTAAAAATGGTGAAACGCGAATCTATCATCGCACGTCTTGATCAAATTTCGAAAAAAGAAGGTAACTTCAAACCAACATTCAAAAATGCAAACAACAGCGACAAATACGAAGAGGGCTGCCTAGCGTGTGAAAACCGGGCGTTTTCTAATGCCTAGAATGCGACGGATGCGAATTCAAGCTGCGTGTAGCAAATACTGAGGCGATAGAGCGAGTACACATTATATACTTCGTACAAATATTTGAGTTTCATCGCTGAAGCTGAAACGCTTTCTTGTTGCAACAGTAAATCACGATCGTTCCACTCCAATAGCTTGCAGTGATGGTTAGGCATTTTATATATATCAACAAATCGAACGTTTTGGCTCAGTATAGCAGTACTAGCTATTGATTTCCTTCGCCAATCGAAACCAAATTTCGAAATTTAATCATCGCTCAGATTTTCAGTAAAATTATCTTGAAAATAGGAATAGAATTTGACTTTCCTACTCTTATAGCAGCCTCAATTCCAACAGATACCAGTATGATGGAAAGTATTCTAAAGAACAAAAAATATTTTTGTTGGAAGAAAATTGGAAAATTTCTAGCTCTGCCAAAAGATTTAGGTAAGATCCCCTATGCAAAATCGTAACCGACAATTGTTTCCAGACTCTAGCATTGGAACTGTGAAATGACTTGAGTTGGAACCTTTCTATACGGGTCCTTTCTTACAAGTCATCTCATGACGCAGATAACAACTTCGTGCTAGACGTGAATTGCGACTTTGCTCTCCTCGAGAAGTGTAAGCTTTTTGGCGAACAGCAAGTACGTGCTATGCCAAGGTGTTGAAAGGAGCGGAGAGTAACGAGTGCTCAGTTAAACTTGCTCTGCACCTTAATTATTCACGAAGGAAACGTTATTTTTCACCCTCTCACACATACGAATGTAAATTTGAAACGAGTTTCATATAAAGTAGGTAATAAATCCTGCACATGCAATTAAACTAAAATATACTCGATTTTTTCAATTTTAAATGTGATCTATTTTATGAAAGGGCGAATATGATTTTTCTAGTTTCTGGAAAACTACCATCTATATTTTGATACAATAATATATATTTTCATTATATTAATATTTTGTGTTCATAACGTTTGTGCTTGCCTTTTTTCGCAATTGGGTACAGAATAGGACGATTATGACGTTTGAGATTATGAGAGCAAGGTACCTAATTAAAAACTTGTGAATCAAAAACGTGTTTTCACTTCAATCTGTTTGAAGTTAATTATGTATTTTTATCGTCAAATTGAATGCGACGGCCTGATATTATAATACATAAGGAGACACGAATCGAATAAACAAATCGATACGAAAAGCGGAGTCAACGGTGGAAGGTCCGCACCTCAACGCACGTAAAAGCCTCCGTACCGCCCTAAGGTTGAAGGATTTGTTTTCCTCCCGTCGAATGGAGATTTGGGATTTATAGGAAAGATTTCCATTGTCGGCCGCACTTTGTGAAAAGCATTTCTCGCGTTGAATTTCCAAAGCAAACATCTTTCGTTCAAATTTCCAAAGGATTTTCAGGTGCTCTTATGCCACCCCTTTCGAAGTAATTATTAACTAAGAGTAACGCACGATGAAATAATAAAGCGGTTGATCCTCATGATTGAATTAATGCACTAGCGATGTTGAAGACATCCTGTTACCTGAATGAAATGATTTGTGGATATTTTCGGGTTAAGTAGAAAAAAAATTAGGCGACTCTCTCCGTACCTAATAGATCATAGGTGTATTGTTGTAAATGGGTTGCCTTATTGAGTGTAGATGCTATAACGGGGGAAATTGCTCAACGGATTAAAAAGAAAATAATGGATGGTTGCTTCTTTCCACCTCAACCCGAAAATAATCTAAGAAACACGACTACTTTGAGAAGATGCGGATGCACTCAACTTAAGGTTGACAATGTTCCAACTTGTATATAACTACAACAACATTGAAATCATGATACAATAACTATTTATTCGAGAGATTACAAACTTTTCGACAAATTTAGGTATTATACCTACCATCTTTATTTTGATTAGTTATAAAGGTTCATTTTCCTAAAATTGCTAATGTACTTAGTTCAAAGTCAAAGATAGTCATAGATCAAAGTAGTCAAGATGGATTTTTTACGATTAGTTCAGTAGATGAATAAGATAAGGGATTTAGAAAACCCCATTAACACGTTCTTTGAAGGTTTTTTTCGGTGCAATTTCATAGATAAGTTTCATTGTTTTCTTGAAAAAAGCGACATTCAGCAATTGAGCAGAATTATTCGACAGTGTGATTTTATTGCTTAGAGACAGTAAAAATCAAATCTTAAGGGCGTTTAAAAAACTTTTCTTTTTTGGGCCGGTTTCAGCTACCGGCTATTGGAGCATGAGCCTCTTCCATTTGCGAGCTCAGATCTTATTGGTACGGGAGCCGTTCGACCCTCACTCACGAGCCCTAGAGGCTCTCACTAAACACAAATATTTTTCTTAGCATTATGACTTAGGGGATCCTTCCCTGTTCAACTGCTGCGACAAACTCACATTTGCTTCAGGATTGTACAAAAACAAGTGGGAGGTACTCACCTGAAAATAAAATAATATATCATGAGATAAAATTCTCGAAGAAAAAACAAACAAACTTGTTTTTCCTATATATGATTTGTTATGAAGCTGCGCTTCGAAGAAAACAGGTAATGTGTAATTTTCGACGTATAGGTACCGAAAGATTTATAAATAGATTCCCAAAGGGGCAGAGGAGCGTACGGATTCAGCCGCTGCTGAGAAGCCGACCCCCGTTCCTTGACAGAGCTTTTGATAGCTAAGTCTTTGATCTTGAACCGGAACGAAATTTCCGATGGTCCATTCGAAGGCTGAGATCTATCATCGAAGGTAGGCCACTTTGGTGCAGTTGAGGGGGTAGACTATACATCAGGATCAAGTTAAAGCACCTTGTGTTCAAACCAAACGTGACCGTTTCATACAAATTCATTCCCGGCGTTTAGGAATAGTAATCAGTCGCGAGATACTAATAGGCTAATATAATAGGAAAAGTGACTGTCTAAAGAGGATTATTTTATAACAACATTTATAAATATATATAATATATTTATATTTATAACATTTTATTTTATAATCAGTGTTCTGATTCAAATGTCATAATGGAGGCCTGTAGGTGAAGCTAAGGTTTACGAGTGTATCACGTTCGCCTGGAAGTTGAAGGTGCCGTTTATAGATAGCAATTTCAGTAAACATTTACACCCCATTAAATCGCGAACTCTAAACATTCACTTCTGGCCTTCGAAGAGATTTTCATTTTATAGTACACCTACCTCAACAGTTAGAATTATCCAGTCTCAAGCAGGAACGTTTTCTGTTCAACCGCCCTTTTCCATTTCAGATGGGTAGCGCAAAAGCTACAAGAGCCAACAGTAAAATGAGAACAGTCTTCTTACTCGTTCATAAATTCACTCCCATAAAAATTTTATTTGCGCTACTGTTTTATGCGACAGCATACCATCACACACTCCAATTCACTGAGGTGCTGTACCTTTTTTTCGTACTTTCATCTTTATCCAAGCAACAAATAATCTTCAAGCAATATGGCTTTTGGAGTGTGTAACACATTAATATTTTCGGTTTTCTCAGTAGATGTTCTGCGAGCTTTCAAATTAATTAGTTCCCAGCCAGACTCGTGTATCAATGAAGTAGCGATGAAAAATTGCAGATTTCATCCAGCCCCAGAGAGTGAATTCATTCAACCAGACCTCGTTGAATTCACGACTCTCAGCGATAATTTTCACTCGGCCACACTTGGCGCTTCCCACGTAACTGTAACTTATGGATTTGAGAAACTCAGTTGACATTCCTCCTCGTAAATATTCGTTAAACCAGCCCCTACTCGTTTACCGAAGCCACTCACTACCCCGCTGTTGTCTCTTAGCTCAGTATTTTTCTTTTTCACCAGAGACCTCGGCAGTAGCTCGTGGATTTTATTAATGAATTGTTAAACTCGCTCGGAAATGCCTCAACAAATTAAAACGGCTGAACGAAGACAAATGGAGTTTGTCTGACTTTCGTATCCATAAACGATGAGAGAAGGGTGGGGAAAAAATTGACCTGCAACCATTTTCATCAAACGGTCCACAATTTCGATCAAACAAAGTTGCTAGGACAAATTAATTAGGTACTACACCTATAGTTTTTATTTTTTTTTTTTGAAGGTAATTTGGCACCTCTGTAAGTATACTTCAACCATTACCCAACATTGTAAAGAAGCTTGTGAAGTACATCATGCGTAAAATATAGGCAGCTACTTTTTACGACAAAAAATATTACTCGTCGTTTCAAACTTGAATTTCTGCTGCGATGTCGGCCATGCAATTGTCTATTTATAATCCTTAAAGCTTAGCAATAATCATGGAGAACTATTAAAAATAAATTTACTTTTCTAGCAGAATGAACAGAATAGAAAAGAAATGAAAAATTTGTCGACGAGAAAAACGTTAACACTATTGTCATAACTAATTACACAAAAATTCGTCTCGCTAAAGGAACGGAATATTGTAGCAACCTAACTGAGCATTCAGTAAATGTGAAAAACAGTCCAACTAAATAATCGGAAATCAAAATTCCTCGGTAATCCTTCAAGCGCTAACACAATTACCAAAAGCTTCTCAAAATTATAAGTCAATTATTATAATTAATTTATAATAAGTCAGTGAACGTGTGGAAGGAAAAAATCCTCAGTTAGTGAAATTGGTAATTCGATCACAGAATGAAGAGAGCAATTAGATGCAGCTTATGTCTTCTATGCTGAGCCCTAGAGTGTTACATTGCTCTTCGTAGAATATAACGTTGGAATACTCAATAGGGTACTGTGCTCTTCTGTTTAACGTAACCACGTACTCACGGCAGCCTCTGTCATTACTGGAAAGACCTCGAGGCGCAATAATAATTCCAATTATCCACCATGGAAACAGCGCAAACGTAGTACGTGTACGTATATTGACACTACCACTGCTACTTTATCGGATCCCAACCGGTGCATCGTGTTGTGAGAGAAGCTGCGCTGCACTTCAATTAATTAACGTACAAAAACCCCTCATCTTCCTCTCATTCAGTTTCTTGTCGGTTTGTAATTACTGAAGCCATTGGAATTCCTATGAGCTTATTTTTCCTTGCTAATCCGATAACCCCAAGCGATCAACAAAGGAAACGCGTTTTGAATTTGAACAACCTTCAATAATCGGAATTGATGCGATTGTTTTCGAAGCATGGGAAACTATCGGGACCGAATCGAAACACAGAACAGGAATAGTTGACAAGATGAGATCCCTGCAAAACGGTAGTATCGTATATGTCAAAAATCAGTCAAGTTCAAAACAATTTTTGAGAAGTGTTCACCTAGTTTTTGTACCAACGATTTCAAATGTTTCTGAACTTTAAATCACACTCAGTAAATTACTTTGTTAAAAAGTTGTTTCCTCTAATTTAGAGAACAATAGAACATGTTGGCCTGGAAAAAGTGTTCCAGTATTTGAACTTTGATGAGATCCATTGAATTAACGAGTTTAATTTCGTGATGGCAAGAAGAAGCAAGAAAAAAGAAGAAACAAAGATTACCGAGTTTTGGCGCAGGAGACTGTGGCTGTGGGCAGTCATTTTTCCCATGTAAACGACACAACTCACCCCTCAAAGTACCATTGTGTTCCATTTTACATCGCCATTCTCTTGTTTCTATCCAAGGTAAGTGCGAATAAACTCTGACTCATCTATAAACGAAGAATTACTTTCTCCTGAGGAAGTCATTTTCACAAGCTTCTCTTGTCGTGGCATAAAATGCCAGCTCAGCTGTTCTTCGATGGGGTTATTTTTAGTACCTACGGTATAGATAATGATAATGGAAGGGATATAAAAATCATACAAATATTCTCTTGGTACTCTAGTAAGTTTTTAGGCGATAATTATTGTTTTAGAGTTGTTGGCAGTCATACATTCTGTAACTTATAGATTAATTTTGGTATGAAGAACATTTTTCAAAATATAGGTAAAACGTCAAAAAGTGTTCTTAATTGTCGGTAAGATAAACTAATTCTTAAACTTGGAGGCGAAAAAGTCTAAAACTGGATCAAAAGATTCTCATGAACGTCACTTTTTGAACCAGAATTCATGGGAACCGTAGTTATGGGTTGAATATGAGGCACGAATATCGACGAATTTTTAGTAATAGCCGATTTCCTCAATAAGCTTTCAAACGACGATAATTTCGATGAATCTACTATTTTTGGATGATGTTTATTTTCACAAAAGTTGAGTAATGGAACATTTCCCTAGTTTTACGAGTGTGTGCTGTACTTGAAGATCAATGTGATAAATCTTGGTGTCAAAGCCAGCAACGGTTACACTTTGAGTCTTCCCACTTTGTGCTGCGCTCAGTAAGAAATTGGTTTCGCCGAACGAAAACCGCACTTTAATCAGCCAAGAGCAACCTGATAACGCCGTTACTGGCTTGATACGAAGAGCTCACTGTGGAGCGTTTTGATGGAGCCAAGTTCACCCAGGATGGGTAGGGGTAGGTATGAATTTATCTTCATTCTTCATCGAGATGGAAGGGCCCATGTGGGAATATTTATGATTGAGAGTGTGGGTTGGGTTGGCGATGGGTTCGGTGAATATTGGAGGATGAATTATAGACGTCACCGAAATTTATCGAGAGGTTAGGAAGGAAAAGCGTGAAGATTTAATATAATATCAAGAACGAATTGGACGTTGACAAAACAATTGTACTTTATGTTTGCACTGACGGAAAGTAACTGAAAAAAAACGCACAAAAACCCAATTACGGTTGACACGAATTGGATTTCCCAACGGTTGGCTTTTGTGTTTGGAATTAATTTTTCGAAGGAAAAGAACCTTGTTGATGACAAAGTTGACCTGCTAGCTTTTTCTTCTCTTGGGATTTCTATGCGAGGACTTCCAGAATCAGGAAACCCAATATCAGTTGTCGCTTTAAAAAACTTCTGTCTAAAGCGTTATTTCCAAAACATTTCACGTGCCCCAACCATTACATTACATGGTCTACCACCTCAATAACTTGCGACTGTATACTGTGTTAAATTGTTCAAGAACAAATTGACGAATCTTTGAAATGATCAAACTTGTTTTTTTTTTGTTCATTATCGAAATGTTGATAGTGGTGCATTAATAATTACCCTAGTTCTTTTTATGTCCGGGGGCTGTGAGGAGGAGAAAAACCAGAAGACTCATTGGCTATTCTTTATTGGCTGGCCGAGCACTTTCGCTGTTTTGTTGATTTGTTTGTTTGAAGAATTCTTTCGGTGTCCGACGTGACAAAAGTATCAAAGCAGTAGGTAGCTAAAATTTTCGACGGCAATCGTTGCAATAATTGGTTCATTCCAACCAGGCAATCTCGCAGTTGATTTTTCGGGATTGTAGTACCTACAATCAAACGCTATGGATTTTAGCTTTGAAGTTTCGATGAAAACAGTCTGGTCCCTTGAGCTTGTTAAGCTAAGTAATTTGATTAAGGAATTGATTACTTCATTCAGTTGCTGTTTAGTTGAATAGTTTTCAAGTTCACGCTTTCAGTACAAATAAATACCCAATTTTTCAGTTTCAGTTATAGCTCCAGTTTTGTAGCAAGTTAGTTTCAGAATTATTGTCTTCTTGAGTTTGGACCACTCTGTAACAAATGAGACATTTTTTGTTCAATTATATTTAGTACGTTCGTTTGATAATTTTTTGTAGAGAACTAGGTAAATAGTTTCCACTCAAGCCTATGTTGTCGATTATAATCATCTGAAATCTATTCTATAGGATGATTTCGCTTGTGATAAAATAATTCCAAATAGTTTGCTTGCATTTGAAGGGAAACAACGCTTTGCCAGAAGGTCGGTGAATATTGAAGAAGCAACTGAACCGAACTGAATGGGAAAACGAAGGGCAGAAAGTATACAGAAACCGGGAGTGAGTAAAGGAGATAGAAAATAGTTGGTTTTGAGCGCGGAGGAGTGAAAGGAAAAATGGAGTAACAAGTTGAATACCAATGAGCGAACAACGTCATCCTCTTTGTCAGACTGTTCAACCGGGCTTGGAATTTTATAGTTAACACTCCCCCAGCCAAAGGAATCGAAGCGAAATTGATTTCAAATACTTGCTAATCTCAAAAAGATTCTCATGGTTTATCGGGGAGTGATCAATGATTGCCTATTGTGAAGGAAATTGATTGTATCATTTTTGTTTTTTAAAAAAAGATATAAGTAGAAACATTCCAAAGTGTACTTTCCATTTATCGCAGTGAAGAAAAGTTTCCCCTTATTACTTTTTTTAAACTCTCGTTTAGCTAGTCTTTACTTTTAAAAAAGTTATCTTTCCACTGCAATTTTTCTTTTACCCCAGGAATCGAAATGACTTTTGCCCAACCGAACTCGGCGTTCGGACTGGAAATTGGAGCAATGCCCACTACTCCAAAAATTTAATTAGGTAATTAATAAAACCCATCATTTCACAATTATTTCAGCGAGAAATGCTTGCTTTCAATTAAGTACTTTAATTTTCTAGGGAGCGGAGCGTTTCAATATATGACTAGGGAGTATTATTACAGTGAACACCACTTCTCCTCAGGAGAACAATTTGACGAATTCCCGATAAGAGAAAATCTTTTTCAATGCTATTAAGTGTACACGGTTTTATTTTTTCAATTAACAAAAATATATTGTGCTCTTTAATGGTGAAACAAATCAGGCGCCCACGTATTATTGGTAGTAAACTAACTAAAATCATGAAGATCATGAAGAGATAAACATTTTTTCTAAATATTTGGAAATTCTAAAGAAATACATAATTGTATATAAAAAAATATATAACTGTATATAAACTGTATACTAAAATTTTTAAACTCCGCAGCGACAGTTAGGAAATCGATTGGTATACTCAGTGTTTATGTTACTCGGAAAAAGGAAGAAAACCTGCCTTTTCCAATGTCTAATTATCTGAATTGTTAACTTTTTGTTGAAGCCATGAAGGGTTTAAGTTTCAATATTGATTATTCTGGAAGGTTGAGAAAAGATTTCAGCTGAAAATAAACGTAATACGAATATCAAAAACCTAAAATACCTACGAAGCAAAAATGATGTGGACACTTTATTGGTGCGCACTTTATTGGTGATTATATATAATAGCAAACACATCACCTATATATTTCCTCTTACACAATACCTATATTTCTCTTTCTTGACGTCGCATTTTTTTATGTCCGTGTATTGTGAGTGGGGAGAAATCAGTCGACTCATTCTCCGATTGTTTATTTTCTGGCCGAGTACTTTCGCCCGTTCGGGCATCATCAGGGCGACTTCGAGCCATAGGGCTCACAGCATCATAGGTACGCTGGACAAAAAGAATGCTATACCTAATGGGAGAGCTGTAGAGTGGTTCAAGTACTCAGTGGCCTCGGAAAGGGGGAATACTCTTGAAAATTACTCGTAGAAACCTCTACCGCTCGTACGTATCTAAGGTTTCCAGCGCTAGCCTGAAAATAGGATACCTCTTATTCTCCTTCGTCCTCAGACAATCCAACTTGGCTATCGCAGCTGCTCTTCTACTCGGGAAGTAACACCTTCCTGCGGATATAAGGCCGAGTCGTAAACTCTACGAGTATTTATTTCCCCGGGCGGGCCTATTACGAACCGCGATCCTGAAACTGTAGGACGAGCGAGTTGCAGGTACCTAAGTAAAGCCATATAGAAAGAAAATAAACTCATAGGTACTGAAAAAAATGACCTGCGTAATCTTGACTGAAAAGGCAATCATGCTCAACGGGATATAATTTTTAATCTCGACATATATTTATTAATACTAAGTATGCAGGAAACGCATTTTTTATGAACCACCAAATGTATGTATTATCGATTTATTATTAATAGGGTCCACAGCCCTATGGCTCGAAGTCGCCCTGAGGATGCCCGAATGGGCGAAAGTGCTCGGCCAGCTAATAAAGAATTGGAGAATGAGTCGCCTGGTTTTTCTTCACCTCACAACCCCCGGACATCAAAAAATGCGACGAGAAGGAAAAGAAAAATACATGATGTTTTCATAACATCTCCGCCTAATTGGTACAGGTTATGAATTATGATATTTATGGCCCCAGGGAACTACGTACATACCTTTCGCCAGTTTGGCTTGTAGTGCGTCTCTTGAATGCAATGTGTTCGCTATATCACAGCATTAACAATTCACAATGTTCTTACATGTGCTAAGAATTTTTCATCCAAGGGCTGCCTAATATATTTATCCACTCATATAAAAAAATGCTTTGGCCCTGAAGCCGTACTGCAAAATGTAGAGATTTATCGTAGTCTCATTACCCATTTTCATGTTAGACAATTCTTCGCCAGTTTTCAACTCTTTCACCTCACCATTATTTCAACAACTGCATAAACGTTCCCGTAGGTTCCATTCAGATTGATCAAAATGCCACATAGTACCTAATTAATGAGGGGATGAATCGCTCAATAGCCGATGTGGTAGTTTACTTGAAATAAATTCTATCCATCTTGAAGACTCAACGACCGAGAAAACCGTAGGAAAAATTATCATATATATTAAATAAAGGATGAGGCAAGACCATCTTAAAGAGCTACAACCAACAGCTGGGACTTAATGCGAGGCTTGACGTTCTTATTCAGTACAGCAGGCTCCTAATCATGCAAAACATTCGTCAGATTTAATAAGTTAACTTTTTGAAAATCATATTTTCTATTATAACGAAAAAAATTATGTTTAAACGGAATTGAATTAGGCCAAGTTCCATGTTGACATCAAATGAGGAAATGGAGTGGCAACATCGAAGGTCCCAAGCAATAATTCAGTCCACACCAATAATTTTGTCGTGCCGGTTGAGCATCTTTATGCATAATAACCACATTACTGATTGTTGTGGTTATTACCAATAACTACATTACCATGTAGTTGGGATCTTGTGCATTTATTGTGAAAAAATAGAAGTATACGAAAAACGAATATAATTATTATATTTATGATTATAATCGTTAGGTATTTTTTCATGTTTTGATTTCATAAATACATTTCAATATAATGCATAATATTAGTTTAAAAAAAATTAACATAAGAGGAATTACAAGTTCTTCAATCTTGCGGCTATACTATTGTACTGGTACAACTAAATCTCGACCACTTTTCTACTGAAGGTAGCCGATCAGCTATGTGAGTCGCCATCTTTCATTGTTGCAGTCAGTCACTTTCATTGTCTCTGTAATTCATCGGTGACATGGATACTGATAAAAAGAGCGTTAGTAGCAAATTGAGTTTTTTTTTCTCTTTTTGAGAAGACCGCGAAACGGCTTGAGAAATAACATGGAATAGGGTAGGGTGAGTAACCAACTTTCTTTCAGGACCACCGTGATCCTATCCCGACCCTACAGTTACCTACTTTGTACATCCTTATATCCTTGCCCATTACACGAAGCTACGAGGAAGAACTCTGTTCCTGATTTTCCTTTCATTTACCCGACACCTGAACACCTCCCAATCCTCCCGATCCAACTTGTTTCACTTTCTTGGCACTTCTTTTCTTGAGTTACCAACTTCAGGCCATCGATTCCCTAACTTTTTGGCCGTCACGTACGCAGTACAACACTTTTTGCTACGTCACGTGTCTCAAATGTATTCGAAATACTATGTTTTCAACCCTGGATAAATATTAGTGTTGAAAACAATAAATCCGTTCATTTTGAGTTTGAATGCCTAAGTACCTTACTCTAAGTTTTATAGGAGTTTATTTAACCAAGGTCAGTTCAACGGCGAGGAAAAAAATCTCTTTCAGAATAGGACGTTTAATATTCTACTCTGTCGCAGTTTATTTGCGACATCATTCGTCGGAACGTTCTTCTCTTAGTTCAAAATATACAAACGTAATCTACGATGAAGGTGTCGCCCTTGAAACGAATTCCGTTCCCTCTCATCAGCCAGCCCTGGCGAACTAACCGCAGTTTTCCTACTAAATATTCAGTACCATCCAGTGTAGAAGCTGGTGGACTAAGGTAGTTTCATTCAACGTCCCAGGGCCTTCAAGAGGGGTCACTACTCCCTCGAATAATTACATCAACCGGGGACGAAATTGAGTTGGCTGAACTTTGTCGCTCGAACCAACACAGTTTCGTTTTTTCTGGTATTATATTTAAAAAAAAAAGCACTCGTGCTCTTCAATATAATTTAAGCTTTTCAGAAAACCACCTGTAGTGATAAAAACCTGAATGAATTATTTTGCACCATTACAATATTTATAAAATATCCAAGAAATCCACAAAAATAGTATTTTATTTTTAAAATAATATTCTCTTGTAAGTTAATGTGAGTGTTTAAGGTAATGTGTGTGTGAAGTTAATGTGAGCTAGTTAATTTTTCTGAAAAACAACGATGTCTGTATTTTTTGTGATCCGAGTTTTTGTGGACGACTTCATGAAAAATTAAGAACTACCTAAGTTGTATATGGTTCGATTTTTATTTGGGAATTCGTGAAAAAACTGTGTGAAAAAGTGAGTTTTTGAAAACATGATTTTGTACGTGACTGAATAAACTTTAATTAAAGATTCATCATTCACATTCTGCACATGTTTTTTAATTGTTGTGTTCTTTCCATAAGATATTTACCGTTTTTTAGCAGTAAGAAAGTAAACCACCACTAGTTGTTGTACCATCATGTTGTTTCTTGGTGGACCTAAGCTAACCCTGGGGTGGTAGGAAACCCACCAGGCTATTTTTTGTCGCTGCTTTTCGGCTGTTAACCCTGCAACATGCAAACAAATGATACGGGCAAAACCCACGTTCACAAGATATCGCCCCGACAAACGAGTTCACCGCGGTCCCGATGGACTACCTTCATTCACATTTGCCTTACACTTCTTGGGAGCGGTTTCTGGTCCGTTACGTTCGAAAACTAAAATGTTCCGAGTTGGAAAAGCGGAGGGAAATATCAATTATCTGGCGTGCATCAATACCTACCTCAACGTGTAAAGCATAATGGGTTAGGATTACGAGTATGTCTTTAAATTGTTACTAGGGGCTGAGCTTAAAGTTAGGTAATTTAACTGTCCACATTTCCCCAATGTAATGTACCAATTCATTTTTCAATCGTTTGTGAGGAAATCAACAATATTAGTGGAATATACATGAAAACATCACATTTATAAACTTTAAACGTTCTTTTCATCAATTTAGTGCAAATGAAACCAAGAATGAAGCATATACCTATTATTGATATACACATCATCTACTATCATTATGCTGAAATACCCTTAAAATTGAGGTAGCGATTTGGCTAAAAAAAAATTGAGACATTTTCAGACTAAGCTTGATTTTTGGTGAAAATGTCAAGAATTTAACTTTTAGTTTCGACAGAAAAGTATTGACGGCGTACGGCGGACGAATATAATTTTTTTAAATGGATATGCGGATTTTGCATGCTTTAAATCGTAATACATCAAATTTTGAGGGGGGTTATAAAAAAAATTTCTAGGGCGATTCACAATGTTTTATTATTAAATAATAAACCAAAAAGCAGAGGGTCTTGTAACTATGAAAACAGCATACCGGCGTGACAATATAACCCACAGCCTTAACGATACAATTCTACGTATTCCGGGGTCTCGTTGGAGAAAAATTGCTTTAGCGTTTGGTTAGGCTTGCAAGAGCAACTGTGTGTCCCTCTATTTCATTATCGATTCACATCCTCAATATATGCTTCTGTATGGGCTACAAGGAGGAGCATAAAATGTAGTCTGGGCAGAGTTATCGGTCGAGGGTATCAACCTCTCTGCGACCTATATTATTCCATTCCAGCTTATACCCTACACCTGCGCCCAAAACATCACCCATTCCACCTCCTCCCTCGAATACTTTCGCTTTCACTCGATCATGATGAGGGTGCCGACTGTCACGAGTGTTGAGCTATAGTATAATAAATGCTCCCCAGTATGCGGCCAGGTAGCACCCTCGCGAACGTTTTACGAAAACTATTTTACCTCTTTCTTTGCTCCATTGTCAAGCCATTGTCTATCCTATCTAAATAACTATCGTAACCTCTGACTAGGTTTCCTTTCTTCATTTTTGCTGAATAAAATTTATGACACCTTGGAGAATATACGAGAACCCGTTTTCGTCAAGTATAAAATGATATGTAAAGTAATGAATCTCTCAGTCTTTGGCTTTCTGTATTTCATTTGTATAACGCTTTTTTGAACAAAAACTATTTAAAAAAGGGGGGTTTCAAAGTTGAAAATAACAAACATAATAACAAAGTTACAGCTCTGGTCAGTTTCAATAGCGCAAAAATCAAAACCAGACAGACATATTTATAGGACATAATTCTCACTCGTTTCCGTTGAACCTTGCTTCTGTGATACTTCGAGTGAGAAAACGTACACTAAGTATGATAAATTTCAAAATGAACAAATTTAGAAGTGAGTTGTTTCCATAGGTAAGTTGTTTCCATAGGTACTGCTGGAAAATTTGCGTACGATTTCGTTGCCTACGCCGACTGATGCAGCCGATTTAAAAGTTTGTTCGTTCATATATTTTTTGCCTGGAAAGAGTTTAACTCATGTTAAGGAAACCATAGAAAACCATGAGCTAGTCCTTTCTTTCCATCGACCTTTTCCTATTTTTCGAATGCGATTTACTTACTCTTCTGATGTGAAAAGCTGAGAAGAAAAATTTTCAAATTACCCAAGCTGCAGCGGTTCGGAAAAACGAGTCGAGGATCCGGTAGAAATGAAAGCTGAGAAATGAACTCATTGTCGGTGTTAAGTTAATTTGCCGGAACGGTCGGAGTTTCGATTTTTGAATTGATTCGGAACGCTGTTAGTGGGAGAAATATCAGCATGTGAGTGACGAAACTTGCTTTACGATCTGGTTTCAGAGGAGGACAAAGGCTCAGCTCGTTTGCCAACCGCGAGTCCGATTACTCGTTATTTTCATTTGAGCCATGAAACACTGCAAACTGTTGCCATACAGAGTAGCTCAGCCTGACACGATCAACAGTAGCTATGTGGACTTTCTGCGGTTAATTCAGAGCCAGCGAAAATGCTAATCGGTTCTGAAATGTATATTATCACTTCTGTTTTACCGATTTGCGTTTTTACCTTCCTTCAGGCGCAGTGTACCTCGGAGGTGTCACATATTTTAATGTCTACATATCAATACGCTATAACCCACTTCTGAGCGTAATTCGACGCAGAAAAAATATAAATGGTTATTATTGTTGTCAGAAATGATTCACTGCAGCTGTAATTGTTTTTCTCCATTCTTATCACTCATCTAAATTTGACTCAAAACCGATTCAACCAACCGGATCAACAAACAGATAGAAATATAAAATTGAAGATGTAAATTTTTTTATGTAAAACGAGGATGAGCAATTGATATCATTCAGATTCACTGTTATTCAAGTGAAATTAAGCTGGGGTAAGTACATCTAGAACGATGCACTTACAACTTCTTATTGATAACGACGGACTTCACAGACGGTATAGGTATTTTGTATTTGGTGAGTTTTAGAGAATTTCTTGTTTTTCGAAAACTTAAACGTTGAAGTTTTGGTTACTTTGATAAATCATAGGTTTCTCATGGTTACCGCCTAGTAGATGGCGAATTATGGTGACCATTAGAGACATATGATTCTACAAAGTAACCAAAACTCCTACGTAAAAGTTTTGAAAGAACATTGAATGCACTAAAATTCACCATTTGATTTGTCAACCGAACCGCAGTTACCGAGTATAAACTCATTTTATAGGTAGGTTATAGTGGTGAATTTCCTGTAATATCTTCGATGATTTCAGCAGCAGAACCATACAATCAAAATAGCGACTTTGGTTTCCCTCGGTAGATTAGCATGAAATAAGTACACTGGCTTTAAAAATTTAACAAAGAGAGGAAACTAATAGTCAAAGTTCACACTCAATTCTGTGGCAAAGGGTAACATTGAATCAGAGAGCATTATTATTATGGATTATTTAGTCATAATCACCGATATGTGTAATATAGAACTGTTTGATTGAGTGCCTGGAGGAATAGCATTAAGTATGTATGTAATCCTTAACCTAATCCTAATCAACAAACCTTAACAGCGCTAATAGTTTTCCCCAACATGAGAAATTGTTTCTATTACTATTGATCGAGCTCGATTGAAGAGGTACATCAGATTCAATTGGCTATTGACTTATTACACGCTATTAGTTGAATACAGCATAGACGTTCGAGTGGTATCAGGATTCAACATATTATTTGTGGAGATGAACGTTTAAGTGTCGGCCAGCACAGTCGATAGCCTTCAGAAGCGAAATGTCCCTTTTCATTATGAGCTACTACGGCACACTGAAAACCCTATTGGTCTAATGAAGGGTTCTCTGGTAAGCAGTAAAGCTGTAATTACGGCTTACAGACGAGAGCCACGATAATGTTCTTATCGTTGGAACGGTCAAGCTCGATTGTGAAAGCTTTAATTGAGAATCATTGATGAAAGAGACAATAATTAAAGCAGGTAACTCATTACAACAAAGAAACAATACCTCGCATTGAATATTCATTTCATAACCCAAGATTTACAGTGCTCACATATGGGCAGTAAAGCTCCAGCAATGCGATATTTCAAATTCTCTTTGAATTGTATTCAGTTAAGCTTTCTCTTTAATCAGTCAGAGGGAAAGCCCGCTTATTGAATCCGCTTCGTAATGCGCTAGCAACAATCTAGCAGGTATTACAACACTGCTGAGCCCATTAATTTCATCATTCATTCTTATACTTTGACATATGTATTAATATGTGGCAAACTAACAATAACCTCGCCCTGTAGAAACTCCCAAACCTCATTCATTCCAGATTTTTACCGCTTGACCTAGCAAATCTCGAGTTCAATCAAGTCGATTCTAGGCACCCTTTTTCATATCACGGAAAGTGATTCTGAGTTTACTGGCGGACTGACTTTCACTAGTGCTAATTGTCAAAGCGGAATTTAAAGACCATTGATAAATCACTCAAAATAATTGAGAAGACCGTTGTCTAGAATAAAAATTATCTAAAAACAAACATTGGAATCATATTGAACAACTCGTCGATGGTCAGATTAGGCATTCGGGTCAGTGTTAATTTTCACCATCACTATAAATGCTTTTAACTGGTGTTCCAGGGTTAGTCAGGCCTAGAAGGGATCGGGAAGTAGATTTAACCTCCCAGACCACTTTACATCCGAGGTAGCTTCAGCAGCTTAAGGAGATGAGAAGGTCTCCCTTCTGCCCATCAGCAGGAAATGAAAGAACGAGGGACACGCCTTCAAGAGCACCTACACGTCGGTGGAGGGTAGGTTTACGAAGATATCACACCTCATGCATACGCAAAAGGGGTAGGACACACTTTGATTCAGCAGACTTTCCCTGGCCATATGTAGTACAAACACTGGCTGACCTAAATCCTTTACTTCAATTCTCAAAGACTTGTTTCTCCATGACCGCTCGTTTCATCGTACATTCTTATCGTACGTGTGGTGGGAGATAATAAATTGGCACCCCAAGTCTCGGGTTATTGTTATCCTTTCGAGTCACGCTCTTGCGACGCGTGGGCGATACTGAAACATGTCATTGAAACCAAAATTGTCCGAGGACATCGTTTTCAAGCTGCCAACGTTAATATTTGCCTACCTGCGCTTTGAACTTCCAGGTTTTTAGAACTGTTTTTTTTTTTCCGAGAAACTAGTGATTTCATTTTGATCCTACCTATTTTATTCTGATGTAATTACCATATAAATTCTATACAACGATCTCTAGGAAAAATACTTCTTACTCCGCGTGTGTTACTTTAGAGGATGTAAAGTAAGTTTTAAAATAAATCAAATACCAAAATTGCGATTTGGAAGTTTTGTTAAGAAGGTGCAAGCATCACAAAGCAGACGATATTCAAAATTTGGCGATAATACCAGCTCTGGTCCTGCTATATGTATAGAGCCATAAGAGAAGCTGTAAGCAACCGCCATTATTACTGTTTCGAAATCGTGGCTCGACTGTGGTGACAGCTAATCATCGTACTTGCTCTCGGCTCTGCCTGTTGTCGACAGGAGATGAGTTGGCTAGTGGGCTGAGACAGACGAAGTGTTCAGCTAGACCAAGAAGGAATTGGCTCACTATGAGGAATGAGGCGAGTTGGCCTCTTGATTCTGATCTGAAGATTTATCATCTGATCGTAAGTACATTTTATGTGCAAAAGTGTAAATTAATTAAAAGTAACTTGGTAAGAATTAATTCGCATAGTACGAATTAACTATGAACTTTTATTTATATAATTATGACTCTTCCGTTTTCAAAAGTAGGTACCTACCCATGTCTTGTCTGTCTATGATTTGTTACTTGAGGTTGAGGATGAGGCATGTCTTGTATATTATTTACTTTATCAAGTACGTTAACCTACACAACCCTCCTGACAAATTATACTCTAATAAATCTGCCAAGGATAGCAGAGAATAGCGGGATGAGGTGTTCTCTTGGTTCCATAGTTTTTATTTGTTCTTCTACCGCTTTCGCCAACGACCTGTTCAGGAAGATTAGAACATTGGTATGTCATGATCAACATCTTGGCTGGATGGCCAGTTGAAGGAGTTATTGGGAATTTCCCCAACGGGAGTAGTCGTCGTTTGTGAGCCTATCATAACATAAAGCCCGTTGATAGCCTCCGTTGATGCATAAGAAGTCATTGAAAGGTATCAGCGAAGAAACCGAAACTTATAAGAAAAAAATAGGTAACAGCTTCGAAGCAAAACACAACACCGATCAAATTAGGCTTACTGCATAGTTACCAATAAAAAAAGCTAAATTCTAACTGGTTACTGTCTGAGCAGTTTATACTTCTATACCTAATAACATATTGGTATATAATATACGATTCCACTCCTCGACCAACATACTTATTTTCAATCAGTTGTTATCATTTACTAATAATGTCTAGAAAATGGTAATTGAAATAATTGATCTATTGATCTATCTATTGAACTATATTATCATGTTAGTCATAATTGAGAAAAACTCTCGCTCATTTAAAGGGGTCAAGTTATTATTTTTTGATAGGACAAGACACTAAAATTACCCCAACGTTAAGTGTGTGCTCAATCAGTATAGAAGCTCTTCCATATTTATTCAACCATTATTTCCTGAAAGGAATGATAGCTGACTTAACTCTTCAGAGCGCTATGCGAAGGTCGGGTGTGAAATGCGTGCAACTGGCATTCGCTCGTAACGTGAGGCAGCGGGAATAGCAGCGAAAGGTGAAAGAGATCGAGGAGCAAGCAAGAAACGGGGTCGAAAGACGTCAAGTTTTTGATCGATGTGGCTGTGGAAGAGGTTTAGTACACAACAGTCTTCTCCCGGCCTCGTATACATTAATTTGCGAGAAACCCAACGACGAATGGAGGCAATTTATCAGAGAAATAAGGTGCTATTACAGGATCCGACATCTTGAGGCAGCAGAAACCTCATGAAATCACTTATACTGAGTAATTCAGTAATTCTAATGGGACTCAAAAAATTGGTGAAACCGATCGCATGTTCATTTACCGTAATGTAAGTATGTTATGCCAAATGTACGAGAGCAGGTTCAAGGTTTGAGAATAGTAAATGATTTCATGATCGCACGGTTCCACACAGAATTAAATGTAAACAATGAACCACGCTAAAAAGCGGACGATAGAAATCAAATGACCTTCATTTTAACAAGTTATAATTATGTCTCGTACTTACAAATAATATGAACTCAGGTGAATGTGCTACCTTTTTTCTCTGAATTAGGTTGCAATTTAAGTAAACGTGAAAAATTGAAATGTTTCCATTTTTCTTTCTGATGGACTGCGATTCAGAAGGTTTTAGTTGTAACCCTCAAAAGCTAAGGAATGAAACGATTTTTCTTACATCAACAGTTTACTAGATACAGCTGTTCAATTGTAAAATTACATCACCCTTGTCTCTTTTTGTTCACGATTTACTGATAAGCCCTTGCCAAAATAATTATTGTGAATTCCATAAATGTCGGTACTAATAAATTATAAGGGATGAATTGAAAATTTCACGGGTTGCATGTATTGGATTTCCGTGGTTGGATAATGTAATAGATATTTCCGAAATTATTTTCAGATTTAGTCAACATTGAATGAGGAGAGGAGGATAAATTTTCAAAACTGAATAAATACCTAGGTTATTTCAATCATCGTTTTCCCGGTAGAATTGTCCCGGTGTATTTGTCTTGGTCGGTTCTGAAAGTGTTTAAATACTTGAAAACTTACAGAACCGACCGGTAACCGGTAGCGGTAGCCAATTGGTACTTAACCATGCCACTGCAAACTAAGAAAGTCCCCAGAAATGTGCTCTACCTCACGAGGTGAGATTTACCGTGCGACTTGCCTTCGCAAGGCAAGAAGACCGGAGAAAACGAAAAAGAAAAGAGCAAACAGCAAAGTATGTTAAGTAGAAGTTACTGGAAGCACTGCCGTATACTATCCAGTTCTAGGCATTTATTCACTCCAAGAAGTCAAATGCGGTCACCCTAAACGTAAAAAGCGAATTCCCTTTCCCGCTCTTTTTCCGTTTTCCATTTACGTAGAGTTTTACCTTTACTTCGAAAGGCTGGGATCTTCTCCAAGGTTTTATATGTAGGTGACCCGATCGTATTTCTTATTCCTCGAGGAGTAAAGCGATAAACCATATTATTGAACACACTTTTAAGAAGACTTTTTATTAAGCAAACGAGTCGGAGGCGTTCAATTCAATTCCGTTTCCTAGGGGACGTTGATAATATAGTTTCTAGCTATTGATTGGTTGAGTTTCACAACTCATTAGATTGCGTTTATGTTCATCGCTAAACCTTTGAATGACTTACAGCCAAACGGAGTGGGTAGAATGAGTATGGAGGTATGAGTCGCTGTCAATAAGTACATAACTGCTAAGCCGAACTGTCGATTTTTAATTCTTAGTGGGTTTCAAGCGGAGAATAAGTCTTGATGATGTTTTTTTTCTATTTCAATTGAGGTGTCTAGCCGCAATAGCATCTATTATATTTCTTAATAGTTGTCGCAGCATTTGTAATCGTCAGCATTTGAAAAATATAATGCGATGTTATACCGTCAGAGGTGTATATCAATTACTCTCTTCAACTATAACAACGGGAATAACAGAAAATATACTATAATTATCAACGTCCCTACATAAAACATTGGAGACATTTCTTGATTTCTTAACTAATTTATGGATCATTTTCCCATTCGTCTTAGACATAATTTTGTTTGACATGTTCGTAAAGGAGTTCATTTTATACTTCCATTCTGTTGATTCAAAATAATTTTATTTTAGTTTTCTCTTCAACAAGTTCATAGTTAGCAGAAATTCTTTCATTAAGCACTCCGCTAATCCAGCACAGTCTAGTATAGGACCTTGAAGTGGCGTCATCAGAATTAGACGGTCAACTCCTGATGTACGGCTTGGATTAGAATAATTAACGACTTGGTCTCAAACCGAATTACCTACAGTTATTACATCAGTGTAGAGCGTCAACAGAATCGCGTTCTTCGTTTGCTCGTTCCATTGCCGGCCTTTGCCATCTAACCTCCCCATGCTTCGTAGTTCTATTAATATTCATGGAGGTCGTGGCAGCTTTCTGGATCCTCTCTTGGCTCCTGGAAAATCACTGTGGTCTTAGACCTATCGAGGTCGGTTACACTTGACAATAATAACTGTCGCATTAGGGAAATTCCGGTCTAAAATCTGATGTAATGCAATTATGAAAATGACGCGAAAATTCCGAAAGTTGCCAAGAGTTGCATTATCTCCTACCATACTGTCCTATAGAATTTTTAACGGTCAGAGAAAAACTCTAATTTCAGGAAACGGGAATTTTGAACATTATTTCGAGGGCATCATGCGTACAAACACAAGCTTCCTATGTAGAAATCCGTAACGAATCCAATATTGAAATTAGCTAAACTAGGCTCAGAACTTACCTTCTTGTGAAGTTTTTGAGTCTCTATCGAAATTTCAATCACTATTTATGTTAAATTTATTCACTCAACCAAGTTTGGTAAACGATTAGTGCCCTTATAAAATTGAAAACCGAAAGAGTGTCACGAGTTTTCATAAATGAGCTTTGGAACGCACGTCGTAGTTCACCTTGAAAAACGCTCAATTTCATTATAAATAGCCACTTTTTTATACATATGCTTTGTATGATTCTGGCTCCTATTGTCCCAGCTCATCCTAATTGTCCGGTTTCCCAAGTAACTTTTGTGGTTTTAACGGCCAAAAGAAACGGCTTTTGTGCCTGTTTCCGTTCATTGTTCCGTTAATTTGGCGAAAACTCGGTTAGCGTAAACCTTCTCTTGTTCTGGTTCCAGTCTGGTTCCAAATGACGCCCGCCGGGTCAGCTGCAAGTGCTTGGCATTCGTCCAGTATCCTACTCCAACTCGACGATGGGGTTTTCTTGTATCCTTCGTTTTATTCGTATTCCATGGAGTTCCGTCCTTTTTCGGGAGCTGGTAAGACTTTTGAAAAGGTTTTTTGCACTGCTTCTTAAAACCGGGTTCGAATTAGATAAGGACGATTCTGTCGGCGCTATCACTTGGAAACGAGCTAGCGATTGAAATGAATACTATTCAAAAGAGATCAAAGACTTTAAAAATAGAACACCTGAAACTCTATCGACTTTGAAAGCTATCTCGGATTGAAATTCCCTTTGATAACTTCCTTTTAATTTACGAACGATATGAATTCAATTAACTTTCAAGTTTGAAAACTTTGCGAATCACCAGAACAAATTAGTTAGTTCTGAAAAAATCGTTCAAACACTCAAGCAATCATCCGAGCGTTAGTTTTTCACAATCTTAACCAATCTGATTCAAGATTTTAAGCTATCTTTGTATAAATTTGATAAACGCGTTCTGAGGCTTGGGAGATAATCCCCGAAAATGGTTCCTATACTACGATACATTCGGACATTTTTCACGGCAGATCGATACTTTCACGCTTGGAACAGTAAAGCAGTAATGGTGCCCGTTCGGGACACTCGTGGGTTCAGCATAACTTGCTCCCGTTTCAACAGAAAACAGCATTTCATTTAAGTCTGCAAGCTACCACCAGAATTCTTTCGATCGCGTGTCCAGAATTTCTCGCCGCGTTTCCCGGAATAACTAGTATTAGCATTGACGTCATAATCGGCCGATGGTGAACCTATAATTTTTTTTTTAACGTTCATCGAAAATGTTTCATAAAATCTAGGTCGTATAGCACTTTACGGTGCATACGATGAAAGTCAATAATTGTCATCAGGTAACAGGCACGAGGTCGAGAGGAAAAATATCATAAAAACGCAGCAAATGATTGTTCAGTGGTTTATCATTCCTTCCCTTCAATAATTCAACGATAACTCAAGAACTAATAAAGTTATCAACCCCACGATGGTCTCATTCGATTCAGCGTCCAAAAATCTCGTGATGTTGATAGCAGATACATCTTTTACTGAAAAAACGCTGGAAAATAAGAACTTTCTCCCCCATCAAACCCCCAAAAATACCCTTGAAATTGAGCTAGCGATTTGATCAAAGAATTGAGCCATTGTCAGGCCAAAATTGATTTTTGGTGAATATTGCAAGAATGTTAAAAGTTAGTTACAAGTTTTGTTAGAAAAATGTTCGTCGGCGTACGACAGATTTTTTTTTGTTTTATTGGATATTCGTATTCATTTTGCTTGAAACGCAAAACATTAAATTTTGACGGGGGTTAGAACATTTTTTTTTGGCGATTAGAATGGTTTATTATTGAATAATAAACCAAAATGAGAATTAGGAGAATGGAGTGTAAAATCTTCACTCAAAGTCTGAAAGAATATGGAATTGGATACAAATTGGAAGAATGAGCAGTTTTGGAATTCAGCCAATGTGCAATTTTAATAACAGAACAATTTTAATAACAGAACGGTCTAGCTAGCTTAGGACCTTGCTCGTATTCAAAAGTCAACTGTATTTCATGGTCGCTAAAACTTCCCTGGAAATATTGTGATATTACGGGTTACCAACTGAGGTTCCCTCGACATCAGGAGCGAAATAGCTTCCTGGTTTCCCCATCTCCCTCGGATGTCCGTCGAACTTAAGTCGTTAGTAGTTTTTGAATTGGTACAAGTACAGTTCATTAAGTCTCCCTTTCCAGGCCAGCAGGTAAGTTCCTCCTTAAGGCTCCAGAAGCGTAAAGTTTGAGTGGTCTGTCGCAGCTGTTGGCTTACTAATAAGTTTCTGGGAGAATCTTCGCCGTTCGTTTGAAACCACTCAAGGCGAAAAATCACGAAAAACTGCCTTCGGCTTTTTGTACCTTTGAAAATATAATTATGAAACTTTTGAGTTGTTATTGAAAGAATCATGAAAGACTCGTCCAAAGATTCATCATAACTCATGTATTACGTTCAAAAATGAACGGAGTTTTCTTATATCAAAAGTTTTAATATATAACTATAGTTCTACTTCAATAACGAGGTGCAGTTCGCGATAGACGGTTCAATACTAAAAGCGCTGAAGCCATCGCGAAATGTTTAGAGAATGTCATTGGATCAAAAGGCCGACTCGTTCTCAAACAAAAAACATTTGTAATACGTATGCAGTAAAGGTAGCGTACGTATTCTACAGTCATCTGTCAGCGAAACTAATGCAATCGGAGATGTTGCAAATAATATGCATAAGTTTCATGAGTTCAGAATGATTCAATTTTCGGTTTATCTTGAACAATTATAAAGCTATCACTGCTTCGTAATTACAACTATTACGACGCTTTACAATTTTGTAGCGTGCTCTCAATATAATCATTCTGACACTGGTAAAATTATACCGTTGAACATTGACAGTCGGGTCAAATAGTTGTCTTGTTTTGAAAATGATCTGTCGACAGCTCGTAGCCCAGTATTAAAGATCAACTGAATTAAATTGAAATAATTAAAATTTCCTCTGCTGTCTGCCTTTTTGTTTTAGTCAAGAAAGATTTAGATTCTGCAGATACACAGTTAGCTCATGATTTGAAGTGGTGTAGCAACCTCTTGTTCGACTTTAATGACGGAGGAAATAATCCATGATTGCCAAGAAATTACGATGCTTTTGTGATCTGCAGTCGACTTTGATACGAGATGTCTTATTATTTTTCCACTTATCGCACTTCTACTTTCCTTGCTGGGTGAAGGGAAAGAACCACAGTGGACGAATGTTTCGTATTTTATTAATAGATCATTCAATAGGACGCCTTCATGGTGAAACTTGGGAGTAGTTGCATCTTCATTCGCAACGCACTGATCTAGTTAAGCACATAATTATATTATTTTCTTTTTTTAATGAACTGAAAATTTATTTTTGAAAGTTTAAATGGTACGATGAGTAGGTCATGTAAATAAGAAGAAAAATGAAAAAAGTCGATAGCCAGCTTTCATTCCACCCGAAAGTCTCATTAGCATTATTCACTCTTTGTCGATTAGCAACCAGCAAAATCGCCTTTCACGGGGTCAGTGGTTGCCGCTGAGACGACCGTAGATAACCTCAAGCAGGCCTTATCTATTCACTGATTTTACTATAACAGTTGAAACTTACGTAACTGTTTAACTCGGCCCATAGATCGGGGTCAAACGCAAACGAAAGATAACTTTGCTTCGCAATCTACGATCCCTCCAGCGGTAAATCCGTCAAGTTCGATTAACTCAGACGAGAGGGTGATGAGTGAAAAGGCTTGAGTTGGCTGGGCACAAAGGCTTGGCCGACGAGCTCTTTTGCACTAATCTAACTTTCCTTGAAGTTGGTCGAACGATGAAGACCGTTCCTAATCGTTAGTCGTCAGGAGTATCAAACCACCTGAGAGCGTTCTCATTAGTTTTTCTCTGACATAGCGAATAGCCATGCTGGTTACAATACCAAGTGCCTCACTGTCGACTGAAATTGCTACTATCTCAACTAGGTATACAGTATTCCCAGCGAGTGAGTGACATAACCGCGTGCAAGTAATGCTTATTCAGTATATTATTACCCTTGAGCTTTCTGCAAAAGAGGAAGGCAATAATGTTACATCAGAAATAGATTTATCGAGTGATAAGTAAATGAACATGTTTAAAAGGTCATTTTTCACTTATTTGCCTCGCTGACGCCTTCGTTTCTTGGTCACAGTTGCTAGTTACATAAAACAAACTCCAACATTTTTTTTTTTTTTTTTTTTTGTGAAATGCACAATAACTGCAACATTCAATTTTTTAAGAAATTCATCCATTGAAAATAAATACAATAAATATAATATTGGAAAACGATTGCCTGTGATTTACCACCCATTTCTAAGAATAATAAATTCATACAGAGTGACGAGTGTTAAAATACTTGAATAAAATTTATATACGGTTGAATAATGATAAACATACGACCAGACGTAGATATCTGTACGAGTATCAATTTGACCCGCTGTTCATTTTTTCTACTTAATTTGAGCTTGCCGTCGTGGATAGGCATAAGTGCATTACAAAGGTAAAACAATCAAATTGCCCCTATGAATTTTTCCTGTTACGGTTTTTATAATCTTCAGGAGGGGCAATCGAAATCGGAAGGGAAATCACCGAGAAAGCGTCTATCTTGGAATCATCTTCTCGTTGAACCGTAAATCGTGAAGGAATCAGGATAAAATTGATGTTACGAAACATCCGTCATGAAGATGCCTCAAGAACCCAAAATCGGAGAGATATTTAAATTATATATTATGTAGGTATTCATTCTACGTAAAACGGGTATGGAACGCGCACTATCTATGGAGGTCGTGAAGGAATAGTGGTCCAATCGAAGCTATAATCCATTACATTAAGCTTATTCGTAAACTTTTGCGAATATTTCTATTTTACTTCATACCAATTATTGTCAGATTACGTTAAATTCCTATTGTTTTCGCTTTCTAGCGACCTCCACCGATCGGCTCTTGGAACATCAATATTGATTTTGTTTCCCCACGAGCTTAAAAACAATGGAGGATATTCCGATTGGGTTTGAACAATACCCTTTCGAGAGACGTTTTGTTCCCTTTTCAGCCCTACGTATAGCAATCTTCTTTTTAACCTCCCGCCCGCTTTTATTCCACCTTAGCTTCACTTCGCTAGCATCCCTCTTGTCCCAATTCTATTGGTAACTCTTCTGAACTCTTGAAGATCCTTCTTTACGTTTTTCTGATACATGTCCACGCTCACTTTGAATTTTCCTTGAATTTTTTTTTCCTCAAATTGCCTCAGCTAATACCAAGCAATAGCCTGGTATTCGTTGAGCCGAAGGAAACGTTCGTTCCTTCGACTTTTATATCCTAACGCTTTACGCCTTAAGATGTGATTGGCTTCGTTTCTTGAATTACATGCTCCTAGCGACTTTTGGTTGTCAGCTGGCTCTACGGGTGCTTCGAAGCTGTCAGCAGTTAAGTGACTGCTGTAATAGTGTATCGTATATACCATGCCAATCCGAATGCTTCCTTACTTAACCAAGATTGGTAATAAATGTATTTGATAAATTTGTTTGCCCAGCTAAAAAATTCGTCGTTTTTATTTATTTTCGAATGTTAGCCTCACAATAATATATGAAAGATTGTCCTTTCAATTTCAGAAGCTGTACGAAATAGATTCCGTTTGGGTATAAGTATTACATGTACCATCAGGAATGGTGACAAACTGTGATCCTAACATGAGTTGTGGGGGAAAAATATCTACTTAGAACACATGGGAATTAGAAACCAAATTGCGTTGATTCAAATAATTAGTGGCTGGTTTGAACTTGAAATAAGGATCAAACGGATTCTCGTAGAGTATGACCCCCTTCCAGGATCCATTAGATTAATCCTCGTCGGGCTTTGTTGACTTTGACATGTTCAGGCGGCCCGAGAGCTCTACTAGAGATTTAGACTTGGGACCTGCGAAAGGCTTTGGTCCTCAGCGGGCCACTCTCCAGCCGACCTGAACTAATAGGCTGACTCTGTGGAACGATCTACTCTGATAGAACGAAGGTCGTGCTAATACAACAGGATAGTTCAATACGGATTTAATGTCCTCAAAACTGAGGACTTGGCTGAAAATCTCCGGAGTTTTAGGTTGGAAAGAGCAACTCGGTAGAGATTGAAAGGAGAAACGGTTCAACTGTTTCAAGTCACAAATTATCACATGGGCGAATACTGGGAAAATTATCTCGCGTCTCTTGGAGCCAAAACAAGCCAAACGCTGGGGCACGGATTACAGTCGAAGAGCTATAGAAAGAGAAAAACAACTCAAGCGATAAACGACATTAAACTTTACGATGGGGCTGATTTTTGTAGATCTTCCAACGCTTGATATGATACTATCGCTGGATTGGTCGAAGTAGAACAGTAATAAACTTATTCGAGCGTTTTTATCATTGCTCTGGTGGATCCATTTTCCCTCGATGGGTTGTTTACTCGATAGCAGCACAGTGGCAGAGTCTAACCGAACGAAATATTCTGTTCAAGTAAAACGGACAAGGAATATTTTGAGATTTTTCTGATTTTTTTTCAATATAAAACCAAATAAACCTACACAACCAGGAGGAGAACGTATACTATTGATTGAGAAACTGGCTTGAAGGATTTGGATGAAAAAAATAGGGGGTGTTTAAAATTTAAAGCCACCGTCTGAAAAAAATCTTGGAATTTCGATTTTTGCCCCCTGTTTTTTAAAAAAATTCGAAATGTATCGAAAAACGTCGTTTTTTTGGAAAAGTCGGTTTTCAGGAATTTCGGCTTTCGGGCGATCTAGCGGCCAAACTATTCGATTTCACATGTACTAAGTGAACTGTACATTCAAACACCACCACCAACATACCAAATTATAGCAACTACTAAGTACTACCTACTATAAAAATACCTATAGATTCCCACTCTCCATACACAAATAATTAACTACTAAACCCATACCTATACTATATACTATATACAATATAATTAATTGTCCATAGCCCCTAGTTTTTCGAAATAAAACCAAAAGAGTTCGTTAAGTTTTTTTCTATTCTATTTCCTATTCTAAGATTGAATTCTCAAAGTTGTTGGGTACTGATGCAGTTGGTACAGCTGCGATAAAAGGGAACGTTTATTGTAAAAAATTGTAGGTATGTATATATATTTCTTGCGATCATGTTGTAGGTATAACTCATCTCAGAAAAAAGCCAGATTTCTGTATGCATTAGGTAGTTTAGATTACAAGTTACAGTACTTAGTCTTATCAAACGCGCACCTCTCTGAAACAAACAACAATCGTAAATCCAGCCGCTAAAAGCTCCCTAAGATACGGCTCGCTAGCTGCTAGCTGCTTAGCTCGACTTTCTACTTCTCTCGGCTGAGATAATTTATCCACATGATCTTCCAACGTGTTCAAAAGCGTATTTCTTTTGGGGTTAATTTATATTTATTTTCATACGAATATCATGTATGGCTCCAAGCTGATCATTTTGAGTTTATTTATGCCAGGTATGAGGTATTGCGACGACGAAGCTTCAATAGCTCTAATGCAACTGATGCAATAAATTGTTTCTTGGAGGAGCGAAGCTTCGTTTTGGTGGCTAACATTTATTGCAAAACAGCTCTACCTAACAGAGGAGTTTTCATCTCAATCGGTTGAACCTTGTTAAGGTAAAATAGGACCAACGTTGCTACCTTCCTTTGTAGCTTTAGTTCATTCATATGGAATAATTTAAGGGCCTTTTCAGCCATATTTACGGTCATTTACAGTTGGGCGGCCAAATCTATCAACCGTCCGAAACGATTTTCCTAACAGTGGAGCAACTTAGAAAGTTATTATAATCTATTGATACACAGCGAAACAAACGGTACTCAAATAGATCTTCACCTAACCTGGCTCTATTTTGAGATGAATTGGTTGTGAATACCCACTCCGAAATTCAATAGAAATGGTGATAAATCGAAAACGGAAGGGCTGAAACACTCCAATTTTTTATTGGCAATTTAAAAAATGTTCCCAATAGACAATATATATATTACTTAAACAATATAAATATCTACTGAAAGAAGAAAATTCATTAGCCTGGCATATTCAGATTAGATTAACTGTGGTTATTGCAGGAAAATAGGTATTCCAAAAGGACGTAAACTTCACCCATCAACATTTTACGTCTAATTTCCCGTTACGACGTGTGGAAAAAAGGATTTCCTCTAAGGCCTTGAAAAGTTGGCTCAGCAGTAGCTGTTGAAATTGTTGAGAAAATTACTCGAACTTGCAGTCCCGAAGTTTGAAAAGGCCCCAGCGTTTTTGCGAGCCAAATAACCGAGGAACTAATTGAGAAACCGGTTGGAAAACTTTGTTTCGTAGATTTCTGGCAATCTTATAAGGAAGTAGGTATCAACTCATCTCAAACTAGATAAAAGGATCCGAAAAAGAAATGTGTAGCCATAGAAAAACTTGATCGTGGTTTGAATACGGAAAGAAGCGAGCCAGGAAAGCAAAGTTTGCTAATCATTACATCCATCGGCGCTGTTCGTTCGTTCTTTATCATCACCATTCTTCCACGATAAAGTTCAGAAACGATTAGCGAACTACCGTTTTAAAAACTCAACGTGTACTTAACGTTATAGAAGGCCTTTAAAACTTTTAGAAAAATGAATCTATTTATCATCGAGCTAAACGATTTCTCTACAGGTACCTATTCAGTTTCAACAACCATTCGACGTTTTGCTAGTGCACTTTTCCTAGTCCTCACTTCAGTGACGTCAGTTGAAGATATCTCACACAACGATTGACCACTGAACTTTGATACCTATACTGGCAAAAATGCCATTTGACTAATTCCAAGAAACGCAATTGCAACAGTATACGCGACTAACGACACTTTTTTACACCTGACTCCATGTTACAGGTCTTTAAATTATGAGAGAGACACCTTGTACATTCTTGGATGATTTATTAACTGAACTGTTCACATGAAGCCTAACCTTCATATTTACCTGCCTCATAGGTTATATAGGTGGTAGATAGCCACGTAGAACACAATATTGTTACACAGATGGACAGACGGGTACGCAGACTTGTTCAGAAAGTGATTCTGAGCATAGTACTTCGAAAAGTTCTTCAAACAGGACCTTTGGTTCCAAATTCGACTTTTCAGGCGATCACAATACTTTCATTTACTAAGTAAACATGGATGTAAAAATGGGCGCAGGGAAGGCCGACTATTTGATCGAATTTTAGTGCTTAAACTTGAAATGTCGGCACCGTGGAACTGTGCGAGAATCATCATTACATCCACTTATTGAAATTGGCGAGGAAAAAGTAGGAAATATTACTTTGGATGGAAAATCTTATGAGGGTAAACAAAGGGGGTCATAGATAGACAACGGGACATAGCTTTTATAGGTCCATTGCGTCTTGCTGTTGTTTAGTATTAATTTATAGCTAAATAGTGCCTTGGTTCGAGTACAAACACTAAGTGAGGTCGGAGACTCCGACAGTACCCGCACGTCCGGCCCCAAAGGCGGGTAGTGTGTGCTCGCGCAGCTTTAAAATAATTCCATCATTCGAGTTGCTAATAGGAAAATGGATAGGTATTGTAAAAAAACGAATAAATAGTGGAAAATCGATTATTTTCGGCAACCAGGCATTAAAATTTAGCATGTTGGTACTGTTGATAAGATTATGTAATCCAAAGTTGGCAATGTAACGATGATACAATGTCAAGTAATGTAATGTATCAGGTAAGTAGTGGGATAGTATTTTTCAGACGTTAATTTCCTCAACGATTTTTCTTCAATAAATCTACAGGAATGTACAGCTTTTGGCGAGCTAGGAAGTTTATTGTTTTCAGGTTCGACATATTAAAAGGCTATACCACCGAAACATCCCAACCTGTAGGGCTCCAATTCAGGATCGATCGGTCAATCGAGGAAACCCAATTATTGGTCTGATAAGTTATGTGTTTTGGAAAGAGGCCAGGTTTACTGTTTGCGTGGGGTGGACAAAACTCGCCTTCAAAACAATGTTCATCTAGATTTCATTCACTGATTACATTATTTCAGTGCCAGAGGGCGGGTCCTTTGGCATTTTCATTTCGCGCGACTCACATATATCAAGTGGAAGTGGAATAATTATCGTTCAAAATTGTAAGGGCGGAGATTTGTCGCGAAAAAGTTAATCGTTTCATTTATCTCATGAGCTCACTACGATAACGACGCAAATCGCGATATTTTTAATATTCTCACCATTGTTGGCAAATAAATAATAAAAGTTCAATTTTTGAAGTGCATGTACTAAAGTTAACATAATATATAAGCACTCCTCAAACATATTTTCGGTTCGTCGGTTTAAGAGCTTTAGTGCGCTGAATAAGACCCAAAAGAGTCACTTGAAAACAAATAAAATAAAGAAAAGATGTTTCTGACCTGTTTCATAAATAAGTTTGTTTTCACTTTCAGTTTTACGTGATTTATTTAGGTCAAACTGTTCCACCACAAGGAAAAAAATCAAAATTGTACTACTTCCACGACCAGCGCTAAAAAAAACATTAAAAATAATATCCAATCATCATTTATCTATCATTTACCAAATAATTAATAATTCACATTTGTAGAGGTTTTATAGGAAAGTTCACCGAAAAGTTTGTTAGGTACAGTTATCCGTCAAGTGAAGCCCTGTCCGTAATCGCATGTGAATTAGTCTGGTGTCGAGCAAACTATCGACTGAAACAATGCAGTAAGTAGTGCTGCTAGACTAGAATCTAATTTATACTAGCAATAGTCAGGTTCGTAAAATAGTTGCCCCTCATTCGGAGGAGTCGTATCAGTTACGTTGACTCAACGGGTTCTTAAAACCGAGTTCATCAAAACCAGCTTTAGTTTGATCGCTCTTCAATACTGTTTACAAGTGAACTTTAAGAACGAAATTTGAAATGCAAAATGAGCGTTTATTTGGTTATACCGATCCTCAACATATTCGACTTCGTCTAACTGGTTGAAATCCACGACCAAATGACCTTCCTGCTATTTCTGTCTCGGGTCACGTTATAATAATAGGCGCAGCGTGAACGAGCCACCTTAACAACAAAATACGATATTTTTAGGACGAAAATATTAGGTGTAGAATAATTTACAAAAAGGACCAAGCCCGTAAGCCCTAACGATCGTTGAAATAGAACATAGTCGAAGCCAAGAAATTGCTATGACCTCGTCTTTTCAAGAGAAACCCACCACCATGGCCCTCACTATTTATATATTTGACTGTTCTTCGTGGGTTTGTCGCATTTTTTACATAGTTCTTGAGATGAGGGGAAGATAAACTTGGTGACTAAATATGTTGTGCCCCGACCCAATAAACAATGTACTATAAATATTAATTTTAAAAGGTGAACTACCTAGGCTAAGAGGCTATGATGATGCCTAGAAGATGATACTTTCCTACAAAACGCATGAATTCTGATCAGGCAACTTGTTTTAGAACATTTACAGGTTCTTGATGCTTCAAGAGGTTATTCCCAATTTTAATCGAGAACCGATTACTATGAGGAAATATGTAAAGAGAGCACTGCGCCCAGTTGGACGAACTTCCATATTCGTTTCTTGTAGGTCGTCAAAGAGCTAGGGGTTGCGCATCATCTGCATCTCAAACAGTATGTCTCGCTCCATTTACCATGTGACAGCACCATTCGGAATAAAGAATCATCACAGCCAGTGCCCGCAATTCAGCATATGCACGGATGCACTTCATTGGAGTGCGTTTTCTTTTCTTCTCTGGGAATCATTTTATTTTTCTCTTCCCTCAACAGCGTCGTTCTTAAAACTGTCAGAGCCTATTACGAAATGGTCAAGTCAAATAAAATTATGGTAGAAATCGGGTACTCAACGAGGAAAAAAGAATTGTGAAAATAAACTGAAAAAAGGTTTTTCGAACGTCAGCGTTCAGTAGATTGTATTAACATCCCTAGATTCGTTTAATCTGTCAAACCTGACCTTTTGATTTTATCCAAGAGGAAATCAATAAGGATGAATTTTGAAGTAAAATGCGTCGCAGAAATGAAATTATTCATTCCTGGTGGCATTCATTTCGGTCTTCCATTACTCAAAGGTCCCACATTCACCCTTTAAATGGGCAAAACTAAAACAAGCTACCTACGCTAGAGGAAAAAATAATCCGGCTTTGAGTGAATATTATCTTCAGACGAGCAACAGGTCGAGACTTGTGTTTGCATAATTCATCTCGTCAGGACAGCAGAGTGACTGGATAATTGAAAAGGTAATATGGCAGAACTTCGCGTGGGTGGTTCGAACTCGTTTCGTGTAAGATGATCAGGCTGATAGAATAAAAAAGAAAAAGTCCATCGTGGACGCGAAAAATAGAAGGTATTCGTTCAATTGATTCAAATTCTATAAATGGCCAAATATGATGGTGGTATTCGACTGAGACTATAATTTACATTGAACCGACCGGAAATTATGATTACTAAGTAGCTACATTTTCAATGCTTTATCCATTCCCCATCTCAAATGGGAAACAGCCTTAGAATTTCAAGAAAGCTCTGAATTCATAATGTTGGTAGCAAGCAGCTCAAATAGAAATTTAGCTGGATTGCCCCTGCAAGAAATGAGAAATGGAAGTACTGTGTGTGACACCTACAATAGAAATCAAGCGTCATTGATGTACCCTAAAAAAATTCAAGTCCCCAGCATTTAAATATATTAATTTCTACTGTCTGCAATAATCAAAATATTGTAAATATTTGAATAACGCGGAAGTGCGGTACGGGACCTACAGGATCAGAATCAGTTATCATCCAATTTCCGTCCCAAAAATTCCAAGGGCATTGAGCGTCCAAATATAAAGATTTTTTTGCCCTGTAAAAATCAATACCCAGTGAAATAGTGAAAAAAGCTTGCAACTACGAAGGACGGTGTGTGTGCTAATAGGTCTTAAAAAATCGAGGCTCATCTGCTCGCAATAGAAACATTGCAAGACCTAAACGATAAAAAGTAATTACCCTTGTAGCGTAGAAAAACTTCGAACGCGTATATCTCAAACGCACAGTGTGTTTTATTTAATAAAAGCTGGTTTTGCAACTCACCGAGAAAAGAAGTTTTCAGCCTGTAAATTATTCTAAAAATTTCATTGTGTTTCATCCATTTTTCGGGGAGGTATGACGATTTATGGCACTTTTTGATCACAGACACACAGACACCTGTTCAGAAATTGTTTCTGAGTATAGCAGTATAAAATTGTTTCCAAATTCACCTCCGTTCCCAGTTCGACTTTTCGGACGATTGCACTATCATTTGCTACGTAAACATGGTAGTGAAAATTCCACCCAGTTTTGGTGACTTTTGTTCATTTTCTATGGGCTCACAATTCACAAAATCTTAGCTGTTTTTGACCGGACTAAAACGGCGAGTATCTGTATACTCCAACCGGAATCGCTTGAGGTTGTCAGATAAAAGACCCTATAGAAAAGCTAAAACCGGCAATGACCGGGGTGGTGCCTATCAAGATAAAGCCCCTTTTCCGTTATCTTGAAGCTAAAATGTCGCTCCAAGCGAGACATGAAGGCGGTAGAGCAAAAGACCCATGTTTCGCTTTGCCTCAGCCCAGTTGTATCCGTTGTCGAGAGGAAAGATAAAGATAAGAGATCCGTCTACTTACAGTAAGTGGCTGACATAAGTCTCTCGATGGTGTCTTGTTTCAGCTTCGAATTCCGTTTCCCCATTGTTGCACTACCGAATCATTACACCCTTGAGCTGAAACAGACAAATTGACGAATTGATTGTAAATAGGATAATGTAACAGCAGCCGTATGAATAAAGAACTGGGTGTTGTTATTAAAACACCATATTAATACCCGGTAGTGAATCATATAAATGTATTGTTTCATTCTAATTAATTGTTAATTTATTATTAACAATACGAAATCACTGAGGGGAAATTAGCACCACGCTTAGTGAATCAGTACTGTCTTCTTTATTCTTCTCATGTTACAGGTTCATCATCAGTGCTCCAGCTGATGGCATGATGAACGTACATAATTTTACATCTTTTCCTTTCCGTGAAAATGTGAAAATATAGTTTCGTCACAAAATGAATTCATTTTAATTGCTGTTCTCGCAGAAATCACATTTCAGTCCTCGCGCGGACGTAATTTTACGGAATTAACATTATCAAACTCTTATATTACTATATTTTTTTAAATGAACCAAAATTAGCTATCCTACTCTTTTCTCTTTTTCAAACAGTATTCACTTACATACATTATTCACTTTTTTAAATTTTCTACAAAAAAATATATTGTTTGTTGAAGAAGCACATCTTTTAGTATTTTGAATAGTGTTGCGGTCTCGCAGATTGTAACTAGTTAATTGAATTGTGAGTTGGAACAACAATCGAAAATCATTGGAAATCTGATTAAATCACGGCGATTTCAACGGAATTGTGCTCTACTCTCACCTTGAATCCACCAAGTCTTAGGCGTGTGGGGATTCAACAGAACACAGCATCTTTTCCATTCATCTAGATGACGATACTTTCCATGATCATTGGGGTTTATGGCAAAAAGAGATTTTGAAAGAATAATTCATTAATCTTAAATGCATGAGTTGTAACCGTCTCGAAACTTTGTCAAATTGTTTATTCATGATGCTGAATAGTAGTTTATGGTCTGTTAGAATTTCAACTTCTAATCCGTAAACAAAAGAGTGAAATTTTTTTAACGAAAATATAAGCTTCTTAACATTTCTTTTTCAATGATTGTCCAATTTATTTCGTCCTTTCGGAGCGAGCGAGAGGCATTAGCAATATGAAGTTTGATCGGGCTCAAGTGTATCTCCCTCGTCTAGAAGGGACTTAGCAGTTGCGGATGTTGGATCTCATCAATTAGCCGGTCTCTCATCAGGTATGCACAATGTTGCTAGCAATAGGTGCTGCAATTTTACGTTCAGTAGCGAAATCGCTAAGTGACTGGCCCGGCTTCAAGAAAAGATTGTTGATAGTACGCTTAGAGAAGAAGTCGCCAATTTATTCTTCCCCTCAACCCGATTCGAGTGGAACAATAAATGTGTAATAATAACAATGTGCGCGAGCAATAATTTATTGTCCATAGACCAACCCTGTATCTCCGTCATTGATGATAACAACAACAACGCACGAAGAAAATAATTTCCTGTGACTACTAATAAGCCGTTTACGAAGTAAATGACCTTAAGAATCTTCTCAATTCATTGCGGACCGGCAAAAGAAAGAAAATGAATCAGACTAGTTCCAAACGGGCCACCTATTCCCGCCTGTTGTGAACCATAAATAACCAGTACACCTCGGTTTATTCCGTGAACAATAAATTACTCTAAGTTCTTTGCCCGGTCAGCGTTTTTCATTCGTTCTTATTGTTCTTTTGGCGAGGGCGTTATTTTTATTTCATCCTTTGTATCCCCTTGCGCATTTAAACTCAGCCGCACTACAGCCAATTTCATTTTCTAACTCGACCCATGGCCCTTTCAAAAGAACATTCTCACGTCTTTTGGAATTTATTACGTACCTTGAAAAGTTATTTCCGACTATTTCCCCATTCATTCTGATGTGCATTTTTCATTGTTTTCTTGCATGGAGTGTTTTTCGTAAGCCAAAAGTATCGATATTTCATCCGATTATTATAATTGAAGTTGATGAGTTTTTTTTTTTTTTTTTTTCATATACTTAGTTTAGTTTTCGAAAGAATTAAGCCGAAGTCAAATGTAACAACTATGGAATGCTTATTTAACGTGTAAACGGTACCCTATTAAAAAATGTAACCGTCAATCATGTTCTCTTACTTTTAATAATAGCGAAAAACGCTCATGTCACTTCAATGTTTACGCTGTTCGAATGAAAGTGCCAGTTGAGAACGTCCCTATGATGAATTCGTAATCGAGGTGAATTTAGACTAAAAAAACCGAGTTATTTCATTCCTTGAATAATATTTTTGTCTTTGTTTGCAGAATTAATAGGTTTATCTTTAGTGTATCCTTTGATACTTGCACTTTTTTGGTCGGAAATGCGTTATATTGAAATCATTCGTTGGGATATAATCCCAACACGTGCTGTGAAACTCTGCTATTTTGTGTCAGCTTCAATAATCCAAACCCTCGTTCTCCTGATCAAGGGGGTTGCCATTCTCATACTTGAGTGAGCTCAAGTTTTAAGCTTACGTTTGTTATAAGCATACGTTTGTCATAAGCTTACGTTTTACTCAACTACCGTGTGCAAAACTATTTTTCCGAAAAAATAGAAGAAAAAAGAAAAAGAAATGGAAAAAAGAAATGGTGAGTATAGGAGACGGTTTATTCTTACAATTGTGTTATCACATCAAACGAAGCCAAATAGCGTAGTTAGCAGTCCAGTTTTCCTTGGGAAATGGAATTACAGCCTGAATTATGAACCAAATCAGAACCATAGCGGATTGGCCGTCAGTAGAATTGTAAAGAAACAAAAAATTGATTAGATTGGTTCCTAAGTTTGCTTTCTGATTGCCTCTGGTAAAACTTTCCCCAAAGCGTATACAATATTTATTTCGGTGAGTTTTTTTCTCTTGCTTCACTAAAGCAACTTCGTTCCGCCAAAATCCGAGGCAATTTTCCAGAGAGTTTCGGTTTATGCTTCTTTGATGGAAAGTCCCAAAGGCTTGTCGTAACCTGAAGAAACCGAGACCCCCGTAAAGGACGAAATTTCGTGAAGAAATACGAGCTCATAAAAGATGTTTCGGGGAGAGGATTGTCAACCAATCTCAGCAACGAAATAGCTTGGGAATTTTTCAAGAATTATTGAACAAGGTCGTCATGCGCAGTTTTGAGATGCTACGGTGGTATTGTGTATGATTTTTATGAACTATGGGGGGAAATTGGTTCTTGGTTTCATTATAAAATTGCGGGTACGCTATAAACGTCCAGGGAAAGCTTATGTAAAAAAGGAAAATACTTGAAACTTATTCAAGTGCTTGTCGAGGTAGATTTTTCCCTCACAATTTTGGTTTATTGCTCGTTATAACAAATCGAAAAAAACTTATGGCTAATCATCTTCAAGGTTTGATGTTTCGCGTTCTTCGCTAAGAAACGAATAGTGGCCCTTTTATTTATTTCGAAAGAACCTATTGTCTGCTGATTCGAGTTTTGAGACTTGAAACCAATATTGCAGTTATTCTCATCACCTTTACTCCGAATAAGGAACCAAATGTAGAATAGAAATATTCCGTCAGGAACATTCTCAAACATCAGTATAATATATTCCTCGTATACCTATGCTGGTGCTAATTCTGGCAAAGAGGCAAGAAAAATTTTAAGTAAACGTCAGTACGAGGTTCATTTTTCGTCCACATCAAGAGTGGCTTCTTTCCCAAAAATGTCCGCGTTGTCCTCAATTTTCGTTTTTCGTTTTTTCCACACGTTGTCACTTCTACCGTCTTCTTTTATTCATCGGGCCGAGCTTCTTTATCTGGAGAGGAATGACGCCCAGCGCTGAAGTTGTGAGCCGTCAGCCTTCAATACCAAGAAAGCCCTGAACTCTGAAGAGCTCTGCAAACTTCCGGGCTATTTACTTGCACAAGAGCAACGAAGTCGCTCATCCACCATCACGTTCATCTAGACATTTTTCTATTCTTCAGGCAGTAATACAACAATATAAGTCAGAGACCACAGGGTATTTTTAAAAATGCCGATCGAATACCCAGTCGTTTAATACGACGCGATTGCACACTATGGAGACATGATAGTGAACTCGACATTTCCCTTTACACCACACACATCACACGGCTAAGTTGTATCGATCCTTACTTACGGTGGGAACAAATTAGGAATGCATTGTCCAGCGCTTTTGATTGATGTGCAAGAATGTCAATACTTGCCTCACAATTTTTCCATCGACAATGAACGCCCTTGGAACAGCATAACTAGTCAATTGGGGTTTTGATTATTTCATCAAGAGGCGAATCGATACAAAGGAGTTATATTTTGATCCGCTATACTAAGTTGGTTTAGCCAACGGGCAAACAACCTGAAAATCAGTATAAATTAAGACCAAGCGCTAAGTTTCTATTGACCGGAACTATATTTTATATGCGGAAGCTTTACCGCTTCTAGCTCATTCTGTTTAATGACCCTTCATCCGTAATTCTGTTTAATGGCCTTTGAATTGGATTTCTTGGTTGTGTAAAACCATTTTGGCATCATCCTACAAATATAATTAAAAACGGCTACCAGTAGGTTAAGGTTTTATCACTTATTATTCGGCTGCGCGTGCCAATCGAATACTATTCAATCTTGAAAAATACGACAGTGAGCCTTAAGTCACCTCAGCATACTCGTGCTTTCAGGAATTTATAAAGTATAATGAGAAGATCAAAACAGTTACTTATTCGTTTAGCTTTGGAGGCAGCCGAGCTTTGCCTTTTACAGTTATTTGAATTTCAACGCAGCAAGTAAGGACCACTATCTTTTCCGTGCCTCCCAAAAGTTAACCATTAGCTTTATTCAATAAGAAGTGGTTTAATGATAGCGCTGCCTTGTCCCACAAGGTTTGGTTGCTGCTTTGCCAATTTGAATCGATAGTTTTAAATTTTTTTTAGCGCTCGTTGTATTTATCTCAACGGTCATTGAAGTAGTTAAATTTTCCTTTAAATCAAGTAAAATCTCTTTTTTCTAATACTTCGTTTTTCTTTCTAATTTTCACCAAATAACTACAACTAGTCCGCATTGAGTAAAAAAAATAAAAAATAAGAATCCCCATTCAATTGTGAACAACGATTTTGAAAATATTCCAGCTCCATTAATATCATGCATGCACGTAGCTGTACATATTTCAAAACCATACAGCGTTTTCTCTCCATTGTGAATTTGCGAATGTGGCCTCCTTTCAACATGCAATTTTCTGATCGATAAAGGAAGGGAATCAGACCGAGTGACGACGGACGTCTTGAGAATGGCGTCGCATCAATTAAGTCAAACACGTAATAGCGGTTGCAAACGATTCTCCATGTCCTTGAGTGTGCGCATTTGCAGTGTTCGTTGCCTGCATTTCATACACGCCCAACGAATGAGTCACTCACCGTGTTCGATCCCGTGGAGCATGAATTGCATGAATTAGTGGAGGATGTTGCCTGTTTCGCTGATACGAACGAAAATAGATTGACCTCTTCTACCTAAAAACCTGACTAGTTGAGATAAAACAGTTCAAAGATTTTTATCCTGTAGGCTCTTTAATAGTAACATTGCCTATACAATGATCGAACTCGGAGGATTTTGTATGAAATAGTTTCCACTCCAATCAGACTCTCACAAATATTGCAATATCCGTTTACATTTTCCGATCACAATTATGAAAAAGTCAGAATTATACATGGAGACACTTTTCACAAGCACTTTGAAACTCTCAACAAGGAATAAAAAATAAAAATAAATTAAGTACCTATTACCTTTTCTCGTCGTCGTTATTCTCTACTACGGTATCGTGTAGAGAGGGAGAATGAACAAGGCGACTCATTCTCCATATTTTTATTGGTTTGAAGTGCACATCCTCTCCTGAGCCATATACTGAAGTGTCCGTCATTAACAACATTGCCCTGATCATAGCCGGACAAGTTAAATTTCTAAAAGCCAGCCAACAGAAGTACGAAGAATAAGTCACCTGGGTTTTCTTCCCCTCATTAGAACAACTTACCTGCGTCCCTGCGTACTACTTACTATTCGTACATAAGAAGTAATTTCGGGCTACACGAAGCAAAAATAGTGTTGAAGTGTCGAGCGGGAGAACACTAACCTACCACTCTTCCAACTTTTATTTACTAGCCGAGTATTTCGCCCCTTCGAGCTTCCTAAGGACAAAGTAGAACCGAGGGGTTTCTACAGCCATTAGAATCCCTGCAGGGCTTCTCAGTAGCTTTTCTTAAAACCACTGTCCAAATCAAAACATCTAGAGAAAAAGCAGACACAAGATTTTTTCCCCCTTGAACTGGTAACGTAGGAAGCGGAGCCAAACACATTTCCCAGCAAAATAGAATTGGAAAACACGAGAAGTAGAAATATGTTTTGACCAGCTATCGAAGTTCATCTTTCACTGTCATTCCCGCGGTAAACAGAAGACGGGGCCGAATCAATTTCGTTGAAAGCGAAATGAGAGAATCTCCTCGTTCTCTAATCTGTTTTAGGGGACGGTTTTACGGAGGAGGGTCAGCCAGAAATATGAAGAACGCCGGCTCCGGGGGAAATCATATTCAACATAACTGAGTTGAATATAATTAAGTGGAAATCTGCGTGTTTTCAGGAAGATGGCCAGATGTATTCCGAGCTCCAGAGAAGATCATGATAAAAGCAAAAAGAGAAAACAACCCTGTGTCGAAGCGAACGTATCTATGTGTGTGGGGGAAAGAGAGTTTGCTGATAACTTCGGACAGAGGCTAAATCCACTGTGACACGCAAGGATGAACAAGTATTGTCGGCGTTCTCTGGCCCGAAATTTATAGCCGGCTGCTGGTAGGATTTATAAGAGTTCTCCAAGAGACCCCAGCCGGTAGAGGAAGGGTATCAGTCTACGTCACTGCCTCCTGAAGATTGACCTTTGGAGGTAGCTGACCTTCGGAGATCTATGAACGGTTTTGATCAACGGTAGAAAAGTAAACATCTTCTCAACCTAGCATTGAAACAAAAAAAAATTTGTTTAGCCGAATAAAAATTACTATTATGACTTTACGGGTTAAAGTATTAGGACGCTACCTTCATCTAAAAACCCATAATAAACTTGTTTTTTATTTTGTTCTTTTTGCAAATCAAGTTTTACCGTAGTTTTTAGAGATTTACTGAGGAGTGACTGAAAACTGACAGCAGTGTTTTGTTAGTACAAGGGGTGTAAGAGGGAAAAAACCAGAGGACTCACTCTCCGATTCTTTATTTGCTGGCCGAGCACTTTCGCCCGTTCGGGCATAATCAGGGCGACGTGGAGCCATAGGATCCACAGGGCTGTGGACCAGCAAAAAGATAAAGAATTGGAGAATAAGTCGCCCGGGTTTTCTACCCCACCCCCCACTCCCCCGGACATGAAAAATGAAATGCGACGACAAACAAAACAAGTTTTGTTGGTTTCCTCGAAACTGGCAGAGTTGAACACATACGGAGTGTTACTCATGGAGGCACAGTGTTCAGGTTATTGTGATTAAATTAGATAATATGGCGCTCAAATCTCTAAGGTACCCTTTCTTAAGATATGTGGAACCTTTCATTAACTTGAAATTGCCATTTACTTGAATTTTGATAACCTAAGTTTCAACGATCTATTTTGTTGACAATGAACTCAATTCTACTCTGTTTGTTGAACCAAGAGATAGTACCTACCCATATGTTTGAGAGCGAATTGCATTAAATGATATAGGTATTGAATTTATCATTTTACTGGTTTGGGAGAAATTAAAAAAAAAAAAAAAAAAAAACTCTCGTTAGACTGATTGCGGGCACTTTTGAACTCTTGACCATAATTGGAAGCACGAACGAACTAGAAAGTTAGTAATCCAAGGAACAAGCAGAGCAATCACGCATGAGATAAGCTCTCCCAAAAGTTAAAATTACATGTAGGGTGGAATTCGATTTTTAAACACGGAGAGCTAACTTCTCAAACCGTTCGAAAGGTCATGAAATTGTCGTGGAAAGAAAGCTAACTATCCAAAGCTTGTTAAACAGACGCTTGGTATCGTTACTACATGATTACTGTTTAGCATGTTACACGCAACTTATTTTTAAATTAATGCACTTTCAGCAGGTGCGATTGACCAGGCTTGACGGTTAAGCATTCTGTTAATTGCGAACAATGAGACCAAAATAATCGCACTTACCCATGCTAAAGTTCATGGAACAATACCGAACCCTCCTCAAAACTATTAGTCCAGAAACTAACAATGTGGTTTGGGCAATTTAAAAGTGATCTATTCTATATAATCTAAACATAATATAAAACTACACAACCAGGAGGAGAAGAGGGATACGATTGATTGGAGAAGTGGCTTGATGGAAGCGGATGAAAAAATGTGATAATTAGACAGGCCCGGATAAGCAACTATTTACGCCCTGCTCTCTTCTGTTTTCAATTCAGCCCCAAATGGGCGTTTTTTTTTGGTTGGCTCACTACCTACCTACATAATCCTACATAAAATACCTACATACCTACATAAAAACCACTACATTATTAGTACCTCATATAACAAGGAATTGGAACTGATTTGACTTTAAATCTAATGTATTCATATTTTCATATACTGTACTCTATTTGGCTTCGTCCTGTCCAAACTGACCGACAACCTAACTCATACATAATAAACGCACAGTACAGTATTATTTTATAGTTGGCAAAACTGAGGCACAAATTTGATGAATTCATCAAAGATACATCAAAGACTGATTTTATTACTATTATAATTATAAATATTATATAAATGTAATAATTAAAAATGTAATAGTTATATATTATGTAGTATTACAAGTGTGAGACGATTGAAAGCTAAAACCCAACTGAACTTTTATTGTTTTATATAAATTAATATCTCCAACCTACGTAGATCCCTAAGAGATCTACTTTGGAGATATGTAGGTTTACTACATATTATATAATTATAACTTAATAGTATTATACTACCTAGCACCCCCCTCAGCTATCGCGCGCGGTCGGCATAAATCACTCGGGGGTAGTGTCCTTATCACTCCTATATATGGTATACATATAGTATATAGGTATATAGTATAGGTATAGGTAGGTAGTAGTAGTAGTAGTTAAATTATTTGTGTATGGAGAGTGGGAATCTATAGGTATTTTTATAGTAGGTAGTAATTAGTAGTAGTTGCTATAATTTGGTACCTATGTAGTTGGTGGTGTTTGAATGTACTGTGTATCATAAAGTATTGGGTTTTTCAACAGGAGCAAAGTTGTAGCAGAATTAGATGTAACAACTTCAAGTTTTCCAAGATTTGTAACTTGCACAGTGGATAACTCAAACAAAAAGTCGTCAATTCAGATGTTTGAATCACCAAAAGATAGGTAATTTAATTGTCCACATTTTCCCAATGTAATGTACCTATCCATTTTTCAACCGTTTTTGCGTTATTCTACAATAATAGTGGACTATACACGAAAAAATCACTTTTTTCAACTTTAAACGTTATTTTCATCTATTTAGTGCGAAAGAAACAAAGAATGGACCATATATTATTGATGTACACATCATCAACTATCATTATGCTGAATTTGAGCGAAATCTATTTCAAAAAAGTTTTCGCGAAAAATCCAAGGGGTACCCCTGCGATTTTTTTCAACCGAACAGTTAACGATTTTTTACTCGTCTCTCAATACAGATAAAAATCTGAAATTTTTAGGAAAGTTGTGTCTTACCAAGATGTATTTTTGTGATTTTTTTTATTTCTCGGAAAAATCTGCAAGTGGTCCAAAAAAATCGGTTTTCGAAAGCTCAAAAATTGGACTTTAACCGTGATTTTCGGGGTCAAAATAAATGCGAATCAATTGTTTTATTATGCAGGAGTCTTCATTTGAACGCCTTACATCCGTACATAGCAAAAAATTTGGTGAAAAAAATTTAAACAGAGCCAGAGAAATTATTTTCCGTAAATCGAGTTTTTCGCCGGCCGAAATTCCGAGCTCCGCTGGCATCGGTAATAGTGAAAAATTAAAATTTTCGTTTGAAAGCTATTCTTATAGGAAATTTAACGCTGAACCCGAATATGACGTCAAAACGGCGGAAATTTCACGACAACTATCAGTTTTTCCAGTTTAATACTACGCCACTCCGTTTTTCAACTTTAAAATTCCGTTGCAAATACTTACAGTACTGTTAAAATTTGATTAATTAATGATTCCTTTAGGAAATTAGACGTAGAATTCGAATTTAAAGTGATAACAAACAAAATCGAACGATCATTAATATTTTTCGAATTTTTTCGATTTTCATACTTTTGAAGTTTCAACTTAGGGATTTTTTTTCGTTACGTTCCCGAAATGGGAACGATTAGGTGCTGTGGAAGAAAATGAAGGAAATTTAACGTAGAATCGATTAAAAATAAGAAAATGGCTAGCGTATATGATAGCTCTCGAGATATATTCCACTTTATGTCAAAAAACGTGTTTTGACTTTTCTTCAAACGTTAATAGCTCCGCGGGGACATAACATAAAAATATAATCAAATACACCAAATTGTAGGATTTTGATAGCTCTTTCTCGCCTCTGAGTAATAATTTTATAAATTATAATAAAATATTATTTTAAAAAATCAAAAACAATGAATAATGCTAAATTAACTGACCATGACTGGGGAGCGAACCAGGAACATTTGCACTACAGGCGAAGACGCTTAGCAATGAACAAAATGAACGAACGCTTTCATTCTCACACACGAACATAATAATTTTTTTATCCCTACTGTACTTGAGGGATAGGATTTCGCTCACCTCGTTCGGGAACCCCCACCTACACTTTACTTATCTTTCCAGGTAGCGCCAGACGCTCGCTACTGACGCTCGTCTAGGAAAATAAAAATAATATACATTTTTTTGCCATCCCTTGCCCTGCGCCCCCCGCAAGCTTGCGCCCTAGGCCATGGCCTTGGTTGGCCTTATGGGTAATCCGGGCCTGTACTTAGAATTTATGGCCATCACTCGGCGGAAAATCTCCAAAATTTCGATTGTTCGCTTCAATTTTTTCTGAAAAATTCGAAGTGTATTTGAAAACGCCGTTTTTGGGAAAAGTCGGTTTTCAGGTATTGGGTCTATCGGATGCTGTAACCATTTCAGTAGTGTAGCAAATGAATTAAAAAGTTGACGGCAGATAAAATTGTAACATTTTTTTTCATTTGGGTTAGTAAAATTTTCCTTACCTTCGCCGAGCGCCTTACCTGCTTCTGAATTTGGGACAAAAAACATCCAAAGTTAAAACGTCAAAAGTTTGAAAATCAAAAAACTAAGATAATAGTATTTTTTAAAAAATTAAAACAAATACTCTTAATTGTTGGACTTTGCTATTTTCACAAGAAAACTGATTGTTGTTGACGAATTTCCGTGGTTTTGATGACAAATTCGGACTCAGCGTTAAATTTCAAGTAAAATTAGCTATCGAAATCACAAGTTTAATTCTTCATCCTTGCCGAGGCCAGTGGAGCTCAAAATTTCGACCGGTTTGGAATTTGATTTAAGGAAAATAATTTCTGCGGCGCTATTTTTTGGTCCAATAGTAGTAAAATAGAGACACAAATCTACACTGTAAATCAAACTTCAGCTCGTTTATAATATACAATATGAAGTTTCGCTTTCATTCTAAACGCGGCTTCTGCCTGGTATAAAATCACGCAGACAATTAAGTTGGCAAAGAAAAGCGTTGGCTTGGAAATTTAGCTCGGAATGGTGATGATAATCCACGGTCGTGATGAAGAACTTTAATAGAGGCGGTCATACATACGCCGACTAATAAGCTGATTACTACAGGCTTTGCCAGACCACACTGACCATCCCTTTAGAATTTCGATGGGGGCGTATGGGAATTTTAGCTACGCGTTGTCCGGGAGGGTGTCAAAACGTTGGCTTGATAAAAGCTGGCACGAGCTGAGTTCTGCCAACTACAGATGCAAAGTTCGGCGGACTATGTATAATGTAAGGGAAAGTGGAAGTTTAGAGTATGTGTGCGTGCTCGAGCGACAAAATGACATGATGACAATGGCTAGTGCGATATGATGGGGTAATCTCGCTGTCGAAAGCAAATATCATTGTTACGCGGAGGACATACTAAAACTATAGTATCTTCTATAGTTAGCACTGTTTAGCATAGGTGAACATAACGACGTGACGAGAAGTCAAATGAATGTAAAAACGACGTAAAAAAAATACAAATTAAGTATGCAATTTGTGATAACGGAATGAAAGCTGAAATCCACATGGTAGGTATGAACTAATTTTGGTAATCGCCATTGGATCTTTGAATCAGATGATAAGGAATCATAAAAATGATTCAACTCTTTCGCGTATAAACGTGGCTACTTAGCTCTGAGTTCGACAAACAACTCTTTCGAGTACGCGAGAAATCTCGGGTCTGTAGAAAAACGAGCAATTTTGCGGAGTCAGTTAACATAGAACTTCAACCCATGGGGTAGCAAATAGGTAACCATAATATGCAATCCAAACGTTTAATACATCCCCTGGGTGTACAGTGTACACTCCTGAGAATTTGATTGGGTTTTCACAGAGATATGACGCATTATTTCGTCACTTAGTGACCATAGACACATTAACAGGTAGACGCACAGAAACATGTTTAGGAAGTTTTTCCGAATATAGGTAAAGGCAGTTGAAATATACATTTCCTTTTTTTAACAAATTTACGGGGTCGAAAACTCAAACGGTTCACGAGCTATCCTAGATATACCTACTAGAAAATTCGCTCCGATAGCTACGCTGCATTTCTGCAACTTTTTTGTACAATGGCCGGTACGCTCTGACATCAATCTTCTCGTCGCGGTTCTTCAGTTTGATTCATAATGTAGTATCATAGTGCGTCCGAAAATAATGCTCTCTAGTCCACACTCAGCTCGGTCATATCCTACTACAACGAACATACGACCATTTTCAGGACGGGATCGACTGTCATAGACGGCTATCCATGTCTCTCTTGAGCTGAATCATCTTCGAATGAATCAACGACTGGCTTCGAACGAACCGCAGTTCGAGATTTACTGCGTGAAGGGCTTGTCGAATGGGAAGAGCCTTCTCAGGATTCTAAATCCCTTTCGGGCCAACGTTGCTTTTATTTTGTCCCAAGAGGTAAATCCGTTGGTAACACGTAGCGGTTAGACGAGACATCACGAGCTTTTCCCAGGAGTTTTAACCATGCGAGAGAACGTTTTTTACTCTTCTAAATCCGCTAAGCTGGGATGGAAATTTTCAAAGAACTGAAAAATATTATCATGACGAACATTGCGAAGTACATAGTCCATGGCTCATTGTTCACAGCCACGCTCATATATTTTCAAGTAAGAGAATAAAATAGCAAACATCGTTTCGACAGCGAAATAAACTTGCGATTAATGGAGAATTTCATTCAGGTTACTAACACTATAATCGTCAGGATATCTATTGTTTGTTAAAAAAACCTCTTAAATTAAAAACTCCGAACTTTCAATTCTATAACAAAGAATCGCAGGGCGAACTATTTTTTCCCCCGAAATGGAACATCAACTTTCAGAACACATAATGTTCTAAATTTTGAAACGAATGCAATTTGGCCAGAAAAAAAGGTGATTTTACCAAATAATCGGTGAAATATCCGAGAAAATCCTGGATGCCGCGATGTTGCTTCGTGTCGGAAGCTTAAAAAAATTCGAACCGTCCACACCAAACGTGAAAGCGGGACTGGGGCGCGCTCGACACTTTGACGCCATCTGCGCAAGATCCCCCGCAATGCGCACCCTCTTCGCCCGCTACTGGGCCAGCCACCCCTGAAACCAAAAGGTCGAACGGAAGAGGGAAATGGGGGCGGTGGCCGTCATTGGAAGGAAACTCGAGAGAGCGATAAAGCGTGTCCTGGAAGCAGATAGGTCTTCATTCTAATCCATCAGGCGTTCTAAGTTGAAGTTCCCGCATGATATTTTCAACATGACTAGTTAGTGGCGGCTTGAGGAGGGAATATTTTACTTTTACTAAGAGCTCCGATCAAGTTCATGAACGTTCAGGAGTGGATTCTTCAACTCATTCCGACAAATAAAAGCCTCCTAGTTCTTTGGTAGCATTAATTATGTATTAATATATTTTTACGGACACATTTACGAAGTTAATTGAAGTACTGTGAGAGTACTAAAAATCGTATTTGGAACGAGATGAATGGGGAAAACCCCTTTCGAGCCGAACGTCGAATAACGTGTTTTCGCATTACTTGAATAGCAATTAATTCGTTAACGAGCCATCACAATTATATTTCAACTTTAACTTCAAATTCATTGGTTTTCGAGAGCCCATTATTATTTTCGGTTACGTACGTACCCGATTGAATATTATGTACAAAGACAAGGTTGGAAAAATCATCACTAAAAGTTGATTTTCCTCCGGATCTAATGAGTAACCCAATAATAATAGTGAGAAACCCAATAATATAATCAAGCAGGTAATATATTATTCAACTCCCCCCATTTCGCTAATCTTGTCCAAATTAAATCTCAGTATAATCGAAACTGACTCCTCTTGCCCGAAGAAGGTTTTTTTTGTGGAAATAAACTTCATATACATCATAGGAATTTATTTTATTTTCAGATGGTTCGTACATAACCAGGCGAGTAACGAGCAAAATTTATTTAACTAAATATCCCCTAAAAACGATGGAGCTTTGTTCATTGAACTGTCAAATTTTACCGGACAAGAAAATTTCAATAAATAATTCAATCTATTGAAAATTCATTCTTGATTGAGTGCGATTAAGTCTCGGACAGTGACTTCGAGGTAGAATTGTGTTAGATGCCTACATATTCTACTTTTGCCAAAAATTCTAGTAAAAAAATTCATAAACGGGAAGTAACAAAAATGTCAATTATAACTATTGACACGGAACCTAACGTCTTCACTATTGGCGATTCAAAGTCAGTGGAGGAGAGAGAAGTCCTCAGCTTCCGTCACTCTCAGCATTTTCTGAAACCAAAAATCCCGAGTTAAATTTTACATTCGAACAACTTTTTCATATATTTATTCTATAATTTACAAGGTAGTGATCCAATATGAAAAGAAATTCCACGCCACTCCTTACATGATAGCTGTACATTTTCAAAGCTTCGAATTTCATAAGTCTTTTGTTTTCATTCGCCATCAGATTAGGGTATGACACCGCTTATAAGTATTACTGTATGCTGTGAACCAACAACTTTCAATATTAGACGAAACGTACCCCAGCGCTCCATGCTTTATCTGATCATCAGTCAGGCAGGCGTCAACGAAGAATCAATATTTGACCATTTTTGTTCAACCACGGTCTATATCAGCTTTCTCTAAGATATCCGTGTCATTAAATAGTGAAACACTGTAGTTATGAACTGTCGAAACACTGTCGCCAGGACAAATACGATAGAGAGCGATACCCCAAGTTAAAGCTAGCTAGTTCTTAGATTTTCATTTCAATGAAAACTCCTACTTTCATCTTGGACGCTTAATGGTAGCAAGGGATGATTGTGGGCCTCAATCAGGATAGCCTCTTAGAAACGTTTGATGATACAATAAAACTTCTAGAGGCTAAATAGGATGTTCCAGCAAGTTTTGACACTCAAGTACATTAAGGAAAGTATTAGATGACTGCAATAAGAACAGTTTGCAATCATTAGAAAAGGGTGGCTCGTGGATATTCATTTGATATCCAAGAAGATGGCCCACTGAATATACCCAACTGGCCAATTAACAAAAGCCTGAAATTCCACGACCTTTCTCTTTCGTCTGCTCTACAGTGGCAAAGATAATTCAAGCTTAGTTGTATCAGGTCTAAGAAAACCCACAAGAGGGAGTCGTCTAAGAACGGGAGGATTTAAGCAGCAATGAACCACTGGATCATTTGACTCCTTTCCTTCACATTGACAATGGCAAATCCTCGGTTAGGCACCCCCTCCAATGGAACCACTTGTTAGAAGTTATCTTCAGGGGACTGTTGCTCTACTTCAATCTCACAAATACTAATCTCGTTCTCTTTCATTCGTGAATTTCATAACAACTGACACTATCAGGGACATTCATGGGAGTACTCAGCTATCTCAAGCACACCTGGAAATTGATCGCTTGCCTAGTTCACTAGGCACTGGTAGTAGGAACTAATCTATGCTTCAGCTTTCCAACTCCAATCAGTGATGGTTTCCAACCAGACTCAGACATGGCACAACATGAAACTGTGTTTCACCCAAGATCAGTGCAGTTTGTTTGATATGAGAATATGTAGTGATTTGATGTAACAACCCAAAAATAACATCAGAGTTAACCACAACACAAGATAGTAGATAGTAATATGCACACCTGCTTTTACAACATAGTGTGGCAGTGAGTTTCTTGCATACCCCTTAACTGAAAACCAATGGACTTGTTGCTCCTAATGTGAACTCCACTCAAACACGAAACAAGTACCTACTTCATTAAACGTAATCCAACAAGAAACCTGCACTGGAATCAATTGCTTTGAGAAACCTCAATCGTCGACTTAAGAAGAAAAAAATCTTAAAGGTGACTGGAACATTGTCATCTTCTTGAGAGTCAAGCCAATAGCTTAAATCGTTAACCATAAAGCTGAAATTATTGGTATCACTCCTTATTTGTTCAGAATTGTATAACTTCGTAGAAATCTTCAGCAAACGTAGCAAGGATAAAGGAAGGAGTTCTTTATGGGCAACACACAGCAACTGGAATAGTTAACGTTATCACCAATCAATCAACTAACTTAGGATGAATAAATTGTCACATTAAAGATTACTGATCAGAGCCAACTGATATCGCTTATAGTCTAAGAATTTCCATCACGCAAGCTTCAACAGAGCATCATTAGATCAAACATTGAACCTTATAAAAGATACTACGATGTCCTGTACTTATTTGGGTAGTTTCTCGTACGTAAAAGAGTTGGTGCAGTGAATTAATAAAGAAGCAACGCTAAAACATTATGGGAAATAGTGAGAAAAAATAAAAAATTTACTATTCAATATTAGAGTGAACTAGTTACCGTGCAATTTGCAACAACACAGGCAGATTTCTGAGCAGCTTAAATGAAAGGGGGTTTCCTTTTTCTTAAAGGTAAACTGATTCTATCGGGTGAAGTTGATTTCGAAACCGTAATACTCCAAAGTCCCCATTACTAATTGACTATTGAGGTAAGACCGTTACAAATTTTCAAAGCATGCAATTTTCAGTAAGTAAAGTAGGGTCACAGGCATCCGTCAAATGCGTTTGAATTGCTGCATCAAAGTAAATGCATTGATGTAGGCCAGTGAACCCTGCTTTACACTTCACCCCAGCCTGCTAGGTTATAATGTTGAAGACATCAAAGCAAAATTTACCTCAGTAGAGAAAAATTACCCTCGTTTTTGGGAAGAGAGATTGATTGATTCATTTATTTAACGACCAGGGGAGAGAGAAAGGCGAACAACAAGTGATCGTCACTATTTTTGAGAGTTTTTCTGTATGATTTGTTGGCAATATTGGCACTGCTATTTGGGGACTGCAGCCAACATTTCCGTTTTGGGTTAATTTGGGAACAGTTAGACGCTTTCAATTTTAAGTGCATTCTGCTAGACGTTGATGGCGCTATAAAGCTTCCTCTAAAACGTAATAGAGGTGAAATACTTTCATTTACTAGGAAAACATAGAGGTAAAAATCTATCCACAACGTGCCAACAAGATATAGTAATGTTTCAACATTGAATATTATGCCTATCAAGAGTTTTGAATTTTCCTCCAAGGGTGATTTTGAAAAATCATAGAGTTTGATTCGAATCAGGGTTTTGGAAAACTTGAAACAAAAGTCATCCGGTCTCGGCTAAGTAATTACTACAGTGGAAGCGTCAATATACAAGAGTTCACCTGATCTGGGATACTGCAGAGCATGAAGGTGTACAAAACATTCAATACTGTCATTTAACGGGCGCTACCTCATGAGGGAACGAACATAGAAATATCTCAACCAAAATTTCCATAGAGCATCAAAATAGACATTTAAAAATATTTATAAAAGGACATAGGGAAAACTTACAGCAACCATTGACCGCTACAATATAGGATAGTTAAACCTGAGTGCAGGAGAAAACAATAAGAATTCCAAAATTGCGTGCCAGCCCATAAAGAACTAGAATGAAAGAAATGAGTAGGTAATACCGGTGTTGTGTTGTTTCATACATTTAAAATTACATTTATTTAGGAGAACTACTACAGATTAAACATGAACCAATGACATGAAATTTTCAATTTTTTCTCTCATCTACAATGAATAATTAGTATAGAAAAAATACTGCAAAGGATGTTCTTCACAAAACGAACGTATTGGAGGAAATTCACAAATTGACCAAGCGTAAAAAGTATCACATTCCAATTATTTTTTTCTTCATGTTACGTAGAAAAATGTCGTTTGTAAATGTCATGATCAACATACCTGATTCACAGTATTATCGAACGGTAGTGAAATAATCATTCTTAAAGTAAACATGGTTGTTGAAAAATAGAGAAAAAAATGTTTTAAGGCTTCCAATGCTTAAAACCAGGGAATTAGAAATTTGATGAACGTTAAGCTATTCCAATTCGAGTGTGAACCCATGAGGAATCTCCTTATAGTAATGAAGCGTAAGGAAATTTAATAGCAGACACACGCGATGAAGAGATGGGGCCCGATCCAATGAGGTAAACAGGAACTGGAATAATTGCTAACGGAACGCACTTTAAAAATAAATAATACACAACAAAAAAAATCAGTTATAACAAATAGAATTGTATAAATAGGTGGGTTCTCATCTTTTTCAATTGAAACGATAGTAGGTATTTAGCGTGATAAAGGGAGGTTGCAGTCTACCAAAAAAAAACCTGGACGAAACCATCCAAGTGTCAAGAATTAATCAAGCTTGGATTGAAAATGTAGGTACTATAAAACATGAAAACTTTGAGCTGATATTCAAAATATTGACAATTTGAAGGAAACCCATAGGTAAAGAATTTATAAGGCCAAAAATTCCTCTGTTAGAAACAATCCCGTCCTTAATACTCGAGAAGTCAATTATTGTTAATAATCCGATCATAAACTGGGATGACTCATACGACGGAGGAAGTAAAATGAAAGGTGGAAATAATTTGCGAAACCTCAGTCGAAATATGAATTAGAATTAATTATTATTTAGGAAATTATCGAATTAAATTGCTATCATGAACGGTAGATTTAAGCAGAAGTCGTACGTACAAAAATACACTTCTCACTAAACTTCCCCCTACTGGTTTGTCCCGCGCTCTTCACGATTGTTAAAATGATTATGAAGACAAATGAGAATATCTGTCGGTACAACGAAAAACATACACTTGACGATTACAATGTAGTACAACTCTGTACAATCCCTGCCAAAAACGTCATGTAATCTGTTGACGTAATTGGTACATTGCACAGAAGCAGCAATTATAGAAAAACCTGATGCGTCACCCGTATTTATTAATCTCCATCAGAGCATCAAATTTTGCAGAAAGTTTATGCATTACAAATACATCGACATGAGTGACCTTTGAATACATCGTGGGACGACAAGAAGTTTACGTGATTGCGCTCTAATTACAACGTCCTTGTCTTAGAACACAAGTATCCAATGGTCAAGCGCGTTGCCAAAGTACCAAGTATCCGAATTCAGCACGTCACGAGTTCAAACCAACGCACTTGTTACACAAAAACTCTCTGATTTGCAAAATATACTTGCATGGTCAACTATCATAAATAGCAACATTACATCAAAATTAAGTTAACCATCTCCACAGCACAACCCGTAATGGAAAAACGTCTAAAAACCATTGTATAACCCTTTGTAAATGTCATTGCTCGCTTGATCTGGGTAACAAATTCATTTTGAAACTCAATTAGCATACTCCAATTTCATGTTCATCCTTCGACATCAATTTTCCATTAAAAATACGGACGTTGTTTAATATGGCTGAGTAAGTGCGTATTCGTTGTTTCGACACTTAGAAAACGGAATAAAAAATTTCATATCATTGGAAGAGTGGCTTCACCTTGCATCACCGATTCTGGTCAGTCTATCGTTTTCTTCTGAAATTCAATTCTTTCGATCATCTCTCTACAAAGCAAACACTCGGTAGCTACACTTCGACTCACACCCGAAATTCCTATACCAGAATATAAATACGTAGTTTACTTAATTATGATGATAATAATATAGGCAATGATTTTAAAAACCAGTTTTCAGTTTTTCAAAAGAGGAACAAAACCTACCCTCGATTGCTTTTCTACTAAATTGAAAACCAACACTCACTAGAGGGAAATTCTATCTTTCGACTGGCGACGGTGAGGAAATGATACTACTGCAGTCATGAAACTCAACAATTCCTCTAACGAATTAATTTCATTCATCTTATTACCTATCCCAAATAGAAAAGTTCCCGAATAAGTAATTATTTTGGGAACACATCGTGCATTTAGGATATTATTGTAGTAAATCGTTAGTAGAAAAAAAGGCACAATAGGTCCATTTGTTGAATGCCCCCAGCAAGGGGAAATGAGAAAAACCTATTTAGCCCATTTGTTATTGAACAGTACTCACCTGCTTGGTTATCACACGGTGCGTAGATAACAATTGGATCTATCGCTTTTTGAAAATACGAATGTTCATCCCAAACACATAGAAAATTGAGTAACAAATCTAATAAATGCAGAATGACATCGTACTAAAACTCGCTCCAGATGAGGCATTAAAAATTGATACAAAATTATGCCTCTGAATGTTTAAAATTTTGTTTTCCCTCAAACTAGACCAACTAATTTTGTCAAAAGGCTTTGACTGGAGCCAAATAAGTTACCATAACTTCGACAGCATATTAAAGTTGTAAAAATAACTCTATTAAAAAAGCCATCATCATAGTCTGCCGCTTTGCAGAAACAACGGCCAAGAATGAAAAACAAGTCAAAAACTTCTAGCCTGAAAAATATATTGTATTGTTGAAGATAGGTTTTTTTTGTAGTTCTTGGAAACCAATTAGACCAAAGAAGCTGAGTTAACTTCATGATCACATTAGGGTAGAAACAGAATGCAGTAAGTATTCGAAGGTCAGGTCAAGTCATTAGTGGATTAGTAATTAGAGGCTGGAAAATGATCTAAAATGGATTCAATTGTTGAAGCATCTACAATGACAATGGTCTCTACAGTTGTAAATAATGTTTAAAATTCAAAGTTTTAAACATTCATGTGTTCTGGTATCCTGTTAGTGTTCATTATAAACAAATTAAAACTCATTCTTTTGCAAACTTCCAAACTGTACTGTTCTCTCTTCATAAAAACACAAGTTTTTATAGGTTATGGGCCCAGTAATGTTGGAACTGCCTATCTAAACCCTGTTACTTTTGAGAAACAGTTATGGAATTGTCAAAGATTCGAGTGGGACTTCTAGAAGGAAAGACCAATTGGGCTACATGGAAGTATAAAATTCTTGTTGTCTTGCGAGGACTACCCAAAGCTCTGAAGGTCATTGAAGGTAAATACAAATCGCCTCTTGAACCACCAACAGCTTCGACAGCTGACGTACTCGCAAAATATGAAAAAGAATTAGAAGAATTCCAAATTGCCGACAGTGACGCACTTCTAGTCATATCCAACAATCTAACTGAAGATACATTGAAAAAAGTTATGAGATTCACAACTGCTCGCGAAGTCTGGCTTGAGCTACATCGACTATTTGATGGAATTTCAGAGGACAAGGCGTATGATATTTGTTTGGAGTTTTTCTCATATCAACGGGAGCCAGAAGACGATATTGGAACTCATCTTTCAAAACTAAAAAATCTTTGGAATGATTTGAAAGTCGAAATATCAAAAGATGGAATTGGAGCTGAACTTCCTGAACTATTCCTAATCTGCAAAATTTTAGGAACGCTGCCGGAAAATTTCTTTGCATTTCGATCAAGTTGGATGTTGATGGCGAAAAATGAAAGAACAATTGAAAACCTGACAAACCAACTGTGTGCCCATGAACGTGCTTTGAAAGGAAGAGATGGCAGACATACTTCAGATGAAATACTCACTACAATCGTCAAGAAAAATGTGAGAATGAAGAAGAAACCTGAGAAAGCTGATTTTGTATGTCACTACTGCCAAAAACTGGGGCACATTACCCGAAAATGCAAAAAGTGGATTTCGGACGGAAGACCCGCTCCTAGTTTTTCAAAAACTGCATCTTCAAATACAGCCCTTATGTCAGCACAAGAAGACAATCCAAAAGCACTCTTGACAGTACAAGCTTCGTTCCTAACACTTGGCAATGATGTGGAAGCATGGTACGTTGATAATGGAGCAACAAATCACATCACTAATCGAAGAGACATTTTCCAAGATTTTGTGGAATTTAAATCAACCCATGATGTGATTACTGCTGATGGTAATTCGGTTAAAGCTATTGGATGTGGCACAATTCCAATTGAGTCAAACGTATCTGGAAAGTGGGAAAAACTACTTCTTAAAAATGTTTGGTACATTCCCGGAATAAAGAAGAATTTATTCTCGCCACTGGCCGCACAGGATCTGAACAGAAAAAGCGAATTCGTTGCTCACACTGAGAAATGTTTTTTCAAATTGGAAAACGAAACAGTGCTTCTCGGCTACAGAAAACATCAAGGTGGGCTTTATAAATTGGCAATCAGGCATAGCAATTTGTCAAATTCCTTGGAAGTGAATTCATTGAGTAATAAAAATACACTTCAACTGTATCACGAGAGATTTGGTCACCAAAACAAACGTCATGTTAAGAAATTTCTTGAACGTGAAATGGGCATAAAAGTTTTAGTAGATGACGAACTTTGTGAGGCTTGCATCTTTGGGAAAGCTCATCGTCTCAAGTTTGGAAGAAGAGAAAAATCTACGATGCCAGGACAACTGATTCATACGGACGTCGGAGGACCATTCTACTCATCAATATCTGGTTACAGATTTTATGTTCTGTTCAAAGACGATTATTCAAAATTTCGGAAAGTTTACTTCATGAAACATAAATCAGAAGTAGCGCAACATTTAAAAAGCTTCTTGAATGAAACAAAAACTCAAGGACTTACTGTACGCGAATTTCTCTCTGACAATGGAGGAGAATTTGTTTGTGCTGACGTTAAGAACATTCTGAATGAATTTGGAATAACTCACAGAACTACGATGCCATTCACACCTCAACAATGCGGAGCAGCTGAGAGAGAAAACCGCACGTTAATTGAAACTGCGAGAACTCTAATGCATGCTCGTGAAGAATTGCCACAGGGACTATGGGCTGAACTAGTGAACACAGCTGCGTACATCTTGAATAGAACAGGTTCATCTTGCGTAAATGATAAAACTCCCTACGAAGTCTGGTATGGGAAGAAACCACGAGTTCACCATTTACGCATAATTGGGACAATATGCTACGCTCACATTCCAAAACCCCAAAGAACTAAATTCCATAAGAAAGCCAGAAAAGGAATTTTGATTGGATATGATGGAGATGAAGGCTACAGGATATGGTGTAAGGAAAATCTAAAATTAATTCGTTCAAGAGATGTGATTTTCAATGAAGAACCCTTGACAAATGAAGATTTAATACCTTCACATAAACCTGCACCTGAAGTGAGGAATGAATCAGAGGTACCTGAATCGATTCCCCAGTCTCCACATCCTGACGAATCAACACCTAGAACATCAGAGTCATCAAGTGACTGGTTTCCTGGATGGGATAATGAAAACTCTTCTTCAATAGCAGACAAAGACAACGAGAACACTGAAAACAGAAATGTAAGAGTTCTACGTGACCGTTCTACCCTGAAATCACCAGATAGATACGGATACCTAGCTATGACTGCTGCTGCAGAAATTCATGATATCTGGGAACCAACAAACTATTCAGAAGCTATAAACTGCGAAGACAGAATACATTGGGAAAAAGCTATGAATAGTGAAATAACATCTTTGAAAGAAAATCAAACCTGGAGACTTGAAAATTTACCTAAAGGGAAGAAAGCGATCCCTTGCAAATGGACCTTTCGTGTAAAGCTGAACCCTGACGGTAGTATCGACAAATATAAGGCTCGACTCGTAGCAAAAGGCTTCACACAAAAGAAGGGAAGCGACTACGACGAACTTTTCAGTCCAGTTGCTAGATCGGGAACCATCAGAGCTGTGTTGAGCATTGCAGCTATTGAAAATTTGCACCTGATGCAATTTGATGTATCGACCGCATTTCTTTACGGAAATTTAGACGAGACCATCTACATGCAACAACCTGAAGGTTTCAGCGATGGGACAGGAAGAGTATGTCGTTTAACGAGAAGTCTATACGGATTAAAACAGGCTCCAAGATGTTGGAATAAACGTTTCGTCGATTATCTTTCCAACATTGGTCTTCGTGCCAGTGAAGCAGATCCGTGCCTTTTTATTCGGGAGAAGGATGGAAAGAAACTGATCGTCGCCCTCTATGTTGATGACGGATTAGTTGCGTCGAACTGTAAAAAGGAGCAAGACGACTTCATTGAAGAATTGAAACAAGAATTCAAAATTACAACAAAAGATGCATCCTACTTTCTAGGATTAGAAATTCAGAAGCAAGAAAATCTGATTACTGTAAAGCAAACCGCTTATACAAGAAAACTTCTTGAGCGATTTGGTATGGCTGACTGCAGATCAGTGGGCACTCCATTGCTCAAAGACTTAACTCAACTCACTAAAGAAGAGGAGAAGGAAGACGTCAGTAATTTCCCTTATCGTCAAATTGTTGGTTCGCTCATGTACCTTATGGTAGGAACTCGACCCGACATTGCTTATGCAGTAGGAGTCGTCAGTCGTTCATTGGAAAACCCGACGAAAACAGACTGCATTAACGTGAAACGAATATTACGTTATCTAAAAGGGACTACCGACTACGGACTTACATATAAATCTGATATGAACACTGGACAAATCCTTAGCTACAGCGATGCTGATCTAGGTGGAGACGAAATAACTGGAAGATCAACCACAGGGATCGTTAACTTATTTGGTGGAGCAGCAATCTCCTGGACAAGTCAACGACAAGTTTCAGTATCTCTGTCATCAACAGAAGCAGAAATTGTTGCTGCAAGCGAAGCTGCTAGGGAGCTAGTATGGTTGCACAGACTACTAAACAGCATAACACAGCTGAAAAATGTACCTGTACTGCACGTAGACAATGAAGCTGCAATTCGATTGGCGAAAAATCCAGAAAATCATCGACGGACGAAACACATCAAAATTAGACACTTTTTCGTCAGAGAATTACTGCTGAATGGTGAAATAACTATCACCAAAATTGCAACTTCAGAACAACTCGCTGATGCTATGACAAAAGCACTTCATCAACCAAGACTAGCAGAAATTAGACAGAAAATCGGTATGAGCCATAGTCATTCAGATGGAAGAAGGTGTTGAAGCATCTACAATGACAATGGTCTCTACAGTTGTAAATAATGTTTAAAATTCAAAGTTTTAAACATTCATGTGTTCTGGTATCCTGTTAGTGTTCATTATAAACAAATTAAAACTCATTCTTTTGCAAACTTCCAAACTGTACTGTTCTCTCTTCATAAAAACACAAGTTTTTATATCAATAAGTAGAGGTCAGAGGTGGTTTGGATTTCAAAGTACCTTGGAATGATAATTGAATTGGCGAGATTGAACATCTACCCTTCGTTATGATAAAACAAAACGGCGCTGATGATGAGAGATGGTAGAGCATCTTAATGCGTAAGCAACCGTAATGACCTGCAGTATTATGAACAGCCCAACAGCCGTTAGAAGACCAGGTCCTTTCCAGCCAGTAGGCCTATTCCTCCCAACAGGGTGGAATAAGCCATCAATAGCATTAAGAGGGACGACTCTATAGACAAAAGGCACCTGTGGTCTGCAGCAGCATTGCAGGTTGGTCGAGCACATCTGTCAGAAGCGAGCGTGCCATGGCTATACATAAGATGGTATATTTGAAAATTCATTTCTGCTTAGGTACAAACCTATCAACTGAATTAACCAAGAATTCTTGGGTTCCATTTGGGAGGATCACTTCAAGATGCATTCAAAACTAGTGGGCGTCCATATATTTCAGTGCAGCTGTCGATCAACACACACGTCTACTTTTTTTTGTCGCATTTTCACCGCAGTTGTTGCGGTGAGGGGGTGACAAACTTGGCAACTCTTTCCCCATTGTTCCTTTTATTTGCCTAGATTGTTCCCCTACTTGGGCATCTTCAGGGCTGTATAGGTTCATCAGGTATCTATGACCACACATCAGGTACTTATAGGGTCATAGGTACCTGATGGATCTATGTAGCCCCGAATATCCTGAAAGGGTGAAAGATTTAGGGGAATAAAAGGGACAATGGAGAAAGAGACACCAAGTTTGTTTCCCACTCACCCAAACAACACACGTCTAGTTCAGCAGAGCAAAAATTATTGAAAAAAAAACATATTTATCAGATTTTCTGTTACATCATTCCGCAAAGTGACCCTGATAACCGACAGAAAACCACTCCTATTCTTCTTATTTTAATGCAAGGATGATTCGTTCAACTTTTCAATTTAGATACATGTTCAATATCACATGCTCTTCTCAAACAGAATACATATTTTCATTATCAAAGTAAAAATGCGATTCGTTGGGGAAATTTCTCAGAAAATAATAGAATGGTGGGAATTCAATAGCTTGAAAAAAAGTTCCCGAACGACCACAATTGACCACTACATCAGGCCAGTGACAGAGAACCATCCAAAATCGTTTGATTTCGTTTCTGCTTTGTACCCAACCCAACCTCTATCGTGTTGTAAATGAAATTTCTAACACGAACAGAATTCGTCAGGCTTTTTTAGTTATTTTTTCATATTCTATCTGTTTAGGTAAAAATAGAATGCGACGGCGCCGCCTCCGACGAGGATGGCGCCGAACCAAATGCTTAGGGGTTGCAGTGACCTCTTCACTTTTCGCCATTTCTCCGAAGATTCTTGCTTCTTCTTCATTTCAGCGATTTTCTCTGCAGTCCGATTATTCGCCTCATCATAATTTCTCTTCCGAGTCGTTTCACCCCTGAAAGAAAAATTGCAATTGAAGAAAAACGAGAACGTTTATTATGTAGAAGAAAATACAATCAAGAGGCAGATTTAGATGGCAAGACAACCAAAATGTATATAAGCTTCATTACAAAATACTCATGGCAATTATTAGAACTGAAACGCTTACTTAGCGATATTCGGTGTGGTCGGCAAATCAGGCTGGCCCTCAGGTGTCGGCGGTTCACTGGGCAATGGTCGGTCTGGCGGTGTTGGAGTACTCTCGAGAGGAAGTTCTGAGGAGGTATCAGACGGGGACCTCGTCGTTAGCGATTCCCCTCTAGGAGGTGGTAATGGGGGAGGCTCATCATCATCGGATTCAGAAGATGATGTGTCCAGATCCTTTTGGTTGTCTGGCCAATTTTGGTTTTCATCCTCATCAATTGGCTCATTCTGAAGAAAAAACCAACACAATTACAGTCATTTTGAGACAAAATTAAAGAATTTCAAACCGCAATAAAGAATTTGTGAGAATTAGCCTTCAACAGAATAGTTTTTACAATTTTGTACGGCTACTGTTTAGACAAATTGACGGGGGGAAAAACAGAATCTTATGGATACACTTACATCATTGATGTTATCCCAATCTCGGCTAATTCCTTCAATGATGGCTAGGTATGAAAAGCGTAGCTGATCCGGAGTCTGAATCAAGCCCATACGGTCCTTTCTCATCTCGAGCAGCATGTCCTTCACACTTATGCTATTATTGCCGTTTTTCTTCATCTACAAATTATCACAGCAAGAAGAAAAACGTTAAGTTGATGAGACATTTAATCAACTTGTTCTCGAAGAAACCTGGTTTTGTTGGTTTGATCTATCGAACTATCAAAGTGATGACCATTACAACAAAACTGAAATAAGGCTGTTACAAAGGAAGGCCATACAATTTATAGAAGATTTTCAATGACTAAGACACTTACTATAACGAGAGCTGAATCGACCAGGCAGAAAGTACCCGATCGACCAATGCCAGCCGAACAGTGGACAATAGCCGGACCTTCAGCTTCAAGAGTTCCACTACGGCGGACAACACTCAAAAACCTTAAGAACGCGGCCGGACTTTGAGGACAGCCAAAGTCTGGCCAAGCTGTATAGTGGAAATGCAGGACGGTTCGCGTTTCACCAGTTTCGAGATCTTTCAGCCTGCAATAGTAAACATTAAACTCACCAGTTCAATGAAGACGAATTATAAACCAAAGGTATATTTAGTCCAGTAAAACCAGAATTTGCTATAGAAAAAGAAGGATGTATCACTAAATGATTTAATCGATTGATGGTGATACTATAGCATTTTTAGACTGAGTAGAGGCAGCAATTGTTTTTGCAAAAAATATGACTTACTTCAGCGTTCGTGTCGTGTAGTACGATTCTTTTTCTTCTTTCACGTAGGAAACTTCCAAATCCACATCTGTAAATAAGAGAGTATCTTGTCCGCGATTTGCACATCCCATCGGCCAATACAAGTGACACTTCTCCTGTAGAAAATATTCAACATAAATTTTTTATAGCACTAGACAAGCCAATTGGTAATTATCTTCCTTCAATACGGTGAAAAAATCTACCTCATCATTCGATAAAGTGGAAAGAAACGAACCTGGTTTTTCTCAATGATTCGATTCAGCATAATGATGGCTTTGGTTTTCTGTTCCCAAACCATCAGCCAAAAATGGCCAGTCGTTGAAGCTAAGGGCCCTTGCGTCAAAATGTACCTCCGATCAGCTTTATCAATCTGTAAAAGAAAAGAAACATGAAACAAAAATTGCAAAAACCGAACCAGAGAATGCTTGTTCGGAATGTTGCATGAGATGAGCAATAAACTAACAAAGTTTAAAATAATACAGTACCTTGACTAAATTGGCGTTAATGTAGTCACATTTCCCTTTCTTGAGAATGATCCTACTGTGGTCGTAAGGGCTCACATCTCGGTAGCGATTCAAGTTTTTATTTTCAGTTTTTGTGGCTGCTTTTGTAGTGAAATTATTCTTTGAACTTTCGGTTCTGATTCCCTGAAAGGAAAAGGCATGTCATCAATTGAAATCCTAGTGAATATGTGTTATTCATAACAAAGGTCGAGGCACGGAGAAGGATTATATTTATTTCAACTGGTATGAATAATGGTTAATAACAGAAACAAGTGCCTGGTTATCTTCAGAGCACAACATATTGCTTGCGATGGAAAATACGATTTTTCTCGAGAGGGAGGTGGGAAATATATCGATTGAAGGTTGAGAGAAGTGTCAGTTTGTAAATCAACTGACACTCGTAACTCAAAATGATGACATTAGATAAATCCGAAGGGGAAACTTGGGAAAAGATAAGATACTACTTCCATTGAACTGCAACCAATTAAGAAGAACAGGGGCCTCCACCAATTTTCCGGTCACAATCTTTCGGGAATCGAGCACCAAAGAACAAGTTGTTTACAAGTAGCAGGTAAATCGAATTTGAAACCTGCCAGAAACCTTCTGAATTCAACTCATAACTAACTCAAAATACCTTGCAACACTATATATATATTGCTCTATATACTTTTCTAAATACGCACTATACTATGATGAAATTGCGGCGGCTTTTCAGCTCTATATTATATTTGACGTTGAGTATGTTTGATGGGGGAGGGGAATAGGTACTATATAACTAGATGGATACCAAACGATTGTGCGAAACTTTCTTAATCTTGATGTCAAGGGGTCGTAAGGGGGAGAAAAACCGGGCGACTCATTCTCCGGTTCTTTATTGGCCGGCCGAGCACTTTCGCCCATTCGGGCATCTTCAGGGCCACGTGGAGCCATAGGGTCCACAGCCTTTCTCAATCTTTATAATACCTGATAATCCACACTTGAGAGAAATAATCGCTATGAGAAATCTATCGAATTATTTGGAGGGATGGCAGTATCTAATGATGAAAGTACTCAATTCCACTTGTTCAAGTGGTGGCCTTGAAGGCTACACTTAATGTTTATGGTTTTGCACAGTTAGGGTTAAATTTAATCAAAAGCAAACTTGTTGAGCATTTCCACCCAATTTCTGATCAACTTGAAACGAGCAAAAACCAAGGCTTATTCATAGGCAATAATCCTAAAGAAGGATGGATGGGTATAACTTTGTTTTAACGTCAATAAAATTGATCCTTCAACATGCATTCGCATACGTTAAGATTTCTGTTTTTGTATCGTAATTTGGAAGAGTTGGTAATACCACAAGATAAATTTTACGTACTCATATTATTATAAAATGCCATTTTATATTAGATACAATTTTACTTTAGTGTTCGTCTACCCGTCTCTTGATTGTCATCAACGGTTCTAAGGCAGGAACAATACTGTGAATCTCATAGGAGAATAATTATCTTCAAGCCCTTTCTTTATAAGCCTCTTCAGGAAAGTCATTGTTACGGCTCAGCATAACGTCCTGGCAGTGTGGCCAGCTGAGAGACCAAATTGGAGGCATTTTGCCCACAGGAGGAACTGAACAAGAACAATGGCTTGCTCTCGCAGAAACTTGTATGAGGCAGAAAACGAATGGAACGGTGGGGAATTAAGAAAACGAAATGAAGAAGCTCAAATTCGGTTGGGAGGGGGAGTCATAGGGGTACTAATAGTTTTAAACACTGTGCTATATAAATGAAAAATCAAAAGTGTTGTATAAATCGAGCATTATGAGGATCAGTGAGAGTCATGATTAGACGTGTTTTAAATTATGGGATTGAAAACGCATCATCTTTTTGTCGATGAGATTGAAAATTATATTAATTACCGCAGGAACAGCTCAGTTGCCTATACGAGTTTCAGACCAAGTGAAATTTCTAGTCCAAAAATGAACCGAATTTAAATGAACAATTGCAAGAAAATTCCTTTTAAGCTCAATTCTCGGCGTGAATCCACGATACCAAATAATTTTTTACTCGCAAGGGTATTAACTATGGAGCTATTTAATCAAGTATAAGCCAAATTGAGGCAGATTGAGTAATACTATATTTTGAGGCAATTGTAGACTCGCAAACATAATAACGAAAAACGTATCTGAAATCTCATCTCCATGGTAGTTGAACTCACTTTTGTAGACTCTCAAAGTGAATATTTTCGCTCGCCGATAATTGTCGCCCGTTTGGGCATCCCAAGTGAGATATTGAACCACTAAAAACCCCAAGTGTTTAAAAACACCCTGAGGATATCTGAATTATTGAGATTACTCGGCCAGGAATAGTAAATCCAGGATAGTAAGTCACCTTCATTTTCTCAAAAAACATGGTTTAAGAAGCTAAAATCGGTAAACCGAAGGAAGGACGAGGGCGGGGAACTCCGGTTTGTGGTGGAGGGCCGGAGCGATTCAATCCGAAGATAACCGCAATCCAATAGCAGTGATTCACAATCGTGTTTCCAGCAATTTCTACAATCGTATTTTCGAGAAATAAATAATCCTTCCGAAATAGGAAGAACGGAACAAAGTATATTCGATAATATACAGGGATTGTTCACTTCATGTCACGCCTTATTGGCTGAAACTTACATGGAACAACAGTAACCAGCCGTCGCGAGCGTCGATTTCTCTAAACTCATTTTCAACATTGCTCACAGGGTTGTCAGTACCCATCAGTGCATGAACGCGCGATATAAAATAATTATTCTACAAATAATATTGATTACGGAATAGACACGCACACAACACAGGAACACTATCGAAACCGAGCACTGCTAAGTGCTGCCTAGACAGCACTACCACGCACACGGAGAAAGAGGCAACCAAAGAAATGAACTTGCTGAAGGAAGGAACGATCCGCTACCTACCGCTACGTTTCATTTCTGCGATCCCTCAACAGTGTTGCCCACTGCACAAACTCTGGGTTTCTTCTGTAGATGGCATGGAAAGTATTGCAAGGCTAGGAGGACAATTTTAGTAGGCGGAGCTAATGCAGCAAGTTGATTACGCCTTACTTGTCTACGTTTTTATACATCACAACATATTACGAGTGTGAACAATACTTATAAAATCGAAATAGTCGTGTTGAAACCACATGAAAGTCAGTAGTGCTGTAAAAAACCGATTCAAAGAGATCCCTCTGGTGAATTATGGTCACCGAATATTAGCAATAATCCTTCCTCAATGGACTCTGCCACTGAGTTTTAAGATCGCAAGTTCTGGAGTACTCACAAGTGAGCTTTTTCGTTCTAACTAAATAATAAGGCTATTAGTTCTTGCTTCGAATTCAACCAAATACAAAGTAGGAGGACTATATTTAATTTTTTATTGCTCAATACTACTCTTGTGAAAAGTGTGGCTATTTTCTTAGGCAGGAGACCCAACAATGGAAAAAAGAGATAATATAAAAAAAATATATATCTGGGAGATCGAGCGTCATTTTTTTTGGCCAAAAATTTGCCATCAAATAAAAACATTCACTCGAATGCTCGTGACGGGGCATGTGTTATCCAAAATCAAATAACGTTCAGTTTAATGGGCTCTGGATGGCTCTAGTCAATGCGTCATACGCGTTCGGCAAGAATGTATGACGCATTATCGGAGGCCTGAGAAACTGGATGAATAATTTTTATATTGTAAATGGAAAGCACCTATAATTGGGATTTTGAAAAGTTGAATTAGAAATGGTCTTCTGGCTAGAAAACGGTCTAACTTATTACTCAGTCATAGCGTTCTTCCTCGGGCAATCCCCTGCGTCAAGCACAGCTAGGAACCCTCCACAGCGCCCCTTATCAAAAGTTCCTCTATCAACACTATCAATGCCAGATTGTTGGTGTATTGTATACGATCTCGAGGTGAGCAAATTATTAATTCAACTTAATATGCCTTATTATATCCGTAAAAAATAGGATTACATTCTATAATAATATTCCTCACTTTTTTGGGTGAAAATTAACTCAAATTTGGGACCAGTCTGTGCCAAATAGTGACCGCCATATCGTTGGCCACGGCCAGTGGCCGGTTGATCTTTTGCTCTGGTTGCTCGATATTTTCTCTTCTGCCAAATTATAAGAATTATCTTTTACTGTGGAAATATCGCATGTTTTTCGTTTTGATGTATCTTAAAAAAATTTTACAATCAGGAAAAAATTACTAATTATACATTCAATTGTGAGAATAATCCAACTTAGTATCCCGCCAATGTGTGTTGTTAGCCACTGCAAATCAAATCTCAAACCGCCGTCATAACATGCTTACCGCCGAAAAAAGCTTTAAATAATGCTAAAAACATTACCCCTATTTCAACCCTTTACTTCAATCGCAGTTCAGGTCAGGAAGATAGTAACTTGGCAGCAAAGTTAGGTGAACTATTTTACACGTTCGTATTTTTTGTACCTAGGGCTAGATATTTGTTATTATCCTTATTTCAGTTTTATTTTTATAATAAAATGAACGTTGAAATAATCTCCTACGAATTTTGCAAATGATTGTCTTACAATTAATGTACGATTTTTATAGCTCCATAAAATAGTGAAGTTAAATCATCATGCCTCGTTTCTCTAAACATCGAAAATCGTCCATTTAAGTTACAATTACTCGGGAACCACCAACATTGATTGGATATCATGTTCGATGGTCTCAAAAATCGATTCCTAATATGAGTAAAAAACATAGGGAATATTAATTATTTTCCCATCACACCAAATAGGATAAAGAAGGCATTTGCCCCACAAAAAATCACCTGGAGACAACGCTATTGTTTGTTCTCCATTGCTGCATATCCTGCAAAAAACTGAGGTGCTTCTGACACAGTACAACAGAGTGCACTGCACCTGCCTTCGCTGAGGATATTTTCCATCTGCCTGGAAACATGCTGTGACTCATTTGTCCACACTGAAGAGGCCATCGATGGATTGTGACATCCCAGTCTTCTCAGTAAAATAAAAAACGTAGTTTACCTCTAAGTTTACCCTATCTAAAAGCCTTTGCAGTTAGGTATCAAGACGCTGTGTTCAGATCTCAGGAGGCGTTCCATTAAGCAGTGTGCTCAGACTGATGCTTATAGTAGTTTATGCTTGAGGTATGCCAATGTCTCAGGAGCTAGTGAGTGCACAGATGGTGCTGTATTTTTCTGCTCCTTTCACACAGGCCATCAGGCAGGAGCATAACTGTTCAAGATCACAGTAAAGCTTCTCAATCGTCACAATAGAATGGAAAATTAAGTTCAACCACACATCTCTAGCGCTAACCATTGGTATGATTCCCTCAGTTAGTTATCTTGAATTGACAAGCATTTTACATTCTAAGATCACATCAAAACTACCGTGCAAGTATGCCAGCAAACCTTTGCTGTGTAGATTCGGGAGTGATGGTGATTCACAGATTGAACGAGGTAAAACGCTACCAAAATAGTGCTCCAAATCATCAACTATGTACTATTTTGTTTTGAAAATACTATACTACAGGCCATGCTTCCTAATCATCCTGTGGATGCCCGCACGGGCGAAAGCTCAAAAACTAATTACCTCGTCTCCTCCCTCCTCATAGCCCTGATGTACACCGAACCCCAGTAAACCTAAATTGTTCATTATCAATAATAATAAATCGTTTTTGGAGACGATAGAGTAAGAAATTTCTTATTGATTTCAGAATGGCGAAATCTGGGACAATATTTATGGCGTCCGGTTGTGAAGGTCTTTTGTGCTACGTATGTGGTAGCAATGTCGTCGGTCGGTATTATAATTTGGCCTCTTGTCGCACCCAGGCCACAAAAGTGAAACTGATAGAAAAACTTGGACAACTAGTCGGTGATGAGTAAGTCAATTAGATATTTTTTTCCGTTTTTGGGGCTAATGTTATTGACAAGGATTTAATAGAGAATATTGAGTAACTCCTGACACACAACTCTAGTAGCAATTGCATGTCCCATAACATTCCTTCAAAGCAGAAATAACGTAAATTACAGTACGAAGTTATCATCTTTTTTTGTATTGATGCTGTAAAGTTGTGTTCATAGTTTTTTAGTGATAGTTTCTGAGGAAGATACAATATGCAAGAATTGTGCAACCATGATAAATTCGTTGGATCGATTGGAAAAAGAGCTTACTTCACTACGAACCATGGTCCTAAAGTATATTGAGAAGAAATACCAAATCAACGATGGCGAGTTAGTAAATTCTAGAGCAAGTGTAACACCGTGCAACAATGGAGGAGGTGAATCACTGCGTTTATAATTTACACATTTTGCAATATATCTATGTTCCAGCCTACCATATTATAAATGCCTTGGTTTTAACCAGCTTCTTTTTCGGTTTCTAGGTGGTAAATTGCAATCCAGTAATGGCAACAACGGTTTTGTCGACTTCTTGGTAATTTTCGGATCATTTTATCTTTAATTCGGTCATCAAAAGTTCAAAGTTATCCTTATTGACTGTCCTATTTTCTAGACTCGTAAAAAACGAGCCATGTGCGGTGAAATAAATCCAGACGAGCTGAAAGATTCCAAAGAAATTACCTGGTTACAATGTGATCGATGTAAGTTTACTACACATTGCAATCAAAATGCGCACGTGCAGCCCCAACAACCGCCGGCTTTGCAAAGAACTATGCCTTCTCTTTCGACGAAGCATCACACTGAAAAGTCAGTTACGCAGACTATGTCAGTTGCTCAAACTGATATTGCTCATGCGCCAATGATCATTCAACGTGTAGAGAAACAGCATAATGAAGATGATAACCGACCGCCATCTTTGGGTAGTGTGGACGAGTTTGGAGTCACTGGAGATGCAAACCGCACATTGAACGTTGTTGGCGGAAAAGAAGAAGAAGTTATTGTAAGCAAAAATAATTTGTTACTCTGAAGTTAAATTTGGTTTTGAGAATTGTGATTTGATCGTTCGAAGTCAGTAAGGGAAGAGGTTCTGCCTTCGAATACAGTTTGCTCTTTCCTTGTCCACATTTTCAATATGCGTATGAGTCTAGGTTCACACTTAGGTTTGCTTTTTATTTATCTCAAGACAGTTATCCAATTTAACCTTGTCTTGAAATTGTTCTTTAGATCAAAAAATATATATCTGATGAGTTGGATAATGTCGAGATGATCACGGGTGACATCAGTGGTGCAAGCAACTTCCAGGATGAGCATCTAGCTACTATTGAGCAAGGCCAGATGCTCCAAATGACATCAGACTCTTCCAGTAGCAAACATGTAACATTGCAGTCAATCGAAGGTGAAGATGGGCAGAATACACTATGCATGGTTGACGAGAACGGACTTATTGTGCAGAAAGTAGAGCAGGCCGAAGATGGAACGTTATACGTTCAGATGCCGGATGGATCAGACCCCACCAAACAGGTATGAAGCTTTGAGCATACTTAGATCTGACAGCAAAGTTAAAATGTTACAGCAAACGTTGGTGGCTGAGTTGCAACATGGTGGTTATATCACAAATACTCCACGTCAGAACTCATTTTTTCCTTAGTGCGGTGTTTAGTGGGGAACCAGTAAAATGAAAAAAACGAGTTATTCAAATCGTAATGTAATAATTTTGATTTAAGATGCTCTCTGTTGGTGAAGACGGTTCTGTTCAAATGGTCGAAGTCCTGTGGGGTGATGACATCGGCCAAAGTGATGACACTGAAGCAGCGGGATCTCATCACAATATTGTCAGCTTTTGATTTGGGAACGAAATCAAGCCATCTTGAATAGCTTAAAAAGCAAAACTCAAGTGTCGCATCAGTATTTCTCGCTGTACATTTTTCTATATTATGTTCTTTTGTAATTTTATTGCTGTTCACAAAAGCCATCCGTACGATCGCAAGTTATTTGTGCTGAAGTCATACCAACGAGAAGTGGTGTGAAAATACTCGTTCAATTATCTTTTACAGATCATTCATGTGTTTCTAGTATCAAAACGTTTTCTATTCTGACGATCTCATCCCACTGGCAAATCAGTTCATTATTGCTAAAGTCAACGTTGTGCTGAGGGTGGGGTGTTCTGTTTCCTCCTTGGTAAAAGCCGATTTTTTTTCTCTCAATTAAGTTCAAAAATATATTATGACTTAAGCAAAAAATATAATCTCGCAATTATTGTTCATTAATTATGATTGATGTTAGAGGTTCCGCAGCTTTTAAATTCATTAAAATCTTTTACAGTTACATCTACTGCTCGAATCAAAATCACAACTGCGTTTTTTGTGGATTTTAATAACAAGTCATATATATGCTTCCTCAGACTGTCAAGTGTTCCTTCTACTTCTTTCGTCTATTGAGAGAATTAAATGGGCAAAACAGAAGAAAACTAGGAGTAAATTTTAAAAAAATTATAATTTACTGTACATAATGGTAACCAAAACAGAAAAAGTCACAATTTATTACAAATAATGATTTTTACAATCATATAAATAATTAATAGGTAACGATAGATTTCATTAAAATCTTTATCAGCATCAAAGCTGTAGCTTTAGATTATTTTTACAATGAAATGTCATTACCTTCAGAACGAAATACGTAACAGACAAAATAATTTATTGCCAGTCAGTCATAATCTACAGGAACAATATTCTCAAACACAAGGAACAACTAATAAGTTTCAATTATGAAGACTAAATGCAAACGAAAGGTCATTCTCAAAATACACAAGACCCTGCACGTTTGAACGTCATAAAATACTGGCAAACTTCTTGGATCATTTCTACTTTGCTTCGAGGGGAGCGTATGCCATTTCATTATCACAGTCAATAGAAAGAATTATGGAAGTTATTGGAAAATATAGATCTTGTTAGTGTTTCAAGGCCCAGTTTGACGGATGGTTATAAGCTATAAGAATCGGCAGGTGAAGTATGAAAGACCAACAGTCATTTTCAGTTTCAACTGATAACTTTACCCACTCTCTAAGCCATCGCACGGTTTCCTCTGAATTCATGTAAGTTGGGTTCAAACCGCGAATGAAACAAGCCTGGAAAACAGAAATCAAGCTATAAGAACACAGTTCAAATCAAGAACCGTCTGTATGCAAAGGAAATCATCCCAATCTCAATATTAAATAATTTAGTAATTTACCATTCTGACTTCGTCTTGAGTCAGAGTTGTGACGCCACCTTCTCTCAAAATCGCAAGATCCATATGGTGGATCATTTTCGCTCGTTCTTCAAGACGTTTTCGTCTCCGCCAGCCGCTGTGCATGTCGTACATTTTCAAGAGTGCTCTCTGAAAGCAAATTATATCCGATTGTTCACGCACCAAACCATTTTATCAATATCCAAGATATTCTTTTTCTCAACCTTAGAACAGGATTAATTGTAGATTACAGCAGACAAAACAGATTGATAAAAAAATTACTTGACCGTAGTTGGCAATCAAAGCAAACTCACCACATGACTTGCAGGTATATTTCTTAAATGGTAAACTTCATCAGGACCAAAGAACAATCTCGAATTGGCCACCTTGATTGAACCGGGGTGAAGTCCGCTTCCCAACTGAGCTATACACTGGCGCCAAAGATTGTATGATTGGTGGCATTTCAAAGATGTTAGTCGTGATTGAAGTGAACGAAATACTGGCTTGTAAAACTTCAGGCGCCGTTTCAAATCCAAAACCGAGAACTCGGTCTTCTGCTGAAGGGTCCAGAAATGAGAGCAAAGCATTTGGCGAGGGAAGATGTACCTGGAAAAGTGCATGATTTTTTAAAATGGAGGTCAGATTTACGTGTTACGTAGAAGAACTAAATTAGAATAATTTTTCCCGATACTAACGAATTCTTGTGAGGTGATTGAGTGTTGTTATATCAATTTTCAGTCTGAAACTTACGCCAGCGGGAAGATAATGTAGTGAGCGAACGGTAAAGCTGATAGAAAAAGTACTGGAGCAACACGCCACATGTCACTGGGCATTCGCATATTAAGCTCAAGTTCTTTTCGGCTCAGGCAGTTGAAATCATAGCAGTGTTCTCGCAGTTTCTTTTTCACCACAATGAACCCTTTAAGGTCAATGTAGAAATCCTGTAATTCGGAGAACAGTTGAGGCGTTTAACATTAGAGATTTTTTCGCTTGGTTGTCGTCGCATCTATTGTCGTAGAGGGGTTGTGAGGGGGAGAAAAACTAGGCGACTTATTCTCCAGCTGTGGGCTGTGGACCTCATGGTTCCACGTCGCCCTGAGGATGGGCGAAAGTGCTCGGCCAGCCATTAAAAACCTGGAGAATAAGTCGCCTAGTTTTTCTCCCCCTCACAACCCCTCTACGATTAGAGATTTTCTTACAGAAAAGTGAAGTATAATAATGAGGGGATTAACGCACTCATTTCCCCCATTCTCTCAGTGATATATAAATTCTTTCTCAACATTAGGTCTTCTCATTTTTTCGGATAGTGAACTCACTCGAAATCCATCTTTGAAGACTCGGTAGACGCGCATGGCCGCCGGAAATTTCTCTTCCAATTTGACATCGTAATTTTTCAAAAATTCCAAGTACGAGGAGAAGACGTATTTTTTGATCGGGCTGAGCGGTCCTCTAGGGTCGACTTGTGGCAATTGCGCGTGTCTGGAATGGAGATAAAGACATGGATATTAACAGCATCAAACGCGATTTCCACTAGTTCCTGTTCTGCGTATCTTGTCTGTGGGGAGAAAAACTGGCTGACTCATGCCCCGAACGATGCTATACATTCGCCTTTTTGAGTATCCTCTGGATTATGTAGAATCATTGACTTCTATGGGCGCTGTTGAGATACGAGTCGCCTGGTTTTTCACCACTCAGTGTAGGTAAGGATTTCTAGCTTTTAATTACACACATTACGCATCAATTACCTGATGACTGTAGTGCGATTCACGAATTGTCGACAAACTAGAAGAGAGCTTTTGCTAATCGGGAACATCGGAGCTCAATATTTTTTTTATACCTCAACAGTTGACTATTCAGTATGTACTGGACTGAAAAATGTAGGCTGAAGACTGATCAACACCGCCGCCTGAGAGTAGGGAGTATGGTGTGATCTTTTGCCTACGTCAGAATTGTTATTGTTTATCAGGCCGAATTTAGAGTGTACGCCGTTGACGGAACTCGACAAAATGCGATGTTCTTGATGCTAATTCTGTAATGAAGAGGGCGCAAAATTACAAGCGTCACACAAAATAGTAAACAACTTGAAGGACGAATTTATTTGGGGGCTCGAACAAAACAGCCCATCCATTTATGGGGGCTCGACCACAAGATTAATTTTTTGGCAATGTATCCGTTCGCAATTAGGAAATAGGGCGAATAACTTACGGAAATGCAGAGCGTGAGTGCTCTGAGCGAAATATTAGATGAGCCGAAAAGCGGTTGAATGCCAGAACATTTTGTAATTTTAAGTATTTTCCCCGCAGATTGATAGTACTTGAGTACGTGAACGTGATAGCGACTAGCGACTAAGTTTTCCAAGGTCAGTTTTAAACCACATAACAGCTGTTAGCTTTGTTCGTGGACTTCCTACCTTACCTAAAGAATCGATTTCCTCGTTCGAAACAGAATACAGAAATGATAAACTAAATAAAAATAAACTCCACCAAAATCATCGACATTATGCACAAACCTCATAGCAGTACCATCTTTTATCATGATCAAATTTAATACTTGCAGTGAACGATCAACGACGACTAGGTTTTTAAACTCGGAACTATCGAATGAGTAAATCGAACCATTAGCTATCGATAATTACAATCGATTTCCTCTATTTCGACCTTGAGCACACCAGTCCGTCATAAATATTATCAACATTCAACAATGGCACACAACTCGATCAAGGTGGAATAGGAAATCATCTTTCTTTGTGCAGTTTTCTGTTACCTTGCGGTTTATAAACCTGATTTTTATTCCCGTGAAACCAACTGGATAATAATACTTCAATGTGAAGGTGAATCACAAACGTTCGATATTTTTTCAATTCATTCGCCTACGATTCCGTGAAACCTTAGAAAGTTGGGCAATTGCGTTACACAAGTCCATGTCTTTGTTATGCCTCTAGATGTATCTTTGTGCATAGTTCGGATCGAATCATCCGTCGTCAATACGACCAACGCGGTTCAGCGATCTGGCGATGAAGATCAAACGGTAAAACGTCCGAAATCGGTTTTCAGAGGTCGTCGAGAAACGAGGGATATATCTATCGAATCGCTGCCAATATCGTCACTTGACGATGAGATGGCTGAAGGAGGTGAGACGTTGAAGCCTGTGAACGATGGCAATGTCGTCGAGCAATTGGATATTGCAAAGGAGGATATTATTCACTTTGTATCTGGGAATCCATTCGTTGAAAAGACGTCTGGGATCATCCATTTATTTAAGGAAGATGAACTTACATCCGTAGAGAGGGCAGCTGCGCGAAGTCAAACCGTGTGTGTGCTGGCTGTTCCATCTACAGTGACGTGTACTGACTTACTTTCCTTCCTAGCGCCTTGTCGAGATCAAATAAAACACGTGCGCATCATTAAAGATGGATCTCCCAATCAATATATGGCTCTGATTACATTCAGATCGGCTAGCTCTGTTCAAGATTTCTACACCTCCTTCAACGGTATTCCGTTCAACAGTATGGAGCCTGATTTATGTTGCCATTTGGTATTTGTGTCTAAAGTGGAAACACTGAGCGAAGATGAAGGTGGCAGTGTTGCTCCGGTAAATCATATTGAACTCCCTACCTGCCCTGTCTGTTTAGAACGAATGGACGAATCCGTTGATGGGATATTGACCATAATGTGTAACCACGCATTCCACACTAACTGCTTGGCTAAATGGGGTGATACTAGCTGCCCAGTATGTAGGTACGTTCAGACTCCAGAGCCAACAGAGGATAGCCATTGTTTGGAATGCATGGCAGCCGAGTCTCTGTGGATCTGTCTAATCTGTGGCCATGTTGGTTGTGGTCGTTATGTACAAGGTCATGCGTATCAACACTACATAGACACTCATCATTGCTACTCAATGCAGCTTGGAAGCAACAGCGTTTGGGATTATGTGGGTGATAATTTCGTTCATAGAATTTTGCAGAATAAAGCCGATGGGAAACTTGTTGAGGGCCCTAACCTGGAGGTTAAGTCTGCTAACGTGGAAGCTAAACTGGAAGCTGTGCAGCTGGAGTACACTTACCTGCTGACGTCACAACTGGAGTCCCAACGAACGTATTATGAGGAAATGATCAACAACATGGAACAGCATTATCTGAATGATTATCAGAGTACAAAAGAGCAGCTAGACAAGACATTAGCCATTGCAGCAGAACAACAACAACAGTTGGCCAATATCCAAAAAGAAAAGTCTGGCGTTGAAAAAAAACTACAAACAATAACAAGCAAACTGAATACATTACAAAAGCAATTGCAAGAAGAGAAAGAAATGAATGCATCAATGAGGAAAAATCAAGATCAATGGACAGATAAATGCAAACAGCTTCAGCGCGAACTCATCCAAACTAAATTGGCCAAAGATGAAGAGTTAAAAGATTTGAGAGACCAATTGAGAGATGTGATGTTTTATTTAGAAGCAGAGAAAGTCGTTCAAAGTAGCCCTCACAAGGATGAATTGCTAGAAGGTTCAATCGAGATTGGCTCTGCAGCCCCGTCAACTAGCAAGGGCAAAAAGGGAAGACGCTCTCATCAGAAAGTGAAAGACTGAACAATTGAAGTATGATTTATTTTTGTGGCAAATAGCTTCCTATTTATGGTTCTGGAAAAAATTTCGTCTATTAGAGGCAAGAGATTTACAGGAGGCATTACATGGCAATTGAGATAAAGCAGTACGAGTTGCTCATTAGTTTTCACTAATCCTTGTTTCTTTTCCTTTAGTCCTAGTAGAATACTTAATTGTTTTCTTTTTCTTTGATAAATTATATGAAATTATTAAATTCTACTTAAATATACTGCTCACTATTCAGAAGAGAGGGAGGGATTACCGTGGTCATCCAAATTCAACAAAAACAGTACCCGCTTGAAATGAACAAGTTCAATCTCACCTTTTGCTGTTGGTGAGTATAAGACGTGGTAAAATCAGTATCCATTGGATGAAAAGTATTCTAGATCGAAAATACACCCTTGTAACCTCAGTGTAGTCTTGAGTATGGTTTAACGTCTCAACTATACACGTGCTTTCTAGAGGCTGCTGAAGAAACGTCAGCCTCCGGTTTTCTTGACGCATAAATTCACTCATTAGTCGTTTCAATCAACAATTTATTGCTAGTTACGAAGTGCTGATATCAGTGCGGGAAAATATTTAATAAAAGTAATCAGATTCTTTGGCATCTGAGGCGAAATCACTACCACCTCAAAATTTTGACAGCCAATCAGAAGGTCGAATGCATGGACGCGTTTGACGGAGGCCTGTGAACCCTGCTAGGTATAATTATTGTATTTCAGTCGGATTTTGTTTGATATAGGAAACTGAGCGACGGGCCAATTACTTGGACAAATAAAAAACGCGACCAGAGAGCACCCAACTTGTCACCCAGAGCCGTTAAACGAAAAACCAACGTCAAAATCTGAGTTTTTCATTGCAAAGCACCGTTCTTAAAAAAAAAAAAAAAAAAAAAAAAAAAAAAAAAAAAAAAAAAAAAAAAAAAAAAAAAAAAAAAAAAAAAAAAAAAAAAAAAAAAAAGACTTTACTAGGTACTTTTTTTAATCTCCATTTACCTAATGTTCATCTAAACGGGCTAAAATATTTAGGATTATAATTTTTTTTGCCTTTGAAATAGTAAGCGGGAAAACAAAGTAGAGGAATGATAAATCAACTCTGAAGGAGTATGGGACACTTTTGCGTTAATAAATCTTCAAATAGGTACTATTTACCACAAATTTGATTATCGCGTTCTTCTGGAGTTCGTAGCACGATGAATTCATTAGATGCTGGTGTTGGGATCGCAGACAAAATAATATTGCTTTATTTCATCATTTAATACTTTTCAATTACATTATAACATTTTTTAAATAGAGAACTCCCTTTTAAATCAATCATAAACTGCATTGTACAAGGCGAAAGAAATCCCGCGGCAATGGCAGTGAATGCATGTTATTAGGCATATAAGAAGTACCTGTTTACATGACGTGATCTTGTACAAAGAGTTCGAGACTAAAAGTTGCTATCATTATTTAAAATTTAGCGTCTTTGCCTATGACATACTTACAATGAAGACCAATGGACTTCTTCAAACTAAATTTTTCGGCTAAAATTCCATCTGAGGCTACCTAAGTTAGGGAATTTAAATTCTCAACAAAATTCAACTAGGCGTTTATCGATATTTACTAGGTTCGAAAATACGGAACAGCTGAACACATCTATAGTTATTAATCCCCACATAGTAGAACGTGTAATATAAATATCCCAGCGGAATGAAACATGGCTTTTAGCCATATTGAACCATTCTCCACAGATGGTGGTACAAATAAGATACATTATTCTAATGGTCAGACAGTAGTATACATGGGTAGGTAACACAAAGCATGTTCTACCGAATAATGATTTTGAATAAACATTCTTTATGTTACACATGAAGTACACAATATTTTCGAAATAGTAACTAATCATATTATCACATTAGCTGCTTAGAATCGAATGTAAGAAACTTGCTGGTCAAAGATAATAGAGAGTTATTGTTTTCACCGGTGTTAATACTATCGTGGCTGTGAGGAGTTATGGTTATTTTGTAACGAACTGTGTCTCAAAAGGAGACCACAATCCGCAGTCTATATTGTAATAATTATATTTCTTTACAAAGTTACAAAACTCTTCACGTCCACGGTAGTAAAACACCAGTTAAAACAAATAATACTCCCCAATATGCGAACAGTCATTTAAAAGAGGTCACTTTTCTATAAATCAGGGAAATCGATACCTATCAGTTTATCATCCATCAATAAACCAGAATACACTTAGGTCTAAGATTGTAAACGTTTATTTACGACTAACCAATTTTACAGAAGCGCGAAACCAGAGGCACCAATAATTTCAATATTGGCTAATTGGGCAGTAAGATTCTAAGAACACCGGTAAATGTTAACTTTTTCAAATAGAATACTCACCTACATGAAATAAGGTTGAGCTAACAAACTCGTATAGCATTAAAATTGACAGCATCAAATCTCTCTCTCTCTCTCAAAAAAAAAAAAAAAAAAAAAAAAAAAAAAAAAAAAAAAAAAAAAAAAAAAAAAAAAAAAAAGACAGCATTAAAATAACGGCTCTTTGGAAATTATGCATCAGGTTTTCGTGCTGTGTTATTTCTTTGCGGAATGTACCTAATTCAAGGTTTGACTGTAGAGGGACAAGTATTCTGAATACATTTTTCACTGTACAAGCAAACAAATCTAGTTCCTTGTTCGGTGAAGACTGACGTGGTAACAAAGGTAATGTTTTATGAGCATATCGATATTGTGGCCCTTGTAAAATATGAGCGAGAGAAGTGCTGTGATCTGCAGTCACCATTGTAGAGCTCTAATTAGGTTGTACCTACATAATTTGATAGCGCTACCAATTTGGTACTTGATTATGCAGCTGTTACCCAATTGTTTCACTTAATAATATTGTCAACTTGTTAGGTTCACTTTATTCAACTATGTCAATTCCTACACTTACGAGTCTTTCTAGTAGGATCCTATGTTCTTGGAGAACAACATATTGTTACAAAGAAGTAGGCCTTACATACCAGCTTGAACGTCATTTAATGGATTACTCACAACCCAACTATATAATATTGGAATTTATTGCACTTGCTTCGATTAAACCAATTTTTTTAAATTCTCAATTCCCATTATCGCTTGATGCTCAATATTCAATGATGACTGCATGCAACAACAGCACCTCGAGAAATGAACTAGGTACATTATTTCTGACAGCAGTTCTGTTACCTACCGCTTAAGACTAGACTGGAGTAGAATTGACTAAGGCTATATCATCACGATATCACAGTCTTGTTATTTCAGGTGTTTGAGACACATTGACGTACTGGCGCCGTTCAGTTTGGCTGGCCTTATCCCGATGGTAAAACGGCTCGGCAGGCATTGTATAAAAACGGCTGCTCAGCTTTTCTGGCGGTATTGGCGATGGACTCGTGGCATCCAAACATTCGCAACTTAAGCTCGAATCAGTGAGTTGCGGATATTCCGGCAACAGAAGTAACGATTCAGAAGATTTTGTCGGCTGTACGACGTACTTTGGTTGCCGTCTTGACGAACCCTTGGCACTTAGTGATTTCTGACTGCGATCAACATAGCCATACCCAAAGCCGTAACCGCCGAACGCCTTTGTTGTCAGATTGTCCCATGATTTGGGCTTGACCACTTGCGACTCTCTTGGCAATGAAGAGTTCGACTTGACCGAATGTTGGCGGGTCATCGTTGCCTGTGGTTCGCAGCCGTTTTGCTCGCCCCAGTAAAGAGTGTCCGTGCTGAGGGAGGTCGTATATGAGGCAGCACTACTGTCGTTACCAACAGCCTTCTCCTGAATGCTGTTAACTTCGCTTGAGGTACACGAATGTAGACTGCACTGACTCACCAGGCTCAAATACCTGAAACACAACAAGAATAATGTAAACCAACTTTGAACTGTAGGTAGACGCGATTTATTTCGACTGGTTGTCACGTTTTGAATTCCTCAACGTTTGAAAGTATTACTGATACGAAGAAAACTAAATAATAATACTTATTATTATTAAGTACCCACCTACATAATTGTCACAGTTAGCAGAAACATTTTTTTTTACAAGCATCGACAGTTAAAATGATTATGACACATGAAAGACGTGGGTCTGGTGATGGGGACCAGGTGACTCATACTCCATTATTCAATTGGCTAGCAGTGCACTTTTGGCCATTCTGGCGTCCTTAGAGCGACGTGAAACAATTGCTCGACCCCGTGGTCTTACGAACTGAGGTTGAAATGGGCGAAGGGGCTTTTTACTGGGCAACCAATAAAACTATATCGAGTATGAGTCGCCTGGTTATTATCGCCCTCATCACACCAACGTGTAGAGAATGCGACAGCAAGAAGAAAATGCATAGAATTTTTATTCACGAGTGTCAGAAACGTTGTATGCGCAGGTTATAGACATTTTTAAAGACGACGAAGCTCACTGCTACTCATCGTGCTCATGTGTTGAGGAAACTCACCCAGATGTTGTATTATTCTTGGAGGAGGGTGCTAGATTAATATATTTGTGAAAGAAAACCCGTTGTCATTCCAAATGCAATGATTGAACGTATCAAGTTAACTGTAAACCATCTTCCATTTATATTGAAAATATCTCCTTAGATTAGATACAGCCATCGTCTTTCAAGACGCTTTTGAATAAAAATGCAAGCTAATTTTCTTATGAGGAAAATGCATGATAGTGCACAGGTAGGTGCCAAAGGCGTACTTAATGGAATTATTTTCGCAACGAATAGTTTGAGTAAATGAAATGCTTAATGTATTAACCCTTTAGTGCATGGTGTTGCGTTTTCGCAACACAATGTAGGTATGGCCCTCAGTGCTTTCTATTGAGGCGCAGATCAACTACGACTTCATTTTTAGTTAATGTGACACCCAGTAGTAGTGTTGGAAGAAGAATGAAACACGGAAAAAAGGAAAAAAAGATGATATCAGTGATTTTGTGTGACTACATCCTAACCGCTAAAAGTCCATGTTGTGCTCAGGTTTGTAAGCATAATTATTACTATTTTGCAGTATTCTGAGATTTAAAAAAATATGAAGCAGGTAGATTATATCGTTTATTAGTATAATAATGCATTGGAAGTGCCGTTAGTCGGTTTTGAGTTCATCAAACCCGCAAATTACGTCTGTTGCTTTTTTGCAACAACATGCATTAGGGGTTGTACTTTTTATGACTTTATCCCTAGGGATTTTGACCGATTTTTGACATATTTTTGATCATTTTCGTCCTAAATTTCAACTTTCAAGCCAAGTTCCTACAAATTTGGTTATTACTTTACCCCTGGGGATTTTGACAGATTTTTGACATATTTTTGATCATTTTCGTCCTAAATTTCAACTTTCGAACCAAGTTCCTACAAATTTAGTTATTACTTTATCCCTGGGGATTTTGACAGATTTTTGATCATTTTCGTCCTAAATGTCCATTTTCAAGCCAAGTTCCTACAAATTTGGTTATTACTTTACCCCTGGGGATTTTGAACAATTTTAGACATATTTTTGATCATTTTCGTCCTAAATTTCAACTTTCAAGCCAAGTTCCTACAGATTTGGTTATTATTTTACCCCTGGGGATTTTGACCGATTTTAGACATCTTTTTGATCGTTTTCGTTCTAAATTTCAACTTTCAAGCGAAGTTCCTACAAATTTGGTTATTACTTTACCCCTGGGGATTTGGACCGATTTTTGATCATTTTCGTCCTAAATTTCAACTTTCAAGCCAAGTTCCTACAAATTTGGTTGTTGGCACAGAAAAGAACCATAATGACATGTTTAGAAAACGTTTGGAGACTGATGCATGAGACAAAGTGCCAAACCTACTACCGACTGTGATTTTCAATTTATTGCAACTGTTTACAAGCCAGGTTCCTATTAAATTTGTTACCAAATTCTTATTGTGATCCTAAAACCAAAGGAAAACGAACAGTCATTGGAACTTCATTATATTATACTATTTTAGTCAAAATAAACCGATTTTATACGTTCCTGAAAGAGTTGGAGGATTTATTCCCATCACGGTTCGAACAAGTCCATTAATGCATGGTGTTGCGAAATCGCAACATACATGTTTTCTTGCATATGTTCGTAAATATTCATCAGAGAATTTTTTCCTTATTTTTCCCGGACTCTACGTAAAAAAACCATTCGGAAAACATTTTTTTCGTGAAAAAAAATTTAATCATGCACTAAAGGGTTAAAACAATTTTAGCAATGAGATTGTAGAATGGGGGGGAAAAATTCCAGTTCGTAGAAACTTTGAGTATGATTCTTAAACAAACGAAGTATGTAATCGATTGCTTATTTATTGCAATATTGAACGTACATGTTCACATTGCACACGTTCATCGAAGGTGTTGATAAATGAAATGGATTTTTGAATAATAACTGCGAAACATTTCAAGATGGAATCGTCACCTCGCTGTAGTATCTAAGCCGCATAGCCTGCATTTCCAAGCTGGTTGAATAGGATGAAAACATGTTAAAATCATGTTGAAATGCATTGCATAGGTTGGGAAAAGAGATTTTTCTTGTGACGGATTAGGTACCTATCGTTTCATTTGATTTATTTTATTTTATTTTGTTAAAAGAGAATAATTCCAGTGAATGGTCGTGCCACTCTTCACACACATCTCTTGAGACGTGCACGTTTGTCCTTAAGCATACGTTGTTGCATCCAAGTGTTGAAACATTCTAAAAGAGGTGCCCAGGTGCGCCCAGTATAGTAATTACGAATAATAATAGTTTGAACCATTGAGAACACGTTAAAAAAAATTATAGCAAAATGCAGCAAATTAAAAATTTGGTAGTTGAAAAATAGTGAAAATTACACCGTTGCTACCAAATTTTAACTCGTACAGACAAAAAATTCTAATAATATTTTTTTTTTAACGCAACATAATAATCGAACATTGTTTTGCGTACCATGACGGTAAGAATTAAAGCAACAAGTGTAGCTGACTTGAATTATACGAAGCGTTTCATGCTGAAAGCACAAAATGAGTACGCATATTGTAAAAATTGTCAACACTATATCGTAAAGTTCACAGAAAAAAAATTGTTACTAGTTATTTGAAACATAAAATTTCAGCATTTCAAGCAAAAAAAATCATTGTCGGCTATTACTGCAAACAATAAAACCCATGCTCAATGTTCGAGTGACAAACTGAAAGTAATACTACATAAATCCATACGAAATAATATCAGATTCCAATAGTTAGTTGCAGGATTTTGGAAATGGACTGATGAGGGAAATTGCATCCCGATAGCAGTGATATGAGTTCATAAATACAATAGCTAGAATAAAATTGAAAACTGTTAAGTGCAGAAAGGGGCAATGGATCACTCAATATTTCTCCATATAAGTATCTGCTAATAAATTGAAAGCTGAAATATTTCGGGTTTTCGGTGGGCAAAAAACACTGCAAACATTTCCAAAACTATTTCACACCTTCTTCCCGACTGATGATGGTGGTGATGATGATGATGGGTCTGATTATGATGAGACGTACTGTGCTGCCCTGAACTTGTAGTGGAAACGTAACCTGAGGATTGGGCCGACCTTGTACTGTTACCCTTCTCTTTCCATTCGCCACCTTCCGTTTTGCATTGCACAAAAAATTCAGGGATATTATGTTGAATAGTAAAACGACGAGGTACAAATACTATAATAAAATACTGGTTACCATGCAATTTCCTTCGACTTTTATGAATCGATGCGGCTTTATATAAATAAATAAAAAAAAAAAGATGAACGTGAATTCAATAGACCATTGTAGCTGAACGGATCTATAATGCCGAAGCAGCGGATTCACAGGACTGGAGGTATCTTATACAGTAACAGCTATGAATCTAAATTTTTATCAACGATGAATCTCATAATATTATAAAATAATATGAATATTGAAGAGTGACGTGGGAGACAGTGATGACAGCTGTATCATGATTGTGACTCATGCACAGTTGACGCATACACTACCTAGTGTTGCTTGTGAACTCAAATTTCAATGAGATCTGACTATTTAAATGAAGCACGTTTTTAAGGCAAGTTCAATTAATTGCTCTCTATAAATCCTATTTTCACATACGAACAGCAGCAGGCATTATGTCAGTCAGCATGACATAGTAGGTAGGGATAGATTACAAAAAAATATTTTCTCACGAAGTTGTCCACAAACTCTTCGGTTCAAAATTTGTCCTTACATCATTGCCTTCATTGCGCGTAATTCAGTCAAATATGTTGTTCATATTATGTTATTCTGGTGAAGCTATAATAAAATAGTGAGTTTTGGCGCATTTCGTGTTTTGAAAACTTAAACGTTGAAATTTTGGTTTCTTTGTAAAATCATATATCTCCACTGGTCACTCCAATCCGCCATCCACTAGAATATAGAGTTATAAATAGTGCATGCGCATTTTTTTAACACGTAAATGTGAGGGTTTTGGTTACATCGTATAATCATACGTGATTAACGGTCACCGCGCAGTCTTTAAGACACTTAGGATTTTACATTTTAACCAAACTCCCACATTTACGTTTTGAAAAATACCGTAATGCACTATTATAACTCTCTACTTTTATTAATAGGAATGGGCGTCAAGTTTATACCAGTGCGGATACCATCTTTGTTAGAAGACGTATCATTCCAGTTCCCGAAATAAGGTAAACCTTCCAATTATAAGAGCCACTTGACACGAGGCCATCGTATAGCAAAGTCTTCTCTTTTTCCAGCTATAATAGTGAAAGCTTTCTCCTGAACGAAGTTGGTAAAATGAGCTCCGAAAACGTCACGTACATTTACGCATGCGGCATACCAAACCAATATTCGAATATCTATACAATGATGATGAACGTGAGAAGTACAAGATTTGTAGTTTGTTTGTATAAAAATGAAAACACATTTATTCCTAGCGAAAGTAGGTGCAATAAACGTAATCATAAGCAGATAACGGGGAAATTAAAATGAATGATCAGCCAGAAATACGGAGTCATTGAAGCGAGAACTGAAAAAACGATTCGACGATGATTCGGTCTAAACTCGTTACTCGCACGTTCTTTTGCATATTCACCATGCATAATCATACAAAAAGCCGCATGATGCCCATTCGCACGGAGCTAAAAAATCATCGCCTTAATAATGCGAAAATCGTCCCGAGGACATTTATAGCCAATAACACTCCTAATGCCGAGAGGCAAAATCTTCTCATAATTAACAGAGTCGGTCTGGGTGCCGTGTCATTCATAGACACAACGAAGAAAGGAAATTACAGACTTTTCAAGCCCTTCTCTCGATTAGCAACACTTTCACTGTTGTGTTCTATCTTTGATAGATCGGTAATTATTATTAAATACAATATCCTGATTTTGCGATTTTGCCTCTCTGAGGAAAAAAAAGATAAAAAGCATATGCTAATGACAATCATTTTCCAGGCAGTCAAATTTAACGGATATCTAAAGGAATGTTGAGATGTACCCCTGGCGCTCTCAACGCTACTTGATTTCTTGGGTTTGTGGTGATGGCGCCTTCGGCGAGAAGGAACGCAATGAGAATTGCAGCATGGGCTGGCGAGATCGTAGGCTTCGAGACTTGTGTTATCTTGTGGGCTTGTCGCCGATTGAATGCAAGGATTGCAATGGCTGCTGCTGCTCTTAGTGCTCCCTCCAGAGCCGTTCTTGACTGTGTAACATCACATTACATATTCTGCCTGGTAATACCAGTTGTTTCAGGTTCGAAAAACATCTATTTCCACGAAATAGACAACCAAAAGTAGGTATATAGCACTTAATATTTCCAATTTCACTCCCTGAGTGCTCCAATCCATCATTTGGAGCTAGACACATGTACACACATTGATGAGAACTAGAAAGTGAATATCGGTGAGCAATTTTTCGATATTTGAAAAGTAGAACTCAGTATAAGTGTAAATAATGAACAATCGAAATGATAGAAAATAATGCGAAAAATAAATTATAAAACATAAATAATTACGAAAACCATATTTCTCCCAAGAAATCAGGTTATTCCTATATACTGAAAAAAAATAGTAACTTCCTGCAACTCTTTTCTTTTTTTAAATCAAAGTTGGGGCATCCTCTCCTAAAGAATCTAACAATATAGGTAGTCAATAACATTGTAGCGGTGGAAATAATCGAGGTACAATCGTGCAGCAACATTACTTCAATTCAACGCACAAATAATTGAAATTGGAAAAATAAACCGCAAGGCAACGTTCACTTTTTTGTTAGGCACTAGATGAGGAAATATATTAAAATAAAGCTCGACTAATAATCCATTGTCGAGTGGAATAACTTCACTTCTGTATCACGCGCCAATTTCGCTTTTCAAAGTCAGTGTAGCATCGTAGTTCCACCAACCTAAATAATTTTGAGTATTTTCGTAGATGTCTGTTTATTTTTCCATGGGTTTATAATCTTGTGGATGTTTATAAATCGCTTTTAAAATTTACTTTTCCCGCTCTTTACTCTCACTTTACCTATTTATCCTTGACGACATCTAAGCCAGCGCTGAAATCTATCTTAATTGATTTACTGAAAACTGGCTAAAAAATCGTTGACTATTAAAACTGGGTTTTCAACCCTTTCTCCTCCATAACTACTCACGAGTAGGTCGAATTGTACATTGTAAGTAAGTGTCGAACATATATTATATACATGGGTATATACTAGGGTAAAATTCAATCGTTAAATATTTCAATTGTTGTTTAGCAATTCGAGGCGGAGTCGGACAGTTTTATGCCAAACCATTGCAAAATTATATTGGCTATAAAGTATAAAGCGTGGATTATTTCTGTGAATGGGAACAAAACTACGTAAGCAAGAAGGCGATAGAATTTCAACGGCAATCGAACGACCTATAAAAATTGTCCGAACTACCAACTGTAGATTTACACAAAAAAAAAAAAAAAAAAAAAAAATAAATAAGTAAACGTAGGTCAGGTTGTGATGATGTTCAATACAAGCTTACCGCGCAGATGTTTACAGTTCTCAACAGCTATAAATAGGTACCCCTAATTTGAAGGGGTGGAAATGGAACTAGATGGTCCTAATGTCTTTCACTCACGTTTACGAATCAATCCTATAGCTCCTCTCATCTTTGAGACAGTTGTATTTACATGCAAAGATGAGCGAACGGAAAAAGGAGCTTTTGAATTCTGGAAAAATGTAACAAAAAGTAATAAAGAAACGGTTCACAAAAACGATTCATTACGGTTTGGAGGACACAATTCATATTTTCTGACGGCCCAACAATAAAAAGGTAATATACGGAAACTGTTCGCTTCTTAACTGAAAAAAGCACAGGCTTTTTCTGTAGCGCAAATTTATTTAAGAACTCATTCGATAAAAATTTTAAACGGTTCTCCTCATTTACTTCACACTCGAAGTTGGATAAGCAAATTGAAGTGAAGTAAGATAGCAGTAGGTACCTTTGGGAGGTTTGTTTGAAGTTGGAGCGGCTGCTGCGATTCCGTTGGTTTGATGGTAACCTCTGGAATCGTGTATAATCCCCGACGCTGAACACCTTCGAACGAGACCTTTCGTCGATTCTGAGCGGGAAGGGTAACCACTGTAAAGGTAAATTCTAATTAGATCCACAATAAAGAGACGTTAGTTAGCCGAAAGCTTTGAATTATTGATATTAATATTGTTTTATTTCATTTATTTATCCATTCAAACAGCGTAGGCTCAACGTCTACCCACTGGCGCTCCCCTAAACATCCCCTAAATCCTAAATAAATAACTTACAACTAGGCCTCAAAACGTCGAGTGTTTAGAAACGAAAAAAGTTCGATAGAAAAAATTTAAAAAATTGCACAGTCTAGGACTCTAGGTAGCTAAAAAGAGAAAAAAAGAATAGAAAAAATACAGGTATAGTCCAGATAGGTTAAAATGAGAAAAAATGGAAAAAAGAGAACGAAGAAGATGGAGGGCTAGAGTGAAAAAAGGAAAGAGTAAAAGACAAGGGAAAAGTAAATTAGAGAACCATAAGAAATTAAGCTAGAGAAACGTAAAGATTTATCACAAACGAAAAAATTAACAGTGGAGAAAAATATTCGTTGATCCTACAGCAAAATTGAGGTAAGGTGAGGAAGGAGCGGATGCCAAACGGGAGACTATTCCACAGTCGTGCCACTTCAACAGCGTAGACATTTTTAAAAATGTTCGAACGAAATCTGACTTGATTTAAAGGGTTTGATCTGCCTCATTGTGACACGGAAACCAGTGCCTCCAAACACACCTGGATCACGTACCTATCCATAAGTACATGTTTGAAAATAAAAATCGAGAATAGATTGATGGAGATATCCCAAACAGTTCACGGTCCTCATACGAAATGTGATCTCGGGGGGTTCAGGTTAAAAATGTATCTCTAACAAGAATTATGAACTACAATTAATTTTCGAGAATATACTATTATAAAACTGACGACGTAAATATATAGTACTTTTATTATGGCAAGATGAGAGCAACTTATAGGCAAAAATTACCCTGTTCATTAAAAAATGCCATGTGCAACTAACTCTATTTTCCGTATACATCAATCAGTCAAGGTACAAATAATTTTAAAATAATCTTACCTGACGGACCATGCCTGTACATACTCTCTACTAGAGTGTGGAGCCTTTATTAGATAAGGGCGTCCTTGTTGGTCAACGTAGGTGGCTGGCTGGTGAGGCCTGTAGGATAAGACTATAGGTGGCCCAAAACCGGGCGGCGGTGTAGCTCGGGCGACATCCTCATTCGACATTGTCGGCCGACAGTAATTGGCCACTTCACCTGTAAGAGCCATAATAATTCAAATGAATACTCTCTACAGCGCCGGCAATGACTTTGCAGATTCATAATATCTTTCCACACAATCATTTTTACTATTCAACACCCACCATTATAAGCCAAATTGCAAAAACAACATTTACCGTTTTCATGAGTCGGTGACGCCGTTGACTCTGCCGGTCGACTGCCTTTTTTTCGGGCGGGAAGACTGTGAGTTTTCCATTTGCCTTCCATTACCTCTTTCTCTCGTAGATTGAGTCGCTCCAGCTCTGACATTTTCGTCTGGAGAAGTCTCTGCAGATGAATGTACCTCATGTGGAGCTCAACCTTAAAATACACGTTGATTCTATTTATTCAATAGCTCCGCAAGAAAAAATCATAATGCGGATACAACTGAGGACATCAAAAACTGCGATACTCCACATTTGTCCAATTCTTAATATTGATAAAGAATTTCAACAATGCAACATTGATTTTCGAATAAGTGTTAGCCTTTCTGATTACCTACCTTTCTGACACAATCTTCAAAGAGGACCACCATTCGCATTCTACCGTCACAGTTTTTGATAAAGTTTACCAACGTTTTATGGTCCGTTTTCTCCATGTCGTGCCCGTTTATCGATAAGATTACATCCCCTAGAAATTCGAAGGGATAACATACAAACATGTAAAGTTTCATTAAATTAAGGTTGAATGCATTTTAAAATATTATGCAATGCCACCCAGGCATTCTAAGCATTAAAAAAAAAATCGTACCTTCTCGCATGCCCGCACGATAAGCTGGCCCATCATATTCCACATAATCCACATAAGTGATCATTTCGATTTCTTGCTCTTTTTTGTAGTGGATGCCATAACTCTGTAAATATTCAAAACCACGAGGTATTTATGACAAATCACCCGGTACTCGGAAAGACCTAAGTAAGCGATGATTGATTCTTGCCACTATTTTTTGGGCTTCAAATCCGGACAAATAGACTTCCGAAATCACTTGACTCGGAACTTCGTTCTTCTATCTGCAAGGTGCAAAAAACTGGGATCGGCTCAATAATTTCTCCGGATAACTTCATGTTATTTACTTATGCAATAAACCAATTCAGCTTCGTTATACCCCACTCTATCTGAATTCAGGGACTCTGCCTACATTAAAGTTTATTTTCATGAATTGGGAGAAATTCAGCTATCGCAGTAGATGAAACTTCCATCAAAACTGCCAATTTAGCCTCCTTCGAAAGTCGAAAGAAAAATGAATCACTGATCCTCATGAGAAATCAAGAGACTCAGCTTCATGCATGTGATCTATTATTTTCATTTTTTTCATAGCGTTTGTATTCGGTAGGATGACAGTTGATGGTTTGTATATATTGTAATTATACGCTAAATTAATCGTTTCTGCTGTTCAATGAAAAAAAAAAAATTAAAATTATTAACTAACTTTTTTTGTAGTTACCTATTTCATTAATATCCATGAATATCCGCATAAACGGTTGAGATATGAAGGTGTAAATTTAGGAAGAAGGAACAATATTTTGATTCCTATCTTTGAATTAACTTGACCATTTGAATTAATGGCTTTTTATTGATGAATTATTGATTTAATTGATTTAAGGAAAGCAAAGTAAGGGATGTTGGAAAACGAGATGGGTCGGAAAAAAGATATCGTTGACTGAAATTTCGAAAAATTTCCAATTAGCAAAGTTTAAATATACAATATCTGCAATATACAGCAGTTGGGGGCAAATTACGAGCAAATCGTATCTCAACACCCAGCATGACGGCTGAGGCTTTTATTTTTCCTTCTGCTGTAGAAGGAGCCTAAGTGAGCAATGCATAGCATGAAACTCACTCAAATATCATGGAAAAATTCTAGGAGCGTTCACTCAATGTCGACCATTCTCGGGGATTACCATGAGATGGCCTATCGCGAACTGTTCAGACTGGATCAAAAGTACTTGCAGTTACTGCTTGAGAAACGGCAGATTTCATCAACACGGCTCAACGAACCGTTACCACTCGCCAGGTTTCTCATATCATGTCAGTTAGTAAAATAAGATTGGCTCGGCTCGTTCGGACTGTCATGTTAGTCAAGCAGTTTCTACCCGCTCTTTGAGTACCTAGCGGAGACTTGTCTGTCGAGTTGCTCGTTGACTGTACCATTACGTAACCTCCGTACGCGGGCATCATTTCAGAAATCATCAGTTAGCAATCAGTTCCAGTCTGAGAGTCTGAGTGTTGAAACTACGAAAGGAAAATTGCTTTTAGTTCTTTATGAATGACATGCGTTTGTCTTCATTACGCGACGGTCGTCATAGTGAAGTGACCTTGAGTTCGTGCCCATCGAACAGAATCTATCTCTTTAGTTGCATAGAAGACCTAGTATGCTGCCATTACGATCTGGGCCAAATAAATTAATGCAGAAGAAGTCATCAGGTATTCTCCCTCTCAACACTATATTGGTAGGTATAGGAGTGCGAAAACCAGACAAATATAGTATTTCTGGTCAAATTCAAAATCTTAAGAATTTATAGGCAGCATAATGCACTAAAATATAATATGAAATTATTCACTCAAGTGTGGATACTTTTGAAGCTTCTATATCACAAGACACCTAATAGCTACATCGGCGAAAATGTCGAGCTCTTACCTGTAAAGTGAAGCCGTACGAATTATTGTTTTTTTCCACTATAATAGTACGTCGTCTTCGATCTTCTTCCGGTTTGGTAACTGTCACTCGATCAGGCTTGACTCTCTCCAATATTTGGGACTGAAACAAAACATAATCAATCGGTGAGAAAGGTAGAATGTTTTTACATAAAGTATCACTAAGAAAAATACTTTTTGCAAATGTGATGAAAATAATAAATAAATAAAAATAGGATGGTAGCTTCATTCTTTTATGGTAATTAACAAAAGTTGCTATCGGGATCGCCGACGATTTTCGGACTAGCAGAACAACACACCAAATCCAAAACTATCTTCAAATTCTGCAATTGACGAGAAAAAACCATGCATTCATGCTCAAAAGTCAAATTTGTGTATTTAAAAAATATCAAATATAAAAGATGAATAAATTAAGTGAAAGCCAAAGTCAGTAAAGCCCTAAAACCATATTTTAACTTTGCCTAAGGGAAGTTTCGGGTAAGAGGTTACAGAATTAATGTTAATGAACGGCAGGGGCAACAAAAGAGGCGTCGAATAAATCGCTCTTATCTTTTCTATAAAATAATAGTCGAGTATTTATGTTTCACCCGTTGATCCGAAGGTGGCAATATATCTACTTCTTGAACAAAACCACTAAAATAAATATCCACGATTACTCTATGTAGAATTCTGAGTGATGAAACATTATTGCTAAACGAGAAATTTACTACAATTTTTTGTAAGACCTCGATCAGAATTATAAGCGGATCAATCTTTCTCAATCCTGTCTCCTCCTGTCTCAAGAATATTCGATAAACACTACGTCGGTCATTCATGCCAGCAAAAGATGTATGGCAGATGTCTTGCTACATTATCACCAAAAGAATAAAGGTTTTTGTTTCTGGCTTTTTTCAGGCCTAGCGAAGTACCGACGAGATGCGGACGAAGTCGCAGGTGCCGCTGATTCTGTGGGTTCTTCTACGACCGACAGCTGCTGCCGGCCTTAGCAGCACCTGACGCATCAGTTTTGAGCGTCGGATGTTTCCATTTCACGGTTAGCTGCTGGTAACCATCGTATACCGAATGAGGCATAATTCCGAGGAAGACAATAAAGTCAGCTCTCAGCATCCTCGAAATGATGTGCTACGCTTCAACGGGTAAAAATGAAACTCTGCGCCGACTACTATCCGCTCTATGTCAGATTCTCATACTCAGGAGAGATGGACTACATCAGAAGGTTTTTCTTAGTAAAAGATATTATAGTAATATGATCTTGACGTTATCTGCTAGCGTTAAGACACATCGAGGGGATTCACTTTGAAGCTGTCACGCAGTATTCAATAACCATAACCGACGAAATAAGCGATAGCAGACGTGAAACAAAGGGTGCCATGCGACAAACACGTTTCGCATCAGAAATGAAATATTTGATTCCAATTTTAGAGAATCGTTACGAATAACTTCACGTCACGCGATGAAAAACTGAGTTAGTCCGTGAGTTCGGCTATTAATAGTCGGGCTCAAGTTTTGTGGAAGGATTTCTAAGCGGGAGAGGTACTGCGTTCATGTTCCTCCTCGTCAAGTCTCAGTTGGCCTCTAACGAGTTGGATTGTCCAAGCTAAAAAATTGGACTGGGGTGAGTATAAAGGGAAACCGTTCGATAAAACGCGTCCACCCAAATATCACTATTTTGGAAAAAGTCGAGTCATAAAATCAGTATCATAATTGAGATAGAAAAAAATAAACCGATCTGTTTTTCAAATAAAGAAAAAAATTAAGGCGGGTGTTAGCTTTCATTTCTTTTTCACATATATATACTCCGTCTCATTTCCTTTTTTAACTGAAGAAATTTAAATTGGAGACAAAAATTCGTCTTAAGAAATTGAGTGCTTTCATTTTACAGAAACTTTATCACCACCGAAAAAAGTATGAAAACGAAAATTGAAACAAAAATTAATTATGACAACAATTTTGAGAAATCACTGATAGAGACCAGTAATTTCGAATGGACAATGTCAATAAATCGCTGTACCCAAGTAGAAAAAAAATTAAGTTTCTAGTTCAATAGGTATTTCAACCTCTAATTTGCAGGCTTGAATGTTAATCCAATTTCTAAATTGTGATGTATAATGATTGTGATCTTTCGGAATGTAGCAGAATATTTCAGACAGTACAGGCCATTTATATCATTGCATCTTCGGCGGAAACCCATCAAATTAAATAATTTTTCCACGAAAGTGATCACGATGAAGTCATACATTATTCAGTATTGGGCGAGACACAGTACTCCCAATATGTACCTCAGCGTTCAAATAATATTTCACTTATCAATGACCCCCCAAAAAAAAGTCATGTAAAATGAAGCGTTTTTCCATTCGATTAATTATCAGAACTTCTGCATTTATTATATTTCACTTATTTTTCTAGTGCTCAATTATATTTTCGGGTTTGCTGGCTAGAAAAAATGGCCCAATAAACTTTCCTAGCGGGAAAAGCTCCTCTCCATCAGCCCCTCCCTAGTTCTTGTCATTGCTGTTAGCTCGTTCCGTGAAACGTTCCTGGTTTGCAAATCTACAGATACGATCACTCACGTTCGGAGACTGAAAAGACGTCAGTTCAACCGGCTCTGCATCCGAATCGCTTTCGATGCCAACGCAACAGCAAATTTCGAGCCAACACTTCATCGCGTGGCTCGTATTCGACGAACATCGATGTAACGTGATGAAAAACAACACTTTCGTCAATAAAAGTAAGAAAAATAACAACGGTTGAGATAGTTTATTTTGAGTCCGTGACCTACAACAATCGTGCAAAACATTCGATTCGGAAACGCGAAAAATTTAACATCACAGGAATAACATACGTGTCAAGATTCTTTGAGCGAGAGAGATGCGACCTGATTTGACGAGACGGAACGAACGTAAACGACTGAAGGTGCAAAATAAAACTGAATAGTTAAACAAGGAGAGGTAAGCGTTAAAATTTTCAGCGGACCAAGGAAGTGGAGACGAGCTGACGATGAAACAATGGCCTGAACTGGACGAAACAAGGGAGAGGCACCTAATGTTAAGAGATGAACACCGATTCTGTTGTTTGAACTCTGATAGAGAGTATTTTCCGCGTTGAAATCGAGTGGGAGTAAACAGAAGTAAACAGTGCGGTATTTTAATATTTCGAAACCGATGTACGCAAGCCAATTGTATCACAGAGGACAATCACGATGTGCTATAATATTCATATGAGTTCAATTATCTTCCCACAGAATGATTTAATGAATTTTCAGCCGACGGAGTTGATACATTATAAAAACGTAAATATCGGTTATTATAAACTCTCTCACCTGTAACTTTTTACGAACTCCTGATAGTTAGATTCACTATGTATTTTATTTACGAGGTTGAGGTTTGCTATTTTTATAAGCCCGGTTGGAGGGCTGTTGTCCTTGTACGGCAATCGTAAGGTTGTACGGTTTTAGTTTTACATCCTTTCGGAGAAATGAAATCAAAGTAAGCCACTTGTTATATTCTTGTTATGAGAATGGTCATCGTACAAACTTTCGATTAGTTTCCCATTTTCTACTTTTTTTCGAGGTAGGTACGACTTTTTTCAGGAAAGTTGTACCATATCTAGATACTTTCTAATCTTCTGATTTATCCAATTCACGGAAAATAATTATAAGTTGGTAAAAAAAGCAGTTCTAGATTTCAGTAAATTCTGCTACTGAGCATCAATCGAGAATGAATTGGTTATTCTCAAGAGGTTTCATCTAGGTACTATAAATATGCACCAGCCGAAATTTTCCTGAATAAATTGGCAAGCTGATAGAAAAATTATCTTCTAAATATCAAGCTGATGGAGAGGCTCTCTGTAACCGACAGAGATTCCAAACTAACATAGAAGAGAGTGGAGAAAGCATTCAAATTTCCACCGATTTTAAAGCCCGAATTTCAAGCCAAAACAATAATAATTTTTCAACAGCTTTCATTCGTTATTATTTTATGTTTTTTTTTTTTTTTTTTTTTTTTTTTTTTTTTTGGCATTGTTTTTGTTTTTGTCTTTGAAAATTATCGGACATACTAAGGGAACCACACTTTCGTGTTTCGACACTCTCTAACACGATATAAGTAAAAAGTTTGACTTTTTACGTTCGTAATCAATTTTGTACCTAATAATTTTTTCCCCAATTTTGAAGTTTTAACTTCATAAACAATGAGGTATAGAAGCGACTTCGAAGTTTTTTCAAGACCAAATTTCAGGAATAACATTTTTATGAAATCCAATTTGAAATTAATTTATAAGAATCAAGTATATTAATTTAATAAAACAAAAATGATACGGTTTCCAGTGGTTTTTTACAATACAATAATAACATTAATTACTCCAGACAATATAATTTCGACTATGTACCAAAACCAAAATGTAGGTTTTCTCCTGCTCATTTCTATCCCCAATACATTTTATTGGGCAAAAACTGGCCGTTAAATGCTCAATACGCACTACCATCTATATCAGCGATCATTCGTAATTTATCTACATATTTGGTATATTGTTTGGTATATATAAGTTCTCCTCCATTGCATTATCCACCGGTCTTAAACTGCGAGAGACCAATTTCATAATCAGGCCAGCAAATAATGGAACCTAATTAGTGACATTAGGAAGGTTAATGGCAGATACACTTACGATGATTCTCTTGTATAAATCAGATCTATGAAAAATCGCCACCCGGCCGTTGAGAGCGCGTATCGGCTCGCCGTTGGTGCGTAGAATGACTGGTGATCGTTCCTTTGGCTCATTAGCCATTAAAACTGGCGATTTGGAAGATGTCGGTGGCCTACAAATACTCAATGATTTGGAAGACATCGTCGAGGACCGCCAAGTTTTGCTACCTAGTCTGCTAAAAAATCCAGACGGCCCAGGTGAAGTGAGAAATCGTTCATTTTTCGGCGTCAACGGCGTCAAAGCGCGGATGGCTAAGAGAGTCATTTCATCAGGTGCTGAAGGTCGAGGAGGTTTTTTTCTGGCACTAACTGCTCGCCTGCACCACGCAGCTGGTTCAAGTGACCGGCGTTCTTCGCATCTTCTCAACATTTTTCCCCAGGCTATAACACTTCTCAATACTTTTATGTCACACTCCTACATCACTCCCAACTATAAAAAAAATCACAGATTGGAACTTAGCGCGGATTCACTCGACTGAAACGAAGACTGGAGCACAGGCTCATACGCGAAGCACACTCAACTTCGATATGGACTGATCTGAATGAAGATTCACATTCACATGGGCCTTGTCAGATAATGAGGTACGAAATCATCGGTTCGGCTACTGCCAGCTCATGTTGAGAGCGAATATTCCCATGGACAAGAAAGTGGTTCCAAAAGGGAGAAATGATTCATCTATAATTCATCCTTATAATTCCTCGGAAGTTCAATTGACCATTTGCATACACTTTGATTGTTTCTTTGTATTCTCAAGATTCACGCCCCTTTACGTTACGTTATATAAAAATGCTGCATATCATTTTACACAATGGTTCTAATTACAATTTTTGGAAAACTTAGCGCAGAAAAGCTGTGAACGTTCTCAACATCTTGGCTTCCCCAATTTGACTTCCCTAAAAAAAGTAGACTTTTCAAAACTGCTAAATTTATAGTCATATTGATCTAATGAAACAAGAACCTTAGGGGAAAGAGTGATCCATTATAGAATAATTTTGAAAGGTTTACTTATGATACCTCCAGTCATGTTTCATGTTTTTATTTCAAAAGCTCAATATCTGCTCAGAAAAGCTGCGATAATTTGAAATCCATTGAAAGGGCGGTTGTTGTCATAACGATCCAGCGTACGTGAAAAAGCTTTCTATTTTATTGAAATTTAGATCAATCGTTTGAAAAAAAATAAATAAATAAATAAAATGTTCTCTAACGTAAATTCTGCGTAAGATCTTTAAATTGGGTTAGCAATCCAATTATAAAGCTTATGTTGGTGCAAAAAAATTTTGAGGAGAAAATCATCATAATTTATTATGCGTATTATGTATTTTGTCAGGATAATATTGACGGTCAGACTGGTTTGATGAAATTGGATTTACGTGTAATGATAGTATAACACCAAATTTCCAAGGTAGTAGTTAATAATTATTTACCACAACGGCACCTGTCTCATAGCAGGTGTTCGAACAGTAGAGGCCGACGTTTGAGAGTGAGAAAAAAGCATGGAACAACGCATAACATTTGTCTTAGTGTACGTCATCTGCGTTTGTTTATGACAGTGCTATTATCCACTTGCAGTTGATAATATTGAATGACAATGGGAGGTGCCGAAATTTGAATAATTACAATTGCTCGGGGATAGTAGTCGTACATTTAGGTCGACAATTGGATGATTACCTGAGTTCACTTTGAAAATTTTAATAATATCGTTTCGAAACTAGTAACGAATCGAGGTGAAACATGATGGCTTGAATCACGCAAATAACATTTAAGTTGCTTTAGGTACGAGAAGTTTTCGGTTAGTTCAGTAGACATTTTGACAGGACTCTTCGCAAGCTGATAACACTAGTGGGTCGCCAAGTTACGTTTTTCTTCGGACCTTCTGCATCTTCAAGATTTTAGAAAATATTCCCTTGCCCATAAATCTAGACTAATACTTGCGAAATGAAATTCAACATTGGCACTTTTTTCCAACAAAATAAGGTGTGAGGAGAAACGTAAGAGCGTTTGAATGGTTTCATTGAGCACATTAGGCGAAATCAACGTGACATCCGTGCATTATCGCTTGCGTGGTTGGTGGATTCAGTTTCGCGAACGAACTCGAGTTTCACGTTCCGCCTTCACGAATGATGTTGTGGGTATTCAGGGCTAATGAAAAACGCGGTGTCAAGAAAACAAGTATTCGCAGCTCTTCTTTTCTATTCTCACCTATGGCAGTGAATTTTATTGTCTAATGATGGGGAATTGAAGGTCGATTAGGGCTATCCGATTTTTATTGAAATTTATGAACTCGATTAAAACTATACGGCCTCTGGGATATTTATTCTCATTACAATGCAATATTTACTATTTCCGATTTGATCTTGGGGTTCACAGATAGGTCAGCGTTAACGATAAGAGTGCCAACAGGTTCTCAGAGTATCACTCATTAGACGGGGTGTCAGATCGTGTGAATCATGGCTAATTCGCACAGCGATTCGAAGCGATGATTCAATAGATGCGTTATGGTTTGTTTTCATTGTTCGGCTGCATTGTTTTCAAGTTGAAACTGCTGAACGTCTTGAATCCCTCTCGGTCAAAACCTGTATTGTTTTACAGCCACTGTCTATCCAGCCGCATCTTTCCCTCGTATTCTTTCGAAAGCTTAAAAACGCCGTGAGAAACGTCCAGATACGCCGCTTTTTCACTCGGTGCTTCAAATTGCCTTTCCAGCTGGACAAAGAAGAATTCAAGATTCTTTAATTGGACGACGAATGAGAGTGTTGGTAGATGAGAGATGTGTATTATGAGTGGCGTATGAGCTGGTGTGTCTGTGTGTTTATGCTAGGGATCTCATGGGATTGGGCGTACATGGGAGTAGAAACGATATCGCATACTGACGAGTGCCTCATGATAGCTCATGTTGAACTTTACACAAATGGCAGAAGCTGGATACTTGATTTATTCAGTCCAGAACCGGTGAAAGTATTCGGCCAATAAAATAAATTACGTCGAGAGAATGGCCTTGGAAATCTGATTCTACGTATAATTTTCTGTAAGATCGATCACAAGAGACCCGTCAGAATTTTGAATTATTTTTTAAGTTGAAAAACCCAGCGGGACATGGAAAATCGAGTAAACTGCCAGTTGTCACAAATTTCCTTGTTTGCCTACAAATCAATGTTAAATTTCCATTATAAATTTGTTTTTATTTGACAAACTTTTTATTATTCTGTTAGTATGGCATCCGGATGAAGACTCCTCTGTAATAAACCAATTTAATTTCGAAAGATCTGACCTCGTAAAGTTCGGTAAACGCTGGCGTTTTGTGAATTTAAAAACTGATTTTCTGAGACTTGAAGAACTCAAACAATTATATCAAAGTAAGATTCGACTCCCCTGGAAATTGAAATTTTTTCTGTCTCAAATTTCGAGTAAAAAAGTTATAACTAATCGATCCAAAAATCGGCATGAAGCCCCTCCTCCCACAGCCGCTATTTGCTTCGATTGTGAGTGCCTTGGGTTTTTGGTGAAAAATGATATAATTTGATACATTGACAGTATACCTGCAAAACCTCGTATGTTCCTTTCCCAAAATTTTACAGAAGAGACAAAAAAATCTATCTAAAAATCTATTGAGAATGAAAACAAAACGTATTTTTGTTTTTTGTTTTTGAGCTATCATGTAATGAACCCATCAAGCCATAAACAGTGAAAAATAGAAAAATAACAATTTTGATGGAGAGATTCAACTGGACGAGCCAAAGTACCGCTGGGACTTGCGAGGACGACTTCTGGTACCATACCGATTTACACGTTATTACAATAGAATATCGAGAAGACATTTCTCATGGGATTAACGTAGAAGCTTCGCAGACGACCCGTGTATCCTTCCAGAGAGCTCATTTTGGAAAAAACGGGACTTTCGAGATTTTGCAGGTATACTGTCGATATTTCAAATTTGGTACCCATATTGACAGTTGATGAAACGTATGTCAATCAAATAAATCTCTTCCTTGTCGTCGCATTATTGGCCAGAAAATAAACAATCGGAGAATGAGTCGCCTGGTTTTTCTCGCCCTCACAATCATATAAATGGGAGATTCTTCGTATCTGTAGCCACAAATGGACGAGAAAAATGTTTGAACTTGATAAATGGAACTTTTTCGTGTATATATCAGCAACGCTGGTGAATACAGCATAAGTGATAAAATTGATTGGAACATTACACAGCATTTGACCTAAATTAGGTATCCTAATCGCAATTTTGAATAGTCAACGTTTTAAAGAAATTATTGAGGGTAAAAGTTACAAATTTCAAGTAACAACTGATTCGACCTGAGCTTTACATTTCAGTCTATCTTAATTTTAGAGTTCAATGTTAAATACTTGCAACATTATACCAAAAGTGTACAATTCTTGGGCAGTCAAGCGGTGAGATATTTCCGTCAGACGACGGAATCAATCAGTGCGAGGTCAGCAGCTCGGAAACATTTTCAATCGGCCTTGTTCATTCAAGACCATAAAAGAGAAGGTTAGTGAATTAAAAACGGAGGGAGAAATATTCTCTCGCCCCTTGCGTCAACCGGAAGTGCTTATCAGCGCTGAACTACTAACTATGGGTACCGACTTCTCACTGGTATTTTATCAGCCTCTGCTCAAAGGGAAATCTGAGCAAATTGAGACTCGTAATTTCGTATCTATCTGGAAGAAAATCGTGCGCTTGATGTTGCTGATAAGGACAAGAAAAAAAAAAAAAATTCAAAAGAGAAAAATTAATGGAAACAGCGGTGGATATAGTAACTTTTTTACTGGAAAAAAATCAGTCAAGTTCATTTGGCATGCTCCAGTCAATTTTGGGCTGTTGAACATTGATCAACGCTTTGAAAACGCAGTTATTATACTCCGTTTCAACAAGCAATCGCCCAAACAGTGGTCAAATAATACTGCAGGGTTAACTTTTTATCCAAAAAGAGAGCGGTGTTAAGATCAATTAATCGCCGTTAAGATTTCGAGGTTTGTGCTGGTGAGAAGTATTCGAGCAGAATTTCGTTTTTCGCAGTGAGCAGATTCATGATCAGTAGTCAGAAATTATACATTAATGTACGGAAAAAATCATCGAAACTTTTCATTGCATAGTACTCTTCTTGAGACAAGCTGCCTGGACAAGTAAAACTTAAGCGTACGTTGTCGATAATATCTCCAGGCAATCAGTTGAAAGTTCGGTGACAATCAGCACAAAGAGAGAGTAGAGTGGAAAGAGTAATGTAATTTCAAAATGAAAGATCCGAATAAGTGACTAAGAGTGTAGAAAAGTGCGTAATGTTGGTGAAGGAAGAAACTAATATCAGTAAACAATGCAGGATCACTCAAGTGAGGGGCGAAGTGAAGGCCAAGGACGGATTGGGGTAAAATTTGTTCAATTTACCTCAGACATTGATTGAGGCAGATGACAGGTGCATTTGTAATCCCTGTATTCTGATGAATCGGCCTCGCTTACCTGAACAAGAAAAAAAAAAACAATCATAATATACCGAACTAGAATTTCAATTTGTGTTTCGAACATGAATGTTGGGGCAGATGATTTTACAGCCGAACAGAAATGATTTGATCTCCCGTCGAAAGTGAAAAGGAAAGCTTTCTATACACGTCACCCTTCGCTTTAAAGTCAAGGCGAAATAGGAAATCATTGTACGTTCCCCGTGTCAAATAACGTGAAACGCGATACGGTCATAATTTGTTTGGAACCCTATCTCGAGTTCTACACCTTCATTTCTCTCATCTCTTGACATCATGGTCTGAAGATATCAAGCATGAAAACTACTAATTTTTTTTTATTTTTTTTTATTTTTAAAGGTATAATAGTCTAAAATCTTGGCACGTAGCTTATTTAAATTTTGATTTAGAAATAGAAAAATACACCACAAAAAATTTGAACAGCGAATAACCTACAAAGTTTGACACGAACGAAAAAATCGGGCGTCATAAACAACTCGTAACAATAATTAATTTCAACACTGTTAGTGCAATACGAAAATACGTTGAAAATTGTTCCTAACAAGTGACAGAATCATAGTTGTCCTTATCGTTCTTTCTTCCAAGCAACTGGCGTCTGCTTACCAATAGAAACGCATGTGTGAAACACGAACCTCGGGCACACGTTATGTAAACTCATCTTACATACACGGACCCGTCTTTTCAACAACCGAGAGAAGACCGGTTTGCCAATTCCTTGTTTGCAGAAGAAAGAATTGGAAACTTTGCCAACTAGTGTTGACCTACTTTTTTGATTTCTAGTTAAATTCTCTAGGCGTTTTCTATCTTTATGATTTCAGAGTTTCGTGCGAGAGGAAGAGATTCGGAAGCATTTATGTTATTTTATCTTTAGGGTTCGAAAACGACGGCAAATGATCTCGGTCGTGGTCATTGTCGTTCAATCATTCTAAAAATAATAACCTCGGCTTCAATGACAGATTATGGATCACAATCAACTCATTGGCCGAACTTTATCAGCCCAAGGGTAGACGAGAGGCGTCTCATGTAAATACAAATAATTGAATACAGAAATATCCATTTTAAACTTCTCATCCGATTAAGTATCCAAAATGCCATTAAAATCAACGATCGCTGAATATTTTATCATATTATGAGTGTGCCCAATTGAATTTCGTCGTGTTCATTGGTGAGAAAAGAAGGTGCTGTCATTTACGTCTATTTTCCATACATTCTGAATAGAAAACTAGATCAACAATTATTAGTATTCTAATAAAGCCGGTTCAAACATTTTGATACCCTAGAAGTCATATGCGCAAGGGATCAGATCATCGCTTGAATTTCGAGTAGATTATGGTTTTTCAATAAACAGTACACTTTATATTAAACGAGGCTTTACTTATATCGCTAATGCAAATTTCTCTTCTTTCGGCGTTCTACTCGGAAATATTCGCTTTAAAGTCTCCTCGATGAGATTATTCGTCGATCAATAGGGATTTTGAATAGAACTTATTTTTATTTCGAAAGTACATTCAACGAGGATAGCAGAATGATATTTGAAATAACAAGGCCTGAAATACCATTTGTAAAAATTACCGAATCTAGTGAAGTTTTCAAGTTTAAAAATAGTTTGAACCGAGGGAGCTAAGACGTCACTTGTTCTCCAGCCCTGGGGATAGGGCAGCGAAGCGGTTTGGTGGGTGGTAGAAGGACTGGGTGGTAGCCAATCAGTGCATAAGACTGGGCTAGTGACGTCAACTATTCGCCACTTTTCCCCGCTACTTTCCGATCACACCTTTCTTCTCATGACAATCCCTCCTTCAATGATTTTTTGTTGTTTTTGAGATTCCGATTTCATATGGAAATAGTGCCATTAGGTATGAATACTTATTGATGATCACATTTGTAATAAGAAATTTATAACAATTTCCCATTGCAATACAGAGCAAATAGGTATTCCTGCTATAGAAAATGGTAACGGTATCATACCGAGCTTTAAAATTTTCAGCGATCCAACTCGCAGTTAATGTCATTTCATCTGTAAAGTAGCAGTGGTTTTAAGCTGTTCATTTCAACTAGTTTTATGGCATATGAATTGGCGAAAGTATGCTCCTGAGATAACTACAGTTCATACATTCAAGTTACTCCGAAATTCCAACAGCAACAAGCTCTACGAAATGCTCGAATGCAGATTCAATTTATTTGCTTTTTGGAGTTTTGAGAATGCCTTTCTTATTTTTATCGTTCGTGTTTTTCAACATCTTCGTAACGGCTTTGTGCCCTTCATCCAATCTGCTGATGATCTCTGGCAAAGACAAACCTCTTGAAGGGAGAGATCCGTCTGCTGTAACTATTCCGCGATACACGCTCATCATAAGTTTGCCCAATTGAAACAGCGCCTCGTCCATATCGAAATGCAAATTCTTCATCATACTCTGATAGTTGGGTTGTTCGTTAATTTTGTCGCAAGCAGTTTGAGCTATTTCGAATAGAATGGCTCGATCGAGGCGTCCCAATCTCTCAAATATTCCGTAGTATCTCCGCAACGAATCCCATACTCGTGGTGGCATGGTTTTCATCAAAATCAAAACGTTTATTCCAGAAGTAATTCCGCAGATTTCTTGCCAAGGGTCGGTGCTCAATGAGGATATTTCGATGAAATTCGGATCGCTCGGAGTGGAAGGTTTTGCTTTGTCAAACATGCTATCATTGCGTTTCGCATTTCGGTACTTAGATTTATCGGCGACTATTTTCACTAATTTCACGTTCTTTTTACTTCCATGTTTACGTAGTAAATGGAAGTATTGAGATCGTCGGAAAAGTCGAATTCGGAACCGAGGTCCTGATGGAAGAAATTTTCATAGTAGTATACTCAGAAACACTTTCTGAACAAGTGTCTGTGTGTCTGTGTGTCTGTGTGTCTGTGTGTCTGTGTGTCTGTGTGTCTGTGTGTCCGTCTGTCTGTGGTCACAAACTGACATAAATCGCCATATCTCCCTGAAAAATGGATGAAACCTTATGAAATTTTGAGGGAATGTTCTCCCAGTGATTCTGCAAAATTAGAGTTTTCCGAATTTTGGATTACACACAGTACTTCCGAGATATAAGCGTTCAAAGTTTTTTCTGTTTCGATTTTTACAGGCTACGAGAGTCAATATTTTTCTACGTTTGAGGGCTTGAAATGTCGGTTATGGCAAGCAGAAAACACTAGATTTTTTGTATAGTGGGTCACATACAATGCCTCCACGTTATGAGCGTTTTTCACGATTTCACTAGTGCATGTTTTGTATTTTGATTTTTACAGGCCGCAAAACTCAATGTATTTGAACGTTCAAGGTCTTAAAATGTTGGGGTCGGCGATTGAATGATGCCTGATTTTTATCAAATGGGTCACATGCAGTACTTCCGCGTTATTGGCACATTTGCTACATTTTGATTTTTATAGACCACAAAAATGAATATATTAGAACGCTGGAGGACTTGAAATTTTTCTATATGACAGTTGAATATCGTTTGATTTTTATTATTGGGGTCACATGCAGTACCTCCTCGTACAACGCATTTTCAGTTATTTTAATTGTATTTTTTGGGTTTCTTTGCTTTAAATATGACCAGCTTTGACCTCGTTCACAAAACTTGTTTTGCATAGTTTGTATAACACACAGTACTTCCGCATTATGCATTTTTTTAACTTTTGAGATTTAATAGACCGCAAGAGTGAATATACATTAGACTTTGAATTTTCTATATGACAGCTGAATATTGCTTGATTTTTATTATTGGGGTCACCTGCAGTACTTCCTCGTAAAACCATTTTCAGTTATTTTATTAAGCGTTATTGTACTTTTAGGGTCTCTTTGCTATAAATATGACCAACTTTGAACTCGTTCACAAAACTTGTTTTGTATAGTTTGGGTAACACACAGTACTTCCTCTTAATGACATTTTTTGGCTTTTGATACTAATTATAAACCGAAAGAGTGAATACTTTAGACCTCTAATTTTTTATATGATAGCTGAATATCGCTTGATTTTTATTATCAGGGTCACATGCAGTATTTCCTCGTAAAACGATTTTCAGTTATTTTATGAAGCGTTATTGTACTTTTCGGGTCTCTTTGCTTTAAATATGACCAACTTTGACCTCGTTCATAAAACTTGTTTTGCATGGTTTGGGTAACACACAGTACTTCCGCTTCATGCCGTTTATTGACTTTTGAGAGTAATTATAAACCGCAAGAGTGAATGTACTTTAGACTTTAAATTTTTCTACATGACAGCTGAATAATTATATTGCTCGATTTTTATTATCAGCGTCACATGCAGTACTTCCTAGGTAAAACGCATTTTCTGTTATTGGACTTTTTGGGGCAGTTTGCTGTATATTTGACCAGCTCTGACCAAGTTCACAGAACTTGTTTTATATAGTTTGGATAACACACAGTAATTCCGCCGCATGCCGTTCTTTTGCTAAAGAGATTTTTATAGACCGGAAGATGAATATATATGAAGGCTGGGAGACTTTACATTTTTGTATATGAAAGCTCCATATTGCTTGAGTTTTAATTTCCGGGTCACATGCAGTACTTCCTCGTAAAACGTATTTTCAGTTATTTTATTCAAGCCTTATAGTACTTTTGGGTCTATTTGCTCTATATACGACCAACTTTGACCAAGTTCACAAAACTTGTTTTGTATAGTTGGGATAACACACAGTACTTCCGCCTTATGCCGTTTTTTTTTTGCTTTAGAGATTTTTATATGCTGCAAGAGTGAATATACTTTAGACTTTGAATTTTTCATTATGACAGTTGAATATTGCTTGATTTTTATTATCGGGGTCACATGCAGCTGCATTACTTCCTCGTAAAACGCATTTTCAGTTATTTTATTCTAGCGCTTTTGTAACTTTCGCGTCTCTTTGCTTTAAATATGACCAACTTTGACAATGTTCAAAATCCTTGTTTTGATCACACACCGTACTTCCGCCTTACGCAGTTTATCGCTGTTGAGCTTTTTACAGGCTGCAAAAATCAATATATTTGACGCTGGAGGTATTTAACATTGTAATGGCGAGTGAAAGACGCATACCATACTATACTATGGTTATAACTGTTACCGACTCAAACATGGAAGTACTGTGTGATCTATGCACACCACTGGTTCAAATGGGCAGACATCGGTTTCACAGCAGGCACCTGCTGATGGGGCCGTCTTTCAACTGACAACCCTGTATAGAAACGTAACATAAATTTTTCACAGATTAGTTGACGGTGCCAATGAATAAAAAATACATCAAACTGTGAATAGTAATAGCGGGAGATCGAGTTTGTGAAATAAATCATTTTGAGTTGATGTAAATAATCAGAACGGCATCATAGTTCTTTTTTAAGTGACTCCAACTTTTTATGATGATGCGGTTCGATGGTGAAAAGGCGTAGCATACCTTTTTTCATCTTCTGTGCTCGAATGTCCAACGAATCCATTTTCTTTTGAAAGTCTTGCGAATCCCAAAATTCATGGGCAGGGGGGCTTTTGAATGTCTTTGTAACTGTTAGGTCGGCATTTAGTTTAGATGTTGGTCCATTATTGTTGGGGTCAGACTGCAAAGACAGTATAATAATAATATAAATACGAAAAGTCGTGTTTCACGTGTGACTAATTTGCATCCTCGTCAGTAATTTAATAGTTCAGGAATTAATTACACTGCTCAGAGATATATATAAAGTTGTGAGAATAGCCAATGTCAAAACATTTTTCATTTTTCATCCTTTTGAATAAAAGGTATGCTTAAGGTAGAGTTTTAAGACAGGTGGATAGGATTTCCCGATTTACGGGAAGGGTTTTGTTACATAAGTAAATGATGAAATTTTACTCATTGAATTGTTTGTTTTCGAGTCATAAGCAGAAAGTTAAAATAAAAAGCTGTAAGTGTCAAGATTTTTCAGCTCACAAGTATTATCCACACTCCCTTCCCCTCAACGTGGAAATAGATTTGATGCAAAATGATTTGCGTGACAGGACCAACAATGTACGAAATACATTAAAATACGATTTGCAATCCACCAGATGTAACAGAAAACTGGATATAATATTACTAATAGGGAAATTAAAAGTTATATACCGAGTCTACATCAGATGAACGTGGACTTGGAGTCACAAATAGTACATTTTTATTCGATTTTTTTTCCTTTTTCGCTCTTTCGGCAAGTTTTTGCTCGTGCGTGATTCGTCCTCCTTTGATGCCGAGCCTGTTCGATGTTCTTTCCTCGGAAATCATCGGCGTTTTGCTTTCATTCATCTTCGTAGTCGACCTTAGTCTCAAGGTCGATGCGCGGTTGCTCCTTACGTTCACCGATTGTGTTCTCGATTTGTCAGGACGAGCACTGGAGGATGACTGATTGCATGATAGCGCTAGGTCGGAAACATGATTTTCCACATCTGCCCTTTCGGTGACTGAAGGGTCCGTGTACTTCAAAAATTTCTTTAGCCCATCCGCTTTGAGTGTTTTCATCATCTGTATGTCCCAGCTGGTGTTGAAAAAGCTGTTTTTTTTTTCTTTCTCGAATAGTTCAAATCCATTGGCCAATCAGTCTAGCAGAGTAGATAGAACCGCAATTAACTTGCTAGTCAATTAACACGGAAAAATACCATCAATGGCGTTTTGCCTTCCTAAAAGCTCATTTTTTTACCGAACGCCCAAAGGAATTAAAAAAAAATCCTTCAATATCGCAATAATTTGAAATTCACTTCACTACCTTTATCCGACGTTGCCTCATAAATCCCTCGTCAACCTAACTTGAGTTGATAAGAGTGTGAGATTCTGCATTATTTTTATGTCAACCTAAAGCGTTATAATGTGATCGACCGGGTCGAAGAGCTAATCAGAAAGAATTAATTCTGCTGCATATCACTCTTTATCGATAAGAGTTATTAGATCATCTTCTTCTATCAATATGATGAGCTCAACTAGCAAAATTCATCTCTGAATCATTGAGAACTTGACAACATTATAACAGCCCGAGGTAGTGATCCACATTAGTTTGGGATTAGCATCTTTTCCACCAATTCGCTTAGTTCACTCAAGAAGCCAACGAATTATTAACTTGATTTAAAGCTGTTAAAGCTGCCACCGGCAAAAAAATGCTGCATGTTTTAATGAAGGAATATCAAAAGTTGCAGTTGTTGGCTACTTACAATAACTCTTTTTGCGAGTGTTATTATCAATTTTCCATCGCCCTTAAAGAATGCTTGGAGCAAGTTTTGAGATCTCTTGCCATGCTAGTTGAGGAACTGTTAAAGGAGTTATTTGCCTGCTTCAGCATTGTTTGAATAATTTTTTTAGCATGCGGGTTTGACTGATTTGAGTGAACTTAACTTGTGTTGGAACACTTCGCTGGTACTATGCAGCAATACTATCCAAGGACGCAAAAATGCTACGAGACCTTTCTACTCCAATATTTATGTTGAGTCCGAGGTTGAATGACAGTGCAATGAATTTCACTAATTCAAAATGCGAAAAAAAAAACGTTCCGGGAATAAAAATTAAGAAGTAAAGTTCTCGATATGACGATCAATTTAGGAAGTTGAATTAAAATCAAGAAAGTCAACCTTTTTACTTTCATGTGTACTTTGTAAATAGAAGTATCGTGATTTTTCGAAAATTCGAATTCGGAAGACATTTTCATATAGTACTATACGTACTCACTTTCTGAACAAGTAGTGATTGTCTCTCCGTGTGTCTGTAGTCAAAAAACGACAACAAAAAAAAAACCTACATAACTCCCTGAAAAATGAATGGATTTAATACAATTTTAAGGAAATGCTCTACAAAATCAGTGGTTTCCGGATTTCGGATAACACACATTACTTCCGAGGTAAAACTGTTCAAAGTTTTTTCTGTTTCTATTTTTACAGGCTATAAAAGTAATTATTTTTTTAACTTTTGAGGTCTTAAAATGTTTATAATGGCGAGCGATTTTTCGCTAAGGTTACAATGGTCACACACCGTACATCCGAGCAATTTGCTTATTTTTGTATTCATAAATCTTCACAGTCTCCAAAAGCCAATAAATTTTAACGTTGAAGGTCGCGAAAAGTTATCAAGGTATGTGAATTACAATTGGTTTTTAACATTAGGGGTCACATACTGTACTTCCGCGTAATCCAATATTATTTATACTTCGAACGTTTAGGGGACTTCCATGTGATGCATTTTTTGCATGAGTGTACCCATGAAAAAAACTTATCACATGAATATCATAAATGTTCTATAAATATATTATGTTCTTGTAGATAATGTTCTACTTGTTACAAAAAGAAATATATTTGAATGCTTGAGGTTTTCAAAAAATATTACTAGCGGTGAGTGAATTACGCTTGATCCTCCTTCACGGCTGGTTACACATTTTTGGGTGTCCTTGCTATGAAAATGATCACATTTTACCAAACTTGGCTTGTACGTTAAGCTAACGTACTGAACTTCCGAATTATAATCTAATTCGTGCGTTTTTCTGTTTTTGTGTCTCATGGCTAGTTTTCAAACAACGGTTGTAATGTACTAGCATTTATGCGAGTTTCTTGATTTTATAAATGTTCACACCTGATACCGACTCAAAAATGGAAGTACTGTGTGATTTATGCATTCACTTGTTTATTATAGTAGTTGTTATTATAATCAAAGCCTGCCGGGTAATGAAGAATGTAACAATTATATGAGCGATGCATGCACTTAATTCTATATTGCAATTCCTCTGGTACGTAGCTTTTCAAAATTTCTGAGTAACTAATGTTTTATAAATTTTTTTTATACCTTTCGACGGTTCTGAAAAGTTACTTATATATTAACGAAGATTTATGAACTTCCACAGAGAAAATGATTTTATAAAAACCACTATTTTATATGTGAAATAACAAGAACCGGAATAAAAGGACCCCCGATTTTTCCCTCTTTAACCTTAACACAGGTATCAATACAATATATTATTAAGTTAAAATAAAGTTGAATAAGAAGTAGGGCAATGACAGTACCCTGGACTTGAGAAAAGAAACTAGGTCATTTTATTTTCTTCCTTTATTCGGGTAGAAATGTATGTTCGTAAAATGAAGAAACGGCTGTCTAAATAATTACATCAGCCGAATAAAATGATTACTAGCATTATTTGCTTGGCAATAAATTCAAAACGTGCACTGAACTATTTTATTTAGTCTACTCAGCCTTTTGGGAAAACGTAAATGGGAAGATCATCGAAATGTATTATTCTTCCAAGATTTTGGCGAATCGAACCCAACTCCCTTCGTTTAGAGCGCCTCCACATACCTGCAACAGGAAGACACACACAAACAAATTAATTTCAAGATGGTCGATGAAGTACGAAAGTGGTAAGAATTAAATTTACTCATGAGTTTTAGAAAAAATTACAAAACCTCATCGATTATTTTAGAAAAGTGGTGGATGATCCGTAGAGATCGTAAAGTTTGTATTAATTACTCTTAAATTCGTTGTTATGAACATAATGTGCGAAGAGAAATCAAAGTAAATTGAGGGTTGAGAAACACGTTCGAAAACAGGAGCAAGTTTACGGGAAGAGAGAAGAAAATCAGTCGGAATTGAGATCGTCGAAAGAACCTACTCGCCTCTCAATTCGACACCATCAACTAGAGACGTGATTTGACTGCCGAAAATTGGGAGTGAAGTGAAAAACGTTCGGAGAAGTCTTTTGCATAAGAATGAAACGAATTCGTTTCGAGAACAGCGTCTCGTAGAGTAAAACATCATGTTTCTGGCACCAAACTTAACCGTATTTTTTGCGCTGTATTAGCGGAGACTGAAAATCATTTTCGCCATCGCAGGTCACTGAGAACTAGCAGCTGTAAAATTTATATAAAAGTAGTGTTTCGTTAGAAACTTCCCACATTTTATAAAATTAAAATTCGAAGTAAACGTAACTGAATATGACAACAAATTGGACGTATCAATATGCCAAAAAAACTCAAGAGAAAAATAAGGGATACTACTCGAAATAGCTTCGAACTTCGGTGAGCTAGAAGAACGACATTCAAACACACAAATAGTGCCGGAGGAAATTCGTATTTGAATGGTAACTAACGGTTTTAATGTTCGCAGTAATGCCAATATAAACAACTTAGCAAAAGGGTTGGTCTCAAGTAGGCGGACGACATACTCATCTATCAGTATGTTACGCCATACTGAACGTGAACAGGTTCTTTCCATTTTTGACGTTGTTGTCTGTGGGCGGTCATAAACTCCCACTGGGTTTTATTTGGACCGGGGCTTTATCTCCCACGTCAACACCCGGAGGAGCAAACGATTTTTCCCTGTGACATTTTCTCAACATTGCAAGTTGAAAACGGCTGACGAGTTCATTATGAAATAAAAATTCCGGACTTTCCGAGCGAAATTGTGGATTAATGAGACATTAATAAATTTCAATTAATGAGACATTTGTTTCGCGATATTGAACAGATACGATACAATTATAACAATTCGCTGTACACAAGAATGGGGCATCAAAATTACAACAAAAACGTCTCCCGTTGTCCACTTTTAGTACTGACTAGACAGACGTCCTGGTGATGTCAGACAGACGTCCAGTTCTTTTCAAAATGATTTATACCATGAGTGCAATAATAATGAAAATTTTTTGTGAAAAAATCAATAACTAGTCGGTTTTTTTCCAAAATTGTTTCTCCTCGAATATTCCGCAACTTACTTTTTTGGGAGGGAAACTCATCATCGTAATAAATCGAATTCGGTTCGATTGAGTTCTCCGGTGTGACTGGAACAACGAATGACTCGGACGATGACCGGGACATTGATCGCCTCGGGGAGTGATATGAATTGTTCTCCACTAGAGGCGAATTCAGAGCCGGGTCCATTATTTCGGTTTTGAACTTCATTCGAGCGACAAACTCACGAAATGTCACAAGTACCGATGTTTTGTAGAGGAAAATTATTCCGAGGGCTCACAGATTTTGAACCGAAGTGAATATGAATTCGTATAAACTACTCTAAATCTAAACTCACGCGTTCTATAAAAAATGGCAAAAAAAATTATTATTTGAAAAACGAAAAAATCTGTTCGAAGTACCAACTACGTACTGGGACAGTTGTTTACTATCACCTGATCCATCATAGCAAAAACGTCATGTGAACTTATTTGACATCTAAGTGGAGGCTCGTGTTTCACTGAAAAAAGGAATCAAATTGAAGTATTGAAGTAAGTTTTCTACCTTCTCCAATTGCTTAGCAGGTTATTGTTTATTTTGTTCAAACAGATTAGAACAATAGGAAGCCATTCTTTTTCTAGTTCAATGAAAGAAACGCCGGTGCATTGAATTGACAATCGGTTATCGGAAAAGGGTGTTCAATATTTTAACAAGACCAAGTAACTTCTAATTACTATATAATTATGAGAATAATTTATGCGATCAAAGAAAAAAATAATTTTTTTCTTATTCTTGTCACATGTAGTACTGTATAGATAAACCTGGGGCAGAGACAAATTTTATAAGCCATTATTCATTCGTATTTCCTGAAGTAAGTAGGCAGGGGGGCAAAGCCCTCCAACCGAGATTGGCCAGTTAAACTTCCAAGGGCAAAGCCTGAGTTTACTAATATACCAACATTCGATTAGGATTCTTCATCATAATTCCGTAATGATTTTACTTGTTCCCGTAAATCATGCTCAGTCAATGGAAACTAGATTCTGAGGAAGGATCGCGTTTTCAAGATAGGGAACTATATAGCAATACAAAGTTGAGGAAGTCTTCTTGCGAGAAGCGGAGACGGTAAGGGGGTGTTATGCTTTGCGTAATCGACCCCTCTGGCTGAAGATCATCGAGTCGAGTCAACCAACTTCCCGAAAAGTTGATTTTGTCGAAACGAGGAAACGCAAGAGGATTCCAGTTTGGCAAGTCTCCCCATCACGGGACCCGTCAAGGTAGTGCGGGTAGAAACGAAGGTCCTACAGACACACATTTCGTACGATTAAGGCTCCAGCTCGGCAACAAAACAGCAGCTGGCCACATATGTTGGGCGAGTTTCCAAAGCAAACGAACAAGCAAAGCATTCGTTCAGTTGACCCTGTTTCTACTTCCGTATCCGGTTGATGAATCGAAATCGATTCATGATGCGAAATCTACTTAACAAAGCAAAGTCTATGGGTAACAGGGCAGGGCATGTAGCAGCAGCAATTGGACGCTTCAACCTTTATATTATGTTTTTTGGACCGTTCCTAACACGAATAATCTTCATTCCCTTTGCTGAGCCCTGGGGCTAGGTTTAGTTTGCACTTAAGGCCAAAGTTATGGTGCTTTTTGCTATAGAATCATTTGTTGTATTTTTGCTAAGTTATAATTTTTACAATTTCAGTAGCCATCATAATTTACTTTTTTCATTCTTTACACTATTCACTTTCAGGCCCGGATTACCCATAAGGCCAACCTAGGCCATGGCCTAGGGCGCAAGCTTGCGGGGGGGGGGGCGCAGGGCAAGGGATGGCAAAAAAAGTATATTATTTTTATTTTCCTAGACGAGCGTCAGTAGGAGCGTCTGGCGCTGCCTGGAAAGATAAGTGAAGTGTAGGTGGGGGGTGCCCGAACGAGTAAGCGAAATCCTATCCCTCAAGTACAGTAGGGATAAAAAGTTATAATTACGTTCGTGTGTGAAAGTGTAAGCGTTCGTTAATTTTGTTCATTGCTAAGCGTCTTCGCCTGTAGTGCATAAGTACCTGGTTCGATCCCAGCCATGGACAGTTAATTTTTACAAATCATTGTCTTTTTTATTTTATATTTTATCATAATTTACTTATAAAATTATATAGTACTAGGGGCTGAGCGCCCATCCTCTCGGGCCTTACATAAATCACTCGGGGGTATTGTACTTATCACTCCTATATATATTATATGAATAGGTAGTATAATATAGTATAGGTATAGGTAAAGGTATAGGTATAGTAGTTAATTGTTTGTGTATGGAGAGTTTTTATAGTAGGTAGTACTTAGTAGTTGCTATAATTTGGTATGTAGTTGGTGGGGATTGTATCGTACTTAGTATCATAAAGTATTGTGTTTTTCCACTGGAGCAAAGTAGGAGCAAAATTAGACATAACAACTGTAAGTTTTCCAAGATTTGTAACTTGCACAGTGGATAACTCAAACAAAAAGTCGTCAATTCAGATGTTTAAATATACCAAAAGATAGGTAATTTAATTGTCCACATTTTCCCAATGTAATGTACATATCCATTTTTCAACCGTTTTTGCGTTATTCTACAATAATAGTGGACTATACACGAAAAAATCACATTTTTCAACTTTAAACGTTATTTTCATCTATTTAGTGCAAAAGAAAGAAAGAATGAACCATATACTATTGATGTACACATCATCAACTATCATTATGCTGAATTTGAGCGAAATCTATTGCAAAAACATTTTTCGCGAAAAATCCAAGGGGGACCCCTGCGATTTTTTTCAACCGACCATTTAACGAATTTTTACTCGTCTTTCAATACAGATAAAAATCTGAAATTTTTAGGGAAGTTGTGTCTTACCAAGATGTATTTTTGTGATTTTTTTTAATTCTCGGAAAAATCTGCAAGTGGTCCAAAAAAATCGGTTTTCGAAAGCTCAAAAATTGGACTTTTACGGTGATTTTCGGGGTCAAAATAAATGCAATTCAATTGTTTTACAATGCAGAAGTCTTCATTTGAACGCCTAACACACGTACATAGCAAAAAATTTGGTGAAAAAAATTTAAATAGAGCCAGAGAAATTATTTTCCGTAAATCGACTTTTCGCCGGCCGAAGATCCGAGCTCCGCTGGCATCGGTAATAGTGAAAAATTAAATTTCCGTTTTGAAGCGATTTTGAAAGCTATTCTTATAGGAAATTTAACGCTGAATCCGAATTTGACTTCAAAACGGTGGAAATTCGACGACAACTATTACTTTTCCGAGTTTTAATACACTGCCGCTCTTAAGATTTCAACTTTGAAAAAATGTTGCAAATACTTACACTACTGTTAAATATTAATTTGTTACTCATTCTTATAAGAAATTAGACGTAGAATTTGAATTTGAAGTGAAGACAATCGAATTCTTTCAGTTAATAATTTTTTTCTCAATATTTCGGTTCTTCATGCTTACATAGTTTCAACTTGGAATTTATTCGTCACATTACAGGAAATTTCCTCTACGTTATTGAAGTTTTCATCAGAATACCAAGGCTGTGCCTGTTCGAAATTACTTCCTTAACAGTTATCTTAAGTATATGTGATAATTAGTGGAATTTAGTGAGTAAAATGATATCCATCGTATTTGCATACCAATTTATTAAGCAATAACGTTGGATTTGTTTTGAGAAATATCATTCGTAAAATATTAATAATCACATTGAACTTTTTTTACTTTTTATATAGTATAATACTATTAAGTTATAATTATATAATAGCTATATATAATATATAACTATTACATTTATATAATATTTATAATTATAATAGTAATAAAATCAGTCTTTGATGTGTCTTTGATGATTGTGCCTCAGTTTTGCCAACTGAAAAATAATACTGTACTGTGCGTTTATTATGTATGAGCTAGGTAGTCGGTCAGTTTGGAAAGGACGAAGCCAAATAGAGTACAGTATATGAAAATATGAATACATTACATTTAAAGTCAAATCAGTTCCAATTCCTTGTTATATGAGGTACTAATAATGTCGTGGTTTTTATGTAGGTATTGAAATGAGCCAACCAAATAAACGTCCACCTGGGGCTGAATTGTAAACAGAAGAGAGCAAGAAGTTCTCTGGGACAGTGAAAAAAATTGGGGAAGGTAGGGCGCACCATTTTAACCCCCAACGTCTGCTGTGAGGGGGCGTAATGTAGAACTCTGGCCTAGGGCGTAAATAGTGCTAATCCGGGCCTGTTCACTTTCAAAGCGTAAAATTCAGCATACGGTCTTGAATTATGAATGTACTATCTGCTGTTTTGCAGAGTATACTCAAAAGTCAGGTTGTATTATAAGATCTTTTTGTTTTATTTACTTCATGGTTTTTTCTTCTTCTCGTTATTCATGACTATATAATTTTTAACACTCAGTAACTGCCAACTCTCAGTAAATCTGTAACTCTCAGTTACTTGTTTACCACTTCTTCGTTACTCGCGTAGTCTCCACAGCGCCAATGGAATCTTGAAGAAGGCGACAACGCCACATAAACATATTTTAACACAAAAATAAATCAAATTATCATGATCGACGATTCAAAACAAATAAATGGTGAACAAATGAGAACCCAGATCAAAACTTTCACAATTACCCTCGTTATTTAAGCCATTATTAGACTGAAGAGATATGTACCCAAGTACATACGAGGCGAGTTAACAAAAAACATTAGAAAATCTTAATAAGCGTCGGACTTCAGATAACGGTTCCCGGCAATCATTTCCGCAATAGTTGAGCCAGCGTATAACGAAGCAGAGTAGAGCAAAACGTTTTGCGTTGCAGATGTTAATAACCACCGACATGATGTCCATGCGTGAGCTCTTAAGGCTAATGTCCAGTGGCAGGTAGTGAGATTCTCAGTCAATAGATGGCGCTGCAGTCCCCCTAACTTATTTTCAGTTTTTCTCGGCTACCAAAAGGAATAAAATTTTTTTGAAAATGGGAGGTTGCTCCCGACGAACAACCAAGACAAGGCATCATAACAAATTATTTTTTAAATTTTAAAATTTCGAAAAATTTTTTTTGAAAATTATTTTTAATTATTAAACAGTTGATATTTTGAAAAATCGGGTACAGCCCGTGTGTGGGATATTATTGGGAATTGAAAAATTCAAGAATTGAAAAGATCGGATGAAAAATAGAGGCCTAAGACGAAATCTACGTTCAGCAGTCAGGCTCATGACCAATGAAGAGATGAAGGGTCTGGAGCGACGTTGCCGCGTCGTGCAGAGATCACGTGATGAGTTGTGGCGTTGCGCACCGCCGCCCGAGGAGCGAGCTTATCGAAACACGTCTTCCAACAACAACTGCAGCATTCTCTGTTTTGATTCACAAAAATAAAGTTTTAGGCGAAAACGAAATACCCCACCTATGTTCAAAATTTCTGAAAAAACTCATCTTGGGACACTTGGCCGGTTGCACCAAAGGGTATGGGCGGATAGAGTGAGCAAGATGTTAGGACCAAATAATAATACTACATCCACTAAGGAGTTTTTGTGCGAAATTTGAAATTTTTTGGGAGATACTTATCCCGACGACGACGTACAAGGGACGTAGTGCAAATTTTGATTCTACTCTTACACTCTTAGATATGGACCACAAAACGTAGTGACGAAGTTTGTCGGGGAGGGGGATTGTAAAAAAATCGGCAGTGAGCTACAAACGCGCGCCTCTCTTCCTTGCCTTACTTTTAGTTGGGGTGTTGTCCTTTTCACTACTATATAGTTATTTATATCTGTGTACATAAAGATTGGTAATTTCACTGTCCACAATTTGCCCATTTATATACTTATCCATTTTCAACCGATAGTGAGATATTTCAGAATATCAGTGGAATATAACATTAAATTTTTCAAATTTAAACATTATTTTCATCAATTTACTGCAAAAGAAACAAAGAATGAAGCATATTATATTATATAATATAAACAGCTATCATTAGGCTGATTTTGAGCGACATAAAAAAAAATTTTCACAAAAAAATTCAAGGGTACTTCTGCGATATTTTTCAACCGATCAGCTAACAATTTTTTACTCAGATAAAAATACAGATAAAAATCGGAAATTTTCAGAAAAATGATATTTTGCCGAGATGAATATTCGCGTTTTTTTTCGATTCTTGGAAAAATGCATATGGTCTGCATATGGTCCAAAAAATCAGTTTTTGAACTCTCGAAAATTGGACCCTAACCATTATTTTAGTGGCCAAAATTCATTTGAATAATTGGTTTTATTACGCAGGAGTCTTACTTTATTTCAACGCCTTACACACGTACATTGCAAAAAATGTCGTTCAAAAATTTTGATCAGCGTTACAGAAATTATTTTCCGTAAATCTAGTTTTTCTCCGGCCTAAATTTCAAGCTCCGCTGGCATCGGTAAGGGTAAACAAAAAATTTCGTTTTGAAGCAATTTTGAAAGCTATAATTACATGATATTGAACGCTGAATCCGAATTTGACGTCAAAACTATTAATTTTTCCCAGTTTTAGTACTACACCGTTGTTATGCTTTTCAACTTACAAAATTCGTTGCAAATCTGACCATCTCAACTGCGAAAGTCGTCAATTCAGATGTTTGAACATACAAAAAGATAGGTAATTTATCTGTACACATTTTCCCCATGTAAAATACTTATCCATTTCAACCGTTTGTGCGATAATCAACATCATTAGTAGAGTGTATACATCAAAGCATTTTCCACTTATAACCTTCTTTTTCGTCTATTTAGTGCTAAAGAAACCAAGAATGAAGCAAATATTATTGATATACTCATCATCAACTATCATTATGGTGAACCCTGTTTTACGCGTTTTCTTGCATGTTTTTCGCGAATAACTTCTGAACCGACCATTTTTACATAGGTATATTACTCAGAGGCGAGAAAGAGCTATCAAAATCCCACAATTTGACGATTTAATTATCTTTTTATGTTATGTCCCAGCGGAGCTATTCGCGATCAAAGAAAAGCCAAAACACGTTTTTTGACATAAAGTGGAATATATCTCGAGAGCTATCATATACGCTAGCCATTTTCGTATTTTTAATGGATTCTACGTTAAATTTCCTTCATTTTCTTCCCCAGCACCTAATCGTTCCCATTTCGGGAACGTGACGAAAAAAAATCCCAAAGTTGAAACTTCAAAGGTATGAAAAACGAAAAAAATTCGAAAAATATTAATAATTGTTCGATTTTAATTTTTTTCACTTTAAATTCGAATTCAACGTCTAATTTCCTGTAAGAATCATTAGTTAATCAAATTTGAACAGTACTGTAAGTATTTGCAACAGATTTTCAAAGTTGAAAAACGTAGGAGTGGCGTAGTATTAAACCTCGAAAAACTGATAGTTGTCGTGAAATTTCCACCGTTTTGACGTCATATTCGGATTCAGCATTACATTTCCTATGAGAAAAGCTTTCAAAATCGCTTAAAAACAAAAGTTTAATTTTGCTGCCATCGGAGCTCGAAATATCGGCCAGTGAAAAACTCGATTTACGGAAAATAATTTCTATGGCGCCGTTTAAAGTTTTTTCTCCAAATTTTTTGCTATGTACGTGTGTAAGGCGTTCAAATGAAGACTCCTGCATAATAAAACAATTGATTCGCATTTATTTTGACCCCGAAAATCACGGTTAAAGTCCAATTTTCGAGCTTTTAAAAACCGATTTTTTTGGACCACTTGCAAATTTTTCCGAGAAATAAAAAAAATCTCAAAAATACATCTTGGTAAGACACAACTTTCCTGAAAATTTCAGATTTTTATCTCTATTGAGAGACGAGTAAAAATTCGTTAGCTGATCGGTTGAAAAAAATCGCAGGGGTACCCCTTGGACTTTTCGCGAAAAATTTTTTGAAATGGATTTCGCTCAAGTTCAGCATAATGATAGTTGATGATGTGTATATCAATAATATATGGTTCATTCTTTGTTTCTTTCGCACTAAACAGATGAAAATAACGTTTAAAGTGGAAAAATGTGATGTTTTTGTGTATAGTCTACTAATATTGTTGAATAACGCAAAAACGGTTGAAAAATGGATAGGTACATTACATTAGGAAAATGTGGGCAATTAAATTACCCATCTTTTAGTATATTCAAACATCTGAATTGACGACTTTTTGTTTGAGTTATCCATTGTGCAAGTTACTAATCTTGGAGAACTTACAGTTGTTATGTCTAATTTTGCTCCTACTTTGCTCCAGTTGAAAAACCCAATACTTTATGATACTGAGTACGATACAATCCCCACCACCAACATACCAAATTATAGCAACTACTAAGTACTACCTACTATAAAAATACCTATAGATTCCCACACTCCATACACAAATAATTAACTACTAAACCCTTACCTATACCTATACTATATAAATATATACTATACTATATATATACTATACTATATATATAGTATACTATATATATACTATACTATATATATAGTACTATATATAGTAGTGAAAAGGACAACAACCCCACAAAATTTAGAATGTTTCGAGAAAATTGCGAAAAACTGCGGAAAAACGTGGTTTCGAAAAAGGGCAACAATTTACATAGGTAATCCTTCCTCAAGTAAAATCGAAGTCGAAAATCAAAAAGAGCCGCTTCCGCACGTGCACGGTTGCTATGGTGACTCTCCCCTTCCCGTCCCACCACGAGTCAGACCCGACGCGACACTTCGTAGTGCTTCGAAGCTATTTCCCGTCATGAGTGGAACTGAATGATCGGGACTCCTGAACGTAGATTTCGTCTTAGGCCTCTATTTTTCATCCGATCTTTTCAATTCTTGAATTTTTCAATGCCGTATAATATCCCACACACGGGCTGTACCCGATTTTTCAAAATATCAACAGTTTAATATTTAAAAATAATTTTCAAAAAATTTTTTCAAAATTTAAAAATTTTAAAAATAATTTGTTATGATGCCTTGTCTTGGTTGTTCGTCAGGAGCAACCTCCAATTTTCAAAAAAATTTTATTTCTTTTGGTTGTTGAGAAAAAGTGAAAATACTTTGAGCACTCCCCTCTCACTCGCACACTTGTCGTCCACATTAGCCTTAACGTTCTCATAATCCTCGCTCACGGAATGGGCAGCTATGAGGTCTCCTTTGCCGGTTCGCTCGGCTGATAAACTGAACGTTTGATAGATCATCGGTGTCACTCGTAAACATCTATTCTCTGTACGTCAATTGCATAGCTGGTCAGAGCGATGAGTGCGCCTACTCTTTTCAACCTACTTGCAGTCAAGGCTCTCTCACCTCCCGCAATAAAAGATGACGTCCCATCATCAAAGAGCTATTTCACTTGCGACCTCGATTTCTACTTACTGCCACAACAATTACTCCATACTCGCAATTGGCTGTTTTTCACACAGCGTTTTTAACGCCGATGCACCAAGGCATCATTATCTTGCCATGTGAGCTTGAAGAATGGCCTACCTACGGGCAGTTTGGATGCGAATGATGGAGAAAAAAAACTCATTTCAGTCAAACGTAATGCAACAAACGAAAAGTTGTTGAAATAATCAATACTTTCTTTATAAAAAAAGTGCGGTTAGGAAGTAATTGTTACAGAAGGTTATTTGGAAAATAAGTGGGTGAAGATACGAGTGAAAGGCATAATAATATAAAGCAAATAATATTGGAAACAATAAAAAAATCTCCATGAGGGCGTGCGGAAACAGTACCTTAAAAGTGGAAGATTCAAGAAATTTTGGAAATACAACGTTAAACATTAACAAAACAAAAATAATTATCGTAATAATGTGGCGTGCGTAAACTAAAGTAGCCGAAAGTAAAAAACTAAGTAAAAAATCACATGCTGACATGAGGAATAAGTAAAATAAAAGTAAAATGGAATTAACTGTATACGAAATGCGACAGCTATGAGAAGGAATAATACTTTCCAAGATTGTATTTTAATTTGTATTCTGATAATAAAAGTAATTTTCTTCGTATTTTCTGTGTTGAGGGTAATAACCACACGACTCGTTCACCAGATTTTTATGAACTGGCCGAGTGCTTTCGCCCTCTCAGGCCTCTTTAGGGCCATGTGGAAGCATGGTTTACGACAGCCATTGAGTACAATTGTTCCAAATGTTCAGTAGTATTGAGTTGAACCCAAACGAATTGTCAGAGCTGACAGTCATAGATGCCTTAGAGTGAATTCCGCAGGTGAGGCATTCTTGAAACTTTCCCAGCCAACGACAATTATTAATTTACTGCAGCATCGAGAAGCGCAAAGAAAAGTAATGAGAGTCTTTCATGTTGTCACACGACAGTAGCCTCGTCCGTCTCACTTTATTACAGCCAACAAGTTTCACTTTTCTTTTCACGGCCGGCTTGCGGTCATTTCTTGTTCAACCAATCGCTAAACGATTTTTAGCCAGCGTAAAGCTCGAAGGTATAATGCCAGCGCTGAACGTAAATTATCATCGTTATTAATGTCGTATGCTTTAATTTTTTGAAACTATCAAAGCGCTAATTTAGTAGGAATAATTTTCATTTCAACGGTACAGAAGTAATAGGTATAATAGAATAGGCTATGAGCATTAAGTTTGAGGGTTAATTGTTTTTATCTTTCTAGTACTTTATTTTATCCTACCACTTATACTGTTATAGTTGAAGATAGAGATACAATTTCATTCAAATACGATCAACGATACTATGCCCTGGCTGTCATCCAGTTTCGAGCTAAGCCATTACTCTGTTCCACAAAATTCAAACATCTTGAGATTTGACATTCAAAATCCCGCTTAGCTCATATTCCTTTATCAAACCTCGTCAAAACGCGATCAACGAAAGCTATTACGCCCAAGAACGTCCTTGGAGATAACATTTCCCAAATCTGAGTAGATAGGTAACTTTTGTTTCGAAGTCGAGGCCTTTCATGAGCCGCCTTTCGGCTCATTTTCATGAGCCGATACGAGTACAGGTGTTTTTTTGATGAAGGTTATTAGCGAACGAAAACATTGAGTTGGAAAAACAATTCGGCGTCAGGCGAATGATAACCTACTTTTCGTATTCGGTCTATATGATAGTGAAAATTGGTCAACTGTTGAAAAAAATTGGACTAAAGTAAACTTCAATTTATCAGTGAAAAGATTATACTGTGGGTAATGTTTTACGTTTTGAGAATAAGGACACTCTTTTTGAGAATAATGATATTTCAAAGAGAAACATTATTATTATTTGATATTATGTTTTTAAATACATGGAACCTTATGAAGACGATTAAACACCAACGTTCTGAGGGCCACTACGCGTTTAGAGACGACTTTACGCTTTGCAAAATTCAAACTGTTCTATTTGTATTCAACCTTCAGATGAAGAAAAAAACATTGGGAGCGGAAATAATTCGGATCTTTTAATTTAATCTGATGAAAGCTGAATCAAACTTCAAAGGCAGAATCACTATTGAAAAGAACCGTATTTATCTTTACTTTTTCTTATAGGATCTTCATCTTCTTTATCCATGATTTTAACAATGCATCCGATTCAATCCGTTAGCTGCTTTTAGATTGGATTACAATCTCTGTAACTGGGTGATGCATGGAAAGGAATGTATCTCAACATCAATGTTATGGGAGAACGGTTTCGATAATTGGTTCTTATGAAAAAAAGAAAGGGCTATTATGCTGCTGTATGAGAGAACATAGGAGATCAGTACGTACATGCAAACCAGAACGAGTTTCTTAAATCGCTTTCGGTTATGGTTCGCCGATGCGTTGAAAAGGTCCAGTAAAGGTGAAAGGAGCGGAACAAACGATCCACGACTTCATCGTGAAAATCCTCAATGAGTACCATAAAATTCAACTTAAATTTTGCAAACATTCAGACGCCATATCAGCTAAGTGTAGAATACCAGGTAAACTTCAATCCCGTGGGTAAGTAAAGTGAGACTTCCTCTCTATCAGAATAACACAAACATTACGCATTAAGGAACGAGAAGATAACACAATTTATCATAGATTTTTTAATCCATAATAGGCAGTTGGGTAGGTTTGCTGAACCGTATACAACCGGTCAATAAATTATTAGATTTTTATCACTCAATTACCGGTATTGCTCTGTAGCTCAGCTAAAAAATTGTTACATTTTTAGAATGATAATCCAAATTAGCATTCAGGTCCTACGTTTTTACTCTCAGTCCAATAAAAATAAGCGGCTGCTGTCACGTAAGAAGTTTATTTGAAGAATACAAAGAACATCAGTCATGTTTATTTCACCTGGTTATCGGAAAGCAGTCAACCAAGAAGCGGCCCTTCAGTTCTTCACAAACCACTGGTGGTCAAGTGAGAATAAGATAAAGAGCCCAGACTTTATAGCCATGTTAGGCTTCATCGTCTCCTGGGGCTTGAATCGATCCATCTTTCAAATAGGTACACTTTTCTGCAAAAAAGGTTTATTTGTTGGTCAGCTTATGTAGACGAATTGGGGTCGCACTCCAGGGTAAAATAATGTGTTGATACGAAGAGCTTAATATCCGAGGTCGAAGTCACGTAGTGGCATACTTCTGAGAGTCAAATGGAGTAAGGAATTTGTCAATGAATATGAGATGAGGACATAGTGCGGTTTTATGAGACTACACTCGGAAGACGCAGTGGTGGTACGGAAAGGTAAAGGGAACGAAGCCAATAACAGCTGATCGAGTGGTCGACCTTTGAAGGACTCGAGGCATCACCTAATTCCGAGGTCTCCTCTCCCCTTCCCATTCTCTCACTCCTCGAGTTATTTTCTTGCGCTGCAGCCAACTATACCTACGCGTTCACTACCACTGTTTCTGACCGAGACCAGCTCCTTCAAAATTCTAAGCTCCTGCTTCTCATCTGCAGACGCGTTATCGATTTTCAAGTTTCGATTGCCATCGTGTTTCTATCAATTCATCGATTGTTCTCTCAACAGCTTGAAATCATCAATAATATTTTCTTTAGTTTTGTATAATTTTCAACAGTACTATTACGGCTCCATGAATCAGCAACGATTCAAACACAATAAAGATTTTTTTATGAAATAGTTCCAGTTCTATTAGGTATACCAACGTGGAATAATAAATTATCTCAGAAGATCCAATGGGATGAGATGACGTTAATAGTTTAATAACAATCGAGCTAATAATAGCTAATTAACAATCGAGTTTGACGTCTGAGACGCAAACGAATGCTCTCATAGTTAAAAGTGGACCACACAAAAACCATGTCTCCAACTCAAGGTATGGGCTACAAAGAACTTTTTTTTTTAAATCAACGATTGAATGAATGATCAATCAACTAGGTACCAAGTTGAGTAGACCGAAGGCTCGCCTTAACAACTCTCCAAAAATCCATCGAGTAAAAAAAAGTCTAAGTAAAATAACCTCAGTTTTGACTGTGTTGTCTCCCTAGAGTAATGAATGTTCTATTAATGCTGTATTAAAGAGTGAAAGAATGCAACGTCGAGTCGGTGCCACAAAAACTCGACATAACGACACTACGAGATACGAAGCCACCGGCCAGCAGGTAAGTAATGAGTCACGGAATGTCGGTATTAGTCAGACGTTAGTCACGTGTCAGCAGGCCCACCGACCCACCCTAGTCAAAGTGTTTTCATTTTCCCACGCTAGACTATTTTCAGTGGCATGAAATGATTTCATCAGAGGAACATCGAGGGTTTTGAGTAGGGTGCGATGGACCTTGTCAAAACGTTGAATATTTCTTGGACTGAAACACTGAGGCGACTCATACTCCGAATTTTTATTTACAACTTCTGGCCCTCACCAGACAGACCGAAAAGGCATTAGTAATTTGCCAGGAGATATGATAATATATGAAAGTAGAGAATCAATCAAACGAACACAAGAACGGCATATATTTATAATTATTGAATGAAACTACGACAATAAAGCAATAATAGAGGAATTTCGTTGAAATTGATTCAAATGTATCTCAGAAATATCAATGAAAAACCACGCAGGAAATAATTTTGTTATCTATTCAACTATTATCTAGTCTTGAAACATTGACTCCAATGGAGCTCTATTCACCCGAAAGTATAGGCGAATTCATTGTTCACACGTAGTGGTGTACTAGTGGATACTTTTGGGTCATTCAGATAACCATCAAGTTGTTACAAGTATTGCTGTAGTGAGAAATAATGGACAAATGCCCTTGGACAAAATAATGGAAAGTACCAATGGACAAGGTATTGACATTGATAAGGTTAATTAGATTCAGCGGTGGTAGGTAAGCTCATAAATACGTAAAAACCATGGATCCAAAATTTGGAAATTTTACCAGTTTTTTCTTGATGGCAGCAAAAAAGGCCAGTTATCTCATTACGAAAAGGGTAAACATTCGAGAAAAAACATACAAGTTCGATCCTCGAATTTACCTATTTTAAAATGCGAATTAATTTTTAATCGAATTCACATAACGCAGTAGCCTTGCGCAATAATTGTCGGAGATTTGAGTAGTTTTAACGATCTATAGTTAACAGATCTTCCAATGCAGATGAGAAGTTCAAGCCACACGGGTTCTAGTGCGAAGCGATTGTTCCTCTGACAAGGCTTGGGAACGTTCACACGGATTTGCTATATTTAAAAAAAAAACTGGGTATTCCATGGAAACACAATTGTAGCAAGCGAAATAATAAATAAACCGACGGATGAAATAAATTATGGGAACAACTGCATAGTTACGGCTTCACGGCCGTCGACGGTGGCAAGGATTTCAACACAAGCTTCTCTATTACTGCAACTCATGGGCAATTTACAGGCTCTTGAAAAAATGATAAGCCTATAATAAACCTCTTCGGAAGTAGGAAAAACAGCAACTCCAGCAAACATTTTCTCAAAATTCAGGTTGGAAAAATACTGAAAGAATATCAGTATGAACATTCGAGTTAATTCGTTCGTTTGTGGCTAACATGATGCTCTTCAATTCAGTACATTCTCTTTCTATTCCGGCCTCTCGCTCTAACCAACATCACTGGCTTATTGATCGAATCCCTGTGCAGACACCCCCTCTCTCTTGGACCACCTTCTATTGAACTACAACTTCTGTCCTACAGGTCAGGAGAACGATGGTCGAATGACGTCTAGCGACTAATGAACGATGGTCCCGAGCAAGGTGTCAGTCATTGAATTCAATAGGATGATTATATAATGGATTTTTAAATTCACTTGATCACTGACTGAAAAGAAAAGTTTACTCTCATTGTACGGAAATAAATTGCAACATAATTTATGGTTGCGGGAGATAATTGTAATAATTGCAGTCTTGGTTTTTGCGCCATTTCGCAGCAATTGCGCCTGGGTCACAGAGCTAACTTGACTACTACGTACCTTATTTGTTTGAAAAAAAAACCTTGGTTTATTATTCTTTTGGTTCAAAAAATTAGGAGATTTATCCAGATTATGAGAGATTATCCACATCCAGTAACTATCCCAATCATTCTTGTGAATACATCGTGGTATAAAATATTTATATTTTTCTTGATTACCTAATTTGGAGTTTAGAAAAGCCAACAATACTGCTTAAGAGAGTGTTTTACAAGCACTCGAACGAGTTTAGAACAATTTTACAGCGCCAAACAAAAATCCTTGAGTTACAATTTTTGAACTCTAAAATCTCGACAATTCCTCATAAAACCTACAATTACTCGAGAACCATTAAAGCTATCAACCCCAATGTGGTACATTCGATTCAGCGTCCAAGAATCTATTTATATATTGATACCAAACACACCTCTGTTCAAAAATTCTAGGTAAGTAGGTATCAATTTTTTTTTTTTTTTTAGAGCGAACAAAAAATCTTGGAATAGGAAAGGAATAGGGAATAGGAAGGAAAGTTATCTGATTCACACCGGTTACATCACTTCATCAATATTCGATCGCTGAAACGATCACTTATCCTTCGTCCAAGTCCTTTTCCTTAGGCCCTGTACATACATTAGGTTGAATATAACTAAAGTATATAATATGAAGTATATATTGAATATAACTAAAAGATCCTAGTAAGATGAGGTTGAGGTCCGTGTGATGGGTCTCAACCAAGTTTCATCGATGCATTTCACAGATCGTCAGACGCTTTCCTTTCAACTGTTTGAGATACTTTTCCTTCTATTCATTTTTGTTCAACAATGGGCCCATGGTTGAGGTAATCCTCCATTTTCATTGAATACATGAAGCTTTCAGAAAAGTGGCTGTGGTGGAAGGCAGACGGAATGAATTAATTTAAATTTAATATTTGGATTCTATATAGGTACTTAGAATCGCTCATTTTCAAGGTGGGGATGATAGGAATGTGTGAGTTTATTTTAATTTTAGGTGTCTACTATCAATTAAAAAATTACCCAAAATATTATTGTAGCTGCGCATCATCAGCTGACCATTGCCACACCCTTCTTATTAGACCCGGCACTCCTGCAAGCTCTCAGCCAAACCTACTACTGTTCGATCGCATTTTCTCATGAGAAGTGGCTGCCGACCACCTTCACGACTTCCGTGGGAAAACAATGGAACAACGGGTGCGTGAGTCTTAGGCGTACATCATCACAGGGATGGATCCGTAAGCGTGGGCAAAAGAAGTGCATACTTGAGCAGTAGACACTTGAAAGGTTGGACAAAGGCTCGGAAACACACCTGTTACTACTACTCTGGGTTATTGTCTTTGAATGAGTTGCCCGGCGATGTTATTCGCTTCCTTTTATAGCTAAGAGCGGAAGTTATTTCTAAAAAGGTTTGATTTACGAAAAGAATGCACATGCCCAGTAGAAATATTTGAATTGATGAGCTAGAAATAATTTTTCTTTTTTTAAACTGAGAATAAGTAATACTGAATGAAAAATAAATCATGTAGGTGTTCAAGATATTATAGCTTCATATTTACTTTCCATATATGTTTATGAGTACACCGTAGTCAATTTAAACGCAATTTTTCAACAAAAAAAATTTTTTTTTGTGTATCGGTGACAGTGTATTTATCAGCTAGCATCGTCCCAAGACTTGCACAATGGAATTGTAAATAGCACCACCCTCAAACGTCAAAATTGCGAGGGTCATTTTGTTTTTTAGCACACGAGAACGGCACGATAATTCAGAGCATGAGTTATTGGCCTCCATTCGGGACGTCAATTCGAGATTGTGAGCCGTTTTAAACCATTACGGAACGCGGAGGGCCGATTACGATTCCAGTCAGTGCAAGCATGTGCCTCCAAAGTCGGCGAGGGGTCATAATTAACGCGGTTCTGACGTGGTGAAACTATCTAAGAACCGAGCAACTTTCACCACCCGTTATTGTTATTCTTTGATCGTTTACCAGGCGGAAACCCCAGCGAACTCTTCCTCGGTCTCTGATCCCAAGTTGACCGACAGTAAGTTAGATTAATTCGGTCATGATTTATCATTCTGAAAATAATACACCTCTGTCATCGTGTAGCAAACGATTTTTACAACTTGCCTTAAAATTAATTACTTCAAGCTTCAATGAGACGATTCTAAATGTGCAATGCCCGTCTACCGTCTAGAACATATTTGGCACAGCAAAATATCGTCTATATCTGATCGAAAATTTCTAGCGAGACAGAATAATGTAGCAAATTATTGAACACATTTGCTTCAATTATGATATAACACGACCATTATACCTTATCGACAAATTTCAGTAAATTTTGAAACTTCTACGCGAAAGCTGCGAAAACTTGAAAATTTTTAAATTAATCGACGCCGTTATGATCTCCTTCGAGTCAGCATCCAAAAACCTATAGCAATTGATACTAAATGCACCTATGTTTGAAATGCGTTGGAAAATATAGATTTTCTGCCCCTAAAAAACCCCAAAAATACCCTTAAAGTAGGGGCAGCGATTTGGTTAAAAAATTTAGCCTTTATCTGACCAAGGTTGATTTTTGGTGAAAATGTCATGAATTTTATAACTTTGTCAGAAAAGTGTTGATTGACAGTGGATGGACAGATTTTTTTTAATTGGATAATCGAATTCCACATGCCTTAGAACGTAAAAACTCAAATTTTGAGGGGGATTTGATTTTTTTTTTTAGTGATTATTGGATAATAATGAGAAACGAGCAAATTGGTTTCAGGAGCTGAATAAATTGAGACCAATAATATAATCGTTTATGGCTTCATGGTTTTTGAACCATATTGGCGATTGTTCGAATATTTGAGAACTAAATTGTTATAAACTCAGCCACCATGTACCCTTCATCAGCTTTTAGCAAACATTTATCGAAAATCAGATAAGCAGACGTGCCCATATGTGCAAGCAATGTGAGAACGAATTAAAAAATAAAGAGGTTCTGTGAAATGGTGAGCGCCGACGAATTTTCTTGACGAATATTGAACAGTGAAATCATCAAACTACCTCAAGTTTCCATTAACCACAACGCCATTTACTCGAGGTCATTTGTTACGACAACCCGATGAGCGCATTAGCTGAATTATAGCGAGAAAAAATTGTTACGCGTATTGTTCTATCCGAACAATCAATGCTATTCTTAGCTACGAAAACAGAGACGGCTCTCTCCCATTTGACGAACTGAAATCAAAGATAGAAAAGAAGGACGGCTTGTTCACAACCAACTATAATAGCCAAACAAATGATAACAAAAAATTTCTGAGGAAAATTTCCGAGCGGATCGTTTGACGCACTTGACGAGCCCAATGACATCCAATTTACCTCCAGGCCGAGCTATTACCAGCGTGGCAAAGAGATGAATGTTTGAGCTCACTAGGTACCTAACCAAATTATTCCTAAACACGGTATTTATTGTGTGAAAGATGATGTATGTGGGTGAGGTTATTGGTAAAATTACGTCCACACTAATTTGCCGAGCGGTATAGAATTTTCTTTATTGACAATGGAAGCGCTCTAGACCAGGGGTGCTCAAACCGTCGATCGCGATCGACTAGTCGATCGAGTGCTTTTTGAGTCGATCTCGAGAAGAAAACGATGCAAATGATTGTTCAGTGGTTTATTATTCCTTCGCTTCAATAATGATTTAGGAAGACTATCCATTAGTGATAGTAATTATTTCGAACGTTTCTGAACAATCCCACCGAAAAACAGCTTGGTAACTATAGGGGAACTCCGTAGCAACTATTGTAATTTTAATCAATTTTATTTTTCTTAATTTCCTAATTAAAAGCTAAATTTTTTGCCTTACCGTACAGCTGGAGAGAGTGTTCGACGACCATTCCAACGCGAATACAACAATTTTTATAGCTCCAAGAACTCTCAAGTAATTCCCTCATGCCAACTTTGTGAAAATCTCCCAAATTTTACACACAAACTGCGATAGCTCGAGAACCAATAAAGCTACCGACCGGTTATCCGATTCAGTGTCCAAAAATCTATAGAAATGGATATCAAACACACCTTTTCCGGAGAAACGTTGGAAAATACGAATATTCTCTCCCTCAAAACCTCTCAAAATTACCCTGAAAATTGAGATATCGATTTGGCGAATGAATTGAGCCGTTGTCAGGCCACGATTGAGTACAAAACGATTTTTACAGCTCCAAGAACTCTCAAGTTATACCCTCATGTCAAATTTCTGAAAATCTCCCAAATTTGACACAAAAGCTGCGGTAACTCGAGAACCAATAAAGCTATCGACCCGGCGATGGTCTTATTCGATTTAGCGTCCAAAAATCTATATAATTTGATACCAAATACACATTTTTCTGAAAAACCCTGGAAAACATGAATTTTTCCCCCTCAAAAACCCCCTTAAAATTGAGCTAGCAAGTTGGTTCTAGAATTGGGCCGTCGTATGACCGAGATTGATTTTCGGTGAAAATTTCAAGAATGTAGCTATTATAGTTTGGCCGGAAAACTGCTAGCGGCGGACGGACAGAATTTTTTGGTTTATTATTCAATAACAAACCATTGTAATCGCCCAAGAAAAAAATTACAACAATTGTACAATAATTTGCAGCGTTTTTTTTTTTTTTTTATTGGATATTCGGATTCTACATGCCTTGAAACGTAAAACATCACATTTTGAGAGGGGTTAGAAATTTTTTTTCTTGGGCGATTACAAAGGTTTATTATTGAATAATAAACCAAAACCAAGCGAAGAATAAACCAAAATATAGAACTATTCACAGAATTTGTTTAAAAAGATAGGTCACTAGAACAAAATTAATGAATAAAACTACCAACATTTATTCGATCCGCAATTAGACCGGAATAACACCTTCATCACTTTCTTTGATCGTAATAACCTTTTGCTAGTGGCAAAAAGGGGCTTTATCAGAGGAACGTGCGGTACTTGTCAAAGAAAAGCCGTGTATATGATTCCTGCTGATTTTTCTAGTCCAGTCAAGGAATGAGGTGTAGAGTGCGTGAGCAGGTAATTAAGCGATTCCTTCAGAAACTTGTTTAGGGGGCTTAGGTTGTTTACATTCCAAAAGTCCTGACTCCTAGGTGATGAGCGGGGGGAGGAGGGGGGTTAAATGTACGAATTTTGGGCCTCTCAGAGTCGATCGATCGAAGTCTAAAAATATTGATGTAGATCGCCAACAGTTCAAGTTTGAGCACCCCTGCTCTAGACTATCACGTTTTTCAGTTAACCTCTTGGCTTCAGTAAAAAATTCAAACTGGCCTTCCTCAAAGCGCAATCAGAACACGGCGGATTTCTTCATCTCGAGTGGTCGGAAAGAGAAAAAAAGCAACGTCCACACCAAATCACATCCATTAGGGAACAGATTGAGATGATCCTTTCGTGAGTCGTGGCGGCAGGGGCCGTGAGCGAACTTCCGACTAAAGACCTGCCTGAGAGCTCCGATTGATAGGTTGAACTTCCTGAGCTTAGTGGTACCCTTTAGCCGTAGTCTGAGCACGAGGCTTTTCGTCGCTCAAGGCGAAGCAAGGTAGCCGTAGGAAGCGGCTTGAAATACTCATTTTCACACCGTGCGGAAAGAGTGTTAAGCTTCAGTTCAAACTATCGTCGCTTCGGCTTCCTACTGCTAGAAAAAAAACAAAGGATTTTGAATCCATGAGAATTTACGGGCTGCTGAATTCATTCATCTGGATCATTCATGCTGGAAAACGCCGCTTCTAAAATCCAAAATTACGTTCGAAATTGGGATGGGTATATATAGCTATTAGCGATTTGATGCTCGACGCCCCGAAAAATATTGACGTCAAAATGAAGGAAAATGTGATTTTTTTCAGAGTGATCATAATCTCGCAAACCGCTGGTTCACTGGTTTATTATTTCTAATAGTAACTACTTAGTGCAGTATGATACCAAGATCATTTTTACGAACGATCATCGTTCGCCGCTTTATCATTCCAAACCCAAATTCATAAACGTCTTTAATTTATTCGTCTTTAATTAAATTATTTAATTACGTCTTTTATTTCCTCCTCGCTGTCGTACTTATTCTTGTTTAAAGATAAGTGGACGGAATTGCTTGGCAAGCCGCCGGTAAAAACTCGAAACTAAGTAGTTTAATTTGTTTTCCACTCAACACATCTATAATAAAGCTTAATGATCACTTTTTGAGACGGATGGATTTGTTTTTGTTGCTTATTTCCAGGTTGTAAATCCGCACAAGTGTGAATCCTTGTTAGAAGCCGAGTGGGCGGGAGGTGGAACTCGAGACGTCAGTCTATTATTTGACCGCGATCTAATAACGTAGAAATCTTCATTGCAAGATGACCATCGGTCGAGGTAAAGTGGGATTGGTAACTTTCAATCGAATGGCGCTGCAACAATTATTTCCCAAGAAATCGGGTTCGTTGACATCCATCTAGGTAATTATTCGATGCGCGTGGGTATATACTTACAATTATAATTATAAATATTATACAAATGTAATAATTAAAAATGTAATAGTTATATATTATATAGCTATTATATAATTATAACTTAATAGTACTATACTATATAAAAAGTAAAAAAAGTTCAATGTGATTATTACTATTTTACGAATGATATTTTTCAAAACAAATCCAACGTGATTGCTTAATAAATTGGTATGCAAATACGATGGATATCATTTTACTCCCTAAATTCCACTAATTATCACATATACTTAAGATAACGGTTAAGGAAGCAATTTCGAACAGGCACAGCCTTGGTATTCTGATGAAAACTTCAATAACGTAGAGGAAATTTCCTGTAATGTGACGAATAAATTCCAAGTTGAAACTATGTAAGCATATAGAACCGAAATATTGAGAGAAAAAATTATTAACCGAAAGAATTCGATTGTCTTCACTTCAAATTCGAATTCTACGTCTAATTTCTTATAAGAATGAGTAACAAATTAATATTTAACAGTACTGTAAGTATTTGCAACGAATTTACAAAGTTGGAATCTTAAGAGCGGCAGTGTATTAAAACTCGGAAAAGTAATAGTTGTCGTCGAATTTCCACCGTATTGAAGTCAAATTCGGATTCAGCGTTAAATTTCCCATAAGAATAGCTTTCAAAATCGCTTCAAAACGGAAATTTAACTTTTCACTATTACCGATGCCAGCGGAGCTCGGAATTTCGGCCGGCGGAAAAGTCGATTTACGGAAAATAATTTCTCTGGCTCTGTTTAAATTTTTTTCACCAAATTGTTTGCTATGTACGTGTGTAAGGCGTTCAAATGAAGACTCCTGCATAATAAAACAATTGATTTGCATTTATTTTGACCCCGAAAATCACCGTAAAAGTCCAATTTTTGAGCTTTCGAAAACCGATTTTTTTGGACCATTTGCAGATTTTTCCGAGAATTAAAAAAAATCACAAAAATACATCTTGGTAAGACACAACTTTCCTGAAAATTTCAGATTTTTATCTGTATTGAAAGACGAGTAAAAATTCGTTAAATGGTCGGTTGAAAAAAATCGTAGGGGTACCCCTTGGATTTTTTGTGAAACATTTTTTGAAATGGATTACGCTCAAATTCAGCATAATGATAGTTGATGATGTGTACATCAATAATATATGGTTCATTCTTAGTTTCTTTCGCACTAAATAGATGAAAATAACGTTTAAAGTTGAAAAAAGTGATTTTTTCGTGTATAGTCCACTATTATTGTAGAATAACGCAAAAACGGTTGAAAAATGGATAGGTACATTACATTGGGAAAATGTGGACAATTAAATTACCTATCTTTTGGTATATTTAAACATCTGAATTGACGACTTTTTGTTTGAGTAATCCACTGTGCAAGTTACAAATCTTGGAAAACTTACAGTTGTTATGTCTAATTTTGCTCCTACTTTGCTCCAGGTGAAAAACCTAATACTTTATGATACTAAGTACGATACAATCCCCAACAACTACATACCAAATTATAGCAACTACTACTCCCTACTATAAAACCTACCATAGATTCCCACTCTCCATTCACAAATAATCAACTACTAAACCCATACCTATAACTATACCATTTACTATATATATATATATACTATAATATAGTAATGACAAGGACAACAACCCCACAAAATAATATGTAAGGCCGTGCCTGCACGCATCAAAGCAGAATAGAAAATCCAACTTGACGCAGTACTACGGCCGTTCATATAAGTACATATAAGCCGACCAGCCTGTCCTGTCAGTCTACCTCTATCAACACAACCGAGTTTACGCGTGCGGACAGAATCGGGTCGTTGGAGGACTCGGTCAGTCGGTGGCCATCCTATTACGGAAATATCATCTACCTCGACGTACCTCAGTAATTAGAACGGAAGAGAAAGGCTATTTTTGAGCAGTGAACTTATCAGCGAAATTATCATAAGTCGACCGAGCGTGCCTTAACAAATTTACAGCACTTCAAGATTTCTACGCGTTACTAACTAACAACATGAGAAATCGCGGAACATTCCCAGATTAAATCAGAAGGCAAGATCGTGTCGCTGACCAACGTTTCAGTTTTCTGTTTGTAATCTGGTGAACCAAATGGAACTGATTTGCCAATATGGAATTCAATTAAACTTGGCCAAGAAAATTTTATTTGAAAAGGCATTTCTCTGCCTCTATAGCCAAAGATCGAACATCCCATCCATTGATTTGTATAAATTCATCAGTAGTATTTCGTAATATTGTACATGAGAATTCTAAATCGAAGGAAGGACCAATTGGGCTTTTTAAAGAAATTTTCAACTGACTACATAGGTCACGTGTTTCAGCGTTTTCTCCAACGGGGTTGGACATTTGGAATCCCATAATAATTATATACATTCCCGTAATGTAATTGGAACAAACCAACTACGATGTTATATTATCCAGAGGAGAGAAAGAGATACTAAAATTCAAATTTTGTTGTAGCCATAAGTACAGATAGTTATGTAGAATTGCCACCTTGTTTTCCACCTTGTTTTCGACCGGTTTTATTTTCCAGTTAGCTGACAATATAACTCGGAAACAAACGAATCGGTGACGTTTTCAACTTTTAGTCAATCTTGGAGATTTTATGGTAGGTATTTTCAATAAATTTCAATAATTCTTCTTCAATATTTTCAATATTTTGAAATTTTTTTTTTTTATGATGATGACAACATTGCGCAAACGTTTTTCAAAATATAGAAAATTGAAAAGACAAGCAATCGGGGGAAAAAACTGAATTGATTAGTAGTAATGGTTGAATTTCAGCAATTTTCACGTCAAATTTACCATAATCAAATTTAAAGTATCAATAGACAATATAGAACTATTACAATAGCACTTTCAATCATTTGTCTCCAAAAATCAGATTCAGATGTCGCTTCCTGTGCAATAAGTCACACTAGTTACTGTAGAGAAACGCTAAAACCCAATTTTCCTATGACCAAAATGATTACTACGGCCTTTTTTTAGCAATCGTATCAAATTCACGTGATTATGATATCCAGTTAAGACTCGGGTTTACTATCTTAAACATTGTCAGTTTCAATCAATGTCCAGTGTCATGTGAAGAATTGGTAGTTTTAAAACATAGAAGAGAGTTGGCTGGCTATTTTCGTTAAAATTTGTATACCTACTTAAGAATGACAGATTTAGTCTAAATTAGATTTACTGTGTTATTATTATAGGTTTGAACAGGTTTTAAACCCCTTACGTTTAGTCTTGTTTTATCCCATATTATTTTTAGGAGGAAAAAGTCAATAGCAGTTCACAATAGAACGTCAAAAATTCAAATTATGGTGCTGGATTGCGGTTTATTAGTTACGATAATGAGAATTGATCAGTAATTTAACATGGCCTTGGTACATGCCAAATTTTCGACAACTTCATATCACTTTTCGACAGGAATGATAAAGTCGTACATAGTAAAAAATATAATAATAAGAAACACCAAGTATTTTAATCAAAACTTGAGTTTTCGCACGGCCCGTTCCTGTCTTATCACGGTTGAGCAATTCTACTGTAATCAATACTGTACTCGCGCTAAAAACGTGTTCACTGCTATCAAGTCTAGGCCTACAAATAATGTTTGACAATAGTATGACTACGGATTATAATTAAATAACCTATTTAAGTAAGAATAGTTCAATTATGTTGAAGAATATTTACCGGTGATAATTCCGCTTCACCGTCGCTCTGCTCTTGTGAGGAAGAGAGTTTCTTCTTCATTTGACCTCTCGAATGTGATCTGTCGCCCATTTTACGTTAAAACATTGACAAAAAAAATTAAATTCGAGTCACTTGTTTCGTATAGAACATCTGGTCATTATTACACGCACTAATAATTGAACACTGTTTTATTATAATTCTTATTACAATCTCTTTTTCTCACACACCATACACTTGAATTTTTTAAGTTTCCGTCTGTGCGATTCGGCCCGAAGGTTACTCGTTGGATTTCCAAGGACTCGCGTTTTTCACGGCGCGAAAGGTGGGCAATTCTGTGAGCGGCGCGACTGTAACCAAAGAGCCCGTCTATGAGCCGTCCGTTTGGGCCCCCAGAGCGAAGACTCAGCTGTTCGTCACCGTCATCGGCTGTGGAAGGGGACTCTGGGGGATCCGGACGCGAGTCGCGGACTTCAGGTGGAAGACGGAAATACCGAAACGGACGGCAGGTGTCGCCCCTGCCTGGTCCGCGGAGCTGACTGAACGACCGCCAGAGGTCAGTACCAATGCTTCGAAAAGCCTTCGAGAAGTTTCCCTCTTTTAAAGATCATATCCCGTTGTCGTCGAAATCTCAAATCCACTTTACAAGGGTGATCCCGTGGATGACCTACACCAGTATTCAAACTACCAATTTGGCTTAGCTACTCACCTATAACACCTGGGAATGGTGCAAATGTGAACGTCTGGTGATTTTTAAAATTATTGTATGCAAGCTGTATCGATCACTTCAAGTTTTTCATAGGAAGCGGTTCTGAAATGCATTTTCTGAACCTTCCTCCGCGGTATTAAAGCTTGAGCATTCGATTTTCCAAACGAGCCTTTCATCCAAAAAATATTTAAGTAGATCCTAATCGGATCTTGACAGGTGTGAGTAACATGAGCCTCTCACATGAACATATTTTCTCATATGAACATTTCTTCTACCTATAATTAATGCTATAACTTATTGGGTACTAAATTTAGTATTATACAAATTATAAAAATACTGTTACGTTAATAATACTGTCATCCAAATAAAAAACTCAGTCATAGGTTTCCGATGGTTGACGAGTAAGTACCCAAATAATATTAAACTAATAGAAATAATACTCAACAACTTTACTGCCTGATGTAATAATCAGTATAAATGAAACGCAAATCAAATGAAGTACCTACGTAATGTAGGAAAATTGAGTATCGTTCAAGGAGCTTGGATTTTCGAAAGCCAAAAAAAGTACGTTCAACCACACGGGTTTTTACTGAACGGTCGATTTTACTGAACGTTTTTTTCCTCTTTTCGTTAGGTAGGTACTGTAATAAATGATTCAGCAAATTTGGAAGCAATCTGCTGAAAAATTTTGCCCTAGGGCCACAGTATAATTCATGTAAGTGAATGGCAAATTATAACGGGATTTGTAGGCTGGCGTTGAAAATACCCGAGTGATGCTATCGTAGGCCCAGCACTTTCCAAATTTGAGACCTGGGTAGACCCCGTATTGAAATTGCAAATCTTTCCCTAGAAATGGGATTTCGTCGTTGACAGCTGCTCTGCTTGTTATTCTACAGAGATCGATTGGACGTGGGTTGGACTGCCAGCATGAAAAATTATTTTTAATCGAGCAGCACACGACATCTACCGGTTACCTTGAAATTTAGTAACCTACTCTCAACTTACCACAGATCGCACTACTTGCCTAAACAGAGTATTACTTGCTGCAAATTACGCCGTATTTTCCGCTTAATATTGATGACTAATAATTTAGATCTATTTATTCCCAACAGGTTCCAAGCAAGAATTCACCCCAATAGTTGATCAGAAAGCAGTGTCCTGGAATTTGTTGAATTTTTCTGCAGATCGGGAGTCGGGGTGACTGATCATATAGCTAGAACTCTGTAAAAAGCAACACCATTAGTACAACCAATAAGTATATCAGGCATTTAAAATATCAGACATTTTTACTGATACCGCCCTCTGATCTCGCAATAAGATGCCGGCCATGCCAGTCTTGATATTGGAACGGATGGATGTGTGGATTTAGACGGTGGATTTGTGATCTAATAAACGTCTTTTTAAATACATTGGAATACTATATTAATACAGAAAATTTACGTTCCTTACATTCTTGTCCGCCGTGGCAAAACCACTGACGAATATAATTATAGTTAAAAATTGAATACAACTACATTGACGTGAAAAGAAAAAAAATCATTATGACCGAAAATTCGCAGGTGTAGGAATTAGCTTGAGAATCTTGAAATCTGAAAAGATACCATGATCTGATAAGGTGAATTAACGACTTATATTGTTACAGGCTTTATTCGACATTTCTACACAATAGATACTGTAAAATTTGTACAATTGATACAAAATTATATAATACATTATGTACATTCATTCGTCAGGGATGAACGGCATGTCTTATTTCGCAGACAGAAATACAAAAAGAGAAGATGACTGCATAACACTGAGCCAGTATCTTGCCTCAGCAAATCAAAGCACACTTCAGCCACTGGAATTATAGAACATGTTTTAATCCAATTGAAACAGTGATGATATGAAATTAGTGATGGATTATCAGTCATTTTAAAAGTGAACCTTAGCATAGTCTGATAGTGGCACATCATTTGATGTTTTTAAAGAGTGCAATCCAAACTCACCTCAGCTATACTCAGTTTTATGCTACCATTTTGCAAAGGGTCTCTCGATTCAAAGATATCTGCAATAAATAATCGTTTACCATTATTAGAAGGTTTTATCCTCACACCGAAAATAACGAATTCGAAATGCAAAGAGCACCATCTAGTGAAATAAGAAACTTACTGAAGGCGACACTGAGATGTAAGATGGCAGAGACAAAATCGCCAAATCTGAGCGTCCCATCTTTCCTCATGTAACGGAGTATTAGAATAGAGAGAACATCTGTGCTCAGTTGAAATCCTGCACCAAAACATAAGCAAAATATTAAGATTATGAGTAGCAAATAAAGTTAAATTAAAAACGATGCAAATTATTGTACAGTGGTTACTATTCCATTCCTTTAATAATTATGTAAGAAGACCACCCATCGCACTCGGAGTTTTCTTAATGTAGGAATCAATCCCTACAGATAAATTGAAGTATATAAACCATTGTACAATAATTTGCAGCGTTTTTCAGCAATTTTGTAATGATAACTTGCCCTAACATCCATGAACGTTTCCATTTAAAAACATAAAGGTAACCATAAGAAAACACTAGCATCGTGTTGTTCCTCACTGTGCCACTAGATCGAACTGTAAGCGCAATATCGCCGCAACCTACTCGTCAAAATCGATGCGACGACTCCATTCATATACAAAAATAGGAATCCCTCTTCACCGTCATCATTTAGTACATCGAACATGGGACGGCATTCCTATTTTGATATGGCCTACGTCATTAGAATTTAGTACTTACTTAAAAAAAGATACTTCTTCTTGTCTTCGCCTTTTTTTATGTCCAGGAGGTGTGACGGAAAGAAAACCATTCATGCTCCGTTTCTTTATTGGCCGGCCGAGCACTTTCGCTCATTCGGGCTCGACCAGCCAATTAAGAATTGGTCAATAATTGAATTTGCCGCCTGGTTTTTCTCCCCCTCACACCTCCTGGACATTAAAAAGAGATAGTGATAAGCGAATGAAGATGAACCGGTTTAAAGGTTTTCGTAGTTAATCAGAAGTATTTGGATCGTTTGAAAAGTGCAAACGGATGTGCATGTGGAAGAAAAATGTTTCGGCTAACTACTTAGTATATAAAACCTGAAACACGTATTACAGGAAATGGTGGAAAAAAACACTTCTTTCCACCAGTGCACGAAGAACACTATTTTCCAAAATTACTCAAAATCGCTATATTTACGAACAACTGGGCAACACTTACCAACTTCATGGAGCGCATCTCTGAGTCGTTCCGCTTTTAAAATTCCCGTTTTCTCTTTCGTGTGGTTCTTGAATGCCGTTTGCCAAGCTTTCAAGCTGCACATCAGATCCTTGAAATCGCTTAGTTTCAGCCGTCCGTTTCCATTGCTCTGGAGTTGATTCAAAGTCAAGGAGCACTAAGTCATTCGAAAACAGTACCTAACGTTTTTCGGAGGCACATTATTAAGAGAATAATTATTTTGCTAATCTACAGAGTAATTGCGGTCAACAGATGCGAAAAAGCAGTAGAATGATAAGAGTAGAATCATTCTCGTTCAATTTTAAAAGGGAAACCAAAAATAGCTAATCCATTGATCAAGATCGATTCGAACCTAGGTAGTGTAAAATAATTTCTGAAACAGCGGTGGCTATGCTGAAGTTCAATCGATTGAAATGCAGGAAGTGAAGACCTCCAACACCTATTAGTAGATTGGGTAGGTCGGTGGGCCGACTCAACCTTGACTTCTCCATTTATCCCTTTGAGCCCCACTTCTCTCTTCCAATAGTACACAATTATTCAATTAGGTACTTAACAAAAAAAGTATATTTAATTGAAATACATTTATTAAATTGAAACGAGTGATAGCAGTCTAGCACAAAAAATAATTTTTAATGTACCTACCTAGTTGAAAAACATTTTTTTGGGTTGACAAAGAGAAAATTTTCCTGTTAATTTAATTCCAAATTGTTAAACAAAGAAAATCAAATAAGATGGCTCAGAGGGACAAAAGCTATCAAGGGTTTAGGAGTACTGTTTACCAACAGGGGACAGAAAGATATTGATGGTTCTTCATAAATAAATAATGCTAGCTGAATTTTGAAGAAACATTAGGTTTTTAAAATAATGCCACGAGACAGCTGGATGTATTTCTTTTTAAAGACAGCATTTCTTTTTGATAGAGGGGGGATCAACAACCGACCTTCGCTTGTCGCCAGTAAACTCCGATGAGTAGTGGCCGATACGTCAAGAGCGCGTTTCAGCCCAATATAGACAGATGGAAAGCGTGCGAATAAAAGTGCGATCCGTCATCATTACTTTTGGTGGTTTGGGATGTTCAACAGGTTGAAAGTATTGGATAAAAAATGAGGTGATGTAGAACAAATCGGCCCTCATCATCCTGACAGTATAGGTGAACAGCTAATAAAGAAAGACCATGACGATATTGAACGTGTTTACTACTTGGCAATGTAGTTCGCTCACAGAGTCGAATACTTCATGAAAGTTTGCCGCACAAACTCTAAACTTGGAACTCCACACCGCCGTCCTACCACTAGAGGAAGTTGCATCCGCTGACAGAATAGGATATTAACCCATAAATCAAGATGAAAAGGTGGTAAACTTCCTTGGATGAGATCGTTTTACGATCTCCGGGCTTCACCGAACGGCTTAATTTCAAGCTACTGTCATCGCAAAAGCCAAATGAAATTATTGAAGCTGGAATAAAAGACGTTAGGAAGTTTAAATTTTGTGAGGGTTTTTTCACTAGATTCACATAACAATGACACATAAAATAAAAATACAAAAAAAAAAAAAAAAAAAATTAAAATAAAAAAAAAATGGAAATGATGACATTTCTAATGGTTTTGTCTAAATTCTTCGTCAAAGTAATGAATGTGACGGTGTTTCCTTGGTTTTGTCAATACAGAGGGTGACATCTGATAAGTAAATTTAATTGAAGAGGTCGCATAAAATTCCGTAAAAAACGAAAATTCCTTACGATGATTTTTCGGTCATAGTAAAATTAAATCCTTATATTAATTTGACATTATTTCTTATATATTGAAAACTAAAGGATACGTCCAAGGTCATGACCACTTGGCGGCAAACTTCAAGGCAGGCACAGCTTTTGATATAATCTGAAAAATTCCCAAAATGTAAAAGAATTCTAATGTTGAATGGAACAGCAGCAAACTTTACGGTAACAATATACTAAATTTGTCAATTTCAAGTTCAATTAGAAAAGATAGGTACTATCTAATCTTCGTTCTAGTTGGTCCAGTGACTCTAGAATCAACATAGGTATTCGAATAAATTTTTCCGTAATAAAGAACTCATTTTTTTTCACATCCGTGAATTGCATTTGAAAAAAAATTTCCAATAATTTCAAGTTTGGACTCCCCTGTTACTTCCATGTTTACGTTGTATTTTTTGGTTCTCATCATCGTTTATCGGTTTAATATTTTTTACACATACCGTTGGGAAGACAGGCATCGAGTAGTTCTTGAAGTTCGAAGGAATTAACTGTTCGATGTTCATCAGCCAACTGAAGAAATACAGCTTCATATTGGCTAAAGCTCTTGTTATCCAGCGAAGCGGGAGCCTGCAATGAACACAAAATAGTCGTGGTTACAACGACCTAGACGAATTGACGACGGAAACACGTGATGCGTAATTGTGTTGCAGATTTTTCAAACGATGGAACTAATTCGAAATAATAAACTGGCAGACTCAACAATCGCTTAATGTAATATACCAAATCAGTTTTTTCGTTATAAATTTTAATTATCAGTGTACGTCTACAGCCATTTCAACCTTGAATCTTTTCAATCGATTGGCAAACATCCACAGACATTGTGGCTCACGTTTTTAATTCTTATTTATTTGTTGAAATTTGCTCCAAGAACAATCATATCAGTTCCCACCACTCAATGAGTTTCAACTGATTGCATTGCATGAAAACATACAAGAGGACAATTTAGTCGATCTTTGCTCGAATGCGTAATAGGAAATTCAGGCTCTCGTAACCATTATTAACTATAAAATATCGTTGGTTGTACGTGTATTGAAAGAGTATCAAATTTTGAAGTTTTTGTTCAATAGGAAGGTCCACATGAGTTGATTTTTGCTTATGTGACCCTAATTGAGGGATCCGAGTATACAAGGTTGCAAATCCAACCTATCCAATATTAACGCAGGTCACACGACTCACTTTTGACAAACAAAAAACGAAAATAACTATAAAGAACATTAACTTAATAATATTAAAGATTTTTTGCTGCTATAAAATAACGGCAAATATTATGGACATAAACAATGAAATTAATTGCTTACTTTGATGATGGCAGATTTTAGTACCGACGGTAAGATGTCGAGAAGTCTGTAAAAAGCAAACGTGAAACGTATTACTTACTGTTTCTCTTATGTATGCTCCAACTCTTTCCCCACCGTAGGAAGGTATTAAAGTAAAATCCACACAGAGAAGGCTATGTTCAGAATTGGAATTAATTGACTGTAGGTGATCCAGTTTATTAAAACAGCAAATTATGATCTATGCTGCTTATGATAAATCAGTAATCTACTGCTAGTTTAATTATCGGCAAGAGGTCTAACGACCAAAAACGTATCAACGCTAAAGCAAACAACGGTTGCAATGATCGATTATAAAATAGCGGTTATCGTATGGATAGTCTCCAACCTTTAGAACACAGTATAATTAATTGTTGCTATGCGATTAAAAGTAGATTGCATGCTCACTTCAGTTTGAGAGGTTTGGATGAGTATACTCTGAGCGTGAAGTTGGACTCTTGCCCGGTTTCAAAAGTTGTTGGTAACACAAGGTAGGCGCCCTGTTCAAGTTGGCACCGAAGACTTACCTGAAATGGGGCAATACATGGTTTATTATTGCAAAGTGAAAATTTCGGAATGAGAAAGGGAGTGAAAATTCAGAGTATGGATCCTACCTAACATTGAGTTGAACGATTACAAAAATATGGGATGGAGGTGAAAGAAAACACTCGAATTTTACCTGGCGGCTGTTTGTATATTGAGAGTTGACTAGAGATTTATTTTTCTTGAAGAAAACCCTCCCTGCAGTTTCCGTCGTGTTTTTCGGCAACGCGTACGCAGTGAACCCTATCACCTGCAATGCAATAGAATTAAAAAAACTTTTCAAACGAAACAGTTTGTACGATTATTCCAAAACGCCGTACGTTTTCAATTAGAAAATGGACCCATGACTACTTCAGATAGGTAAGAACTGAGAATTGATTAGCGTTACAAACCTTGGGTTCCATTATACTGTGTTGGTTCAATGAGATGATGACCTCTTCCATTTCACTAAGAATTAAATGAAGTTGTGGATTGATGTGAAATGTGTCTGCGAAAAAAAAAAAAAAAAATCAGTGAATTCTGAATTCAAATGAAATTCAATTCGAAAGAATAGTGCTGTAAATGGTGAAGCAGTAAATTCTTGATGGCCGCAGTTTCACTGAAGACAGCTAGCTGATCCTTTCACCCAACTACATATCATTAGCTGCAATGCCGAGCGAGGAGAATCCAACATTTTTGTTACTGACGGAAAACTCCTAGCAAATATCCTCATTTTGATTCTTATTCAAAATGAATCTATTTTTCTGATTTCAAGGCATAACGATTTAACTGACATGACCTAATGGTTCAATTTGAATGCTAATGGATCATGCATCGATGTTACAGTCGAAGGAGAGAGAGTCTCATCAACAAGTATCCTAACTTGTATGAAACTATTTTCATGACTGTACTGTTTCTTAACTTATATCATCAAACCAAATCCAACGAAAGCTCAAAAATTGCCCATCGGTATGGTTGATTGAAAAATGTTGAAACTATCGAATTTGTATCCTAGTTTTCTTCAATTCGGCGTTGAAAATTACCAAAAAAAAGCGATACATCCTCGGACAGGACTGATGGGAACCTACATATAAATCCGGAAATGTGGTCGGTACGTTTGACTTCGCAGATTTGGAATAAGATTTTTGGAAAAGTAAATAACATATGGGGTGGTTAGCTACAAAAAAAGAAAAAAAAAATAATAATAAAAAAAAAAAAATAATGGAATAAAAAACAAAACGTATAATGATAATTATCAACGGAATAATAATTAACTCAAGATGTCGAGCACGCTGTCGTCAAATGATTTTTTATGATATTCTAACTATCTCAATGATAAAGATCCTCCGTTCCAATGAAAGTAGGTACCTACCTATTTCTTAGAGATATATCTTGACCACAGGTTGGATCGGCTCTGTTACACAGATGCATTATTTTATTGGACAACTCGCCATGGTTACGGGAAACAATGAAGCTCTGAGTTGCACCAAAATTCCCTCAATACTGATGTTTCTGCATAGAAGTGCAGAGTTATGCGTTGGTGCGGTTTAAAGACACTTGAAAGTTTTTATTTGAGAATGAATCTGGAACGCTACTAAGTAAATGAGTTATTTCAGTAGAGCGCGGGTGAATTTGAGAGTATAATTAACCAAGGCGAAAAACGGCGCTTTACTGTGCGGAATAAAAAGTTTTCTAAGAGAAAAATTTAATTTCTGACGGGTCACAAAGCGTCCGATGGGAATGTAACGAGGGAAAAATTATTTCGTCGTTCCTAGTTCAAGCAGAATAAAATACGAGATGCGCTGGTGATACAAAACTATTCGTCGTGAATCGCAGGCAATTTGAAGTTGATGGGTAGCTATTTCCAAGGAAGCTTTGATCGAAGTTTTAACTGCTGTTCTGTAAGCAAAACAGGGATAGAAAGACTTTTTTTCTGGAATTTTTTTGCCAATGAAGCGAAGCGGATAGCGAAAATTACTTTCTTCATAGCGTTGCTCATTCAGCCGCGACAGTTTTTTCATTTACGATCGCAATGGCAATGAATCAGTTTGAGCTCAAAGTCCAACGGAGGTGAACCAAAGTAATCTTATCTTTGTGACTGCAACGACCGGTTTATTTCTAGACTATCACCCGAGTTCCTTATTACTCGATCTTTTCTTTAACATCATCACGAGGAAATAATTTGATTCAATGGCTTTACGATACCTTTAACTCTCCTAGAAAATACAAGAGAAACCGGGTAAAAGAGAGGAAATTATTAGATAATTAGTTCAATTTAAAAATTAAATCCGAAATTATCAAACAAAATTAATGAACAGATCTTTATGAATTATGCGCTAACATTAGAAGTTATTTTCAATAACGTACTAACACGTAATGAACGAAGTTTGTTTTGTTTCTTCCTATAGCATACTAATACAATAGCAGGCTCACTATTCATACGGCAGCGGTGAAACTTCGGTCGCCCAGAATTCGGACCGTAGAGAGGTAAATGGTTGAAACCGTTATAGCTCTGAGCTATTGGTATTCACGAAAGTTGAGCTTAACCCAAAAAGGCACTTGGCGAACTGAAAGCTATTTTGCCTCAGGACAATGACAATAGTGTAAGCTCGACGGGGCTTTGTATCTGCAGTGATATGATGGAGGAATATAATTGAGTGTTATTGTATCACCAAAACGGTTACGCTGAATCTCTGGCTTGTAAATACAAGCTAAATCACGGGAGAAACAGAATTTATAGCTCAGCCAATCAAATAGAACGACAAATGGGTCTACCGAGCGGGCAAAAAAAGGAAGTTCGACTGAATTCGGAAATGGTTAACTAAACAAAAAAACCAAGCTTCTTCCGTATCATATCAAATATAATATTATTCTAAGCATATTAGCAATATTTTTTCTTACTGTTACCACCGTAAGCACATCAAAAGAAGTGAACAGCACTAAATAAAAAATAAACTTCCAAAGATTGGAAGAATAATTAAACGATTGCTGGTTCAAAAGGGAATTCAGAGAATTCCATAACGCCTCCAATTCTATGTGTCGCAGAATTTCTGAATGCATTTTAATGACGACGAGGTCAAAAAACTAAACGGCTCATAGTCCAAAGGTTTACTTGATGTCCGAGCCCTTTTGGCCATTCGCGAACCCTCTGAACGATGTGGAAACATTGCTGTTTCCACAGACTGGCAGAGGGAACGCAATGGACATAGCCCAGGAGATCCTGATTGAGAATCGTACCTGGATTGTTGCGGCATCCCCCAGCTGAGACTCCTTTGATCCAAGCCCCTTGATACACTCTCATCTGCCACTGGCTCTTGTTGTGCAAAGAGGGTTCGTCGCGGGCGGTTTCGCTGTCCAAATGCACAGCTTCAATATGCGAGAATGTTTTGACAAATTCATTGTACGACATCCTGCAGAGGGAAAAGAACAGAAAATTACTTGCGAGTCGAAAACTTGGTCAGCAACTTTATGAAAGAGTATAACCCAACAGGCGAATACGCCTAATGGTGATCAAGCTTGATTGGTTTCGGAGCGCGACTGAGTAGGGCATACTACATGGATAATTTTAAATAAAATATATTTATTTATGGTATTGATAACAACGATAACATCATTTTTCTCCAACTGATCAATTGTTCATAAAAGCTTTAATAGTTCGAAACCGGCTAACGCTATTGTCTGTTTTATGGTGACTTGAGAGAAGTAACTACTGGTTTCATGTATTATCATGGCAGGCCATGATGTAATTCTCAAAAGCCTTCGAATGCAACATTCACAAGAACAAGTTTACTTGTTTCGCCTGGTATACCCACTTCGTACCAAAGTTCAGTGGGGATCGACTTCCGTTAAGGGTAGGCATCTGCATATTTCCTAACTACTGCTAACACGAGACCACACCAAGCACGCTTGTATACGTTATCAGTGACTTAAGATTAGCAAGTTCGATAAGCGACGTATTCATTACCTCATTAGCCTAGCCTGCCGTAGGAGTGGCATCCTTTGACATCCTTACACTTAAGTTTGCGAGGAGTTGACGTGAGAATGCACAACTGCAGCAAACAATTTTTCTGACAATAATAAATAAACTTGGGCACTTATTACTGTCGTTGGCCGATTTTTCGTCTATTAGTCACTATTCCAATAACTTATTTAAATGTTGGCACTACGTGAAAAGTATAACATGTATATATTATATAACCCAAATCGGCCAAATATTATTTGTTGCCCTCGAGTCGAAAATTTCTTCTACACTATATTAAACAGGGCATAATGGATATTTATATTGATTCGACACGAGTGCGCCATTTGTCTATAATGTACACTCATTACCTACTAAATGCTCTATTGAGTGGAAATGAAGGTGAGAAAAGTGTTGTAGTACATAGAACGACAATTAGTTGAAATTGGTAGTTTGATTGTAGAAAGTAGCTCATCCATGTAACTCGAACGACATTATAAACTTTATTCCATTTCTTCGAACCGATACATAATACCATTCAGGGTGGCGATCGACCTAAGACGATCGGAGACAAACTGAATCCCGTTTTCCTGGCTCTCGCACGAGCAAACATGCCCGCGCACCCATCGGATTACTTGAGATTCTGTTCGGAATAGAACAAGTGGAAGAGTTCAATCGTATTTCTGTCCGTACAGAGTCTATAGAACAAAATCCTTTTCTTCTCGTATAATTCAGAGAGTTGAGAAAGCGAATCCGTGACAATGGAGTTCGAAGAATCCATTAATCAATTTCGTTTCTTGTTTCTATCGTGTAACAAAGGCGACAAACTCACTCGCAGGGCCGCGCTCAACAAAGCGTTGAATACGGTTGTACAAACACAAATGCTTCATTTTAAACATTAATTGGTTCTCAACAACGAATATTTGGGGAAAGCGTGATAACCCTGTTCCCAGTATTATTTTTTCGTGAATTAGCTAGGAGGGTGCCGTATCTTAAAGAGAAATTTCCCATCAAGACGGTGATGTTTTATGATTTTAACTTAGAATCTAAATTATTCCTCTTTAATACATAGTAATAACATCATCTGACATTTTGTACCAAGGTTTTTAGGTGCAGCGACCGACGAGAATCGGTAATTCGTGCAACATAATGGAATTAACGAAAATGTCAAAATCCTGGATTACTTCCCTATATAAAGTAAAAAATACATACAAAGTGCATTTAATGGGTAAGGCATTCTATTCAAATTGTATGGTAACTCTTCCTTTTACTCTTTGACGCGACAGAATGTTGTTACTCTCATCGAATTTTGAATTCCGACTTTCGAATCCAAGATCGCACGTTTTTCATTGTAAACGGTTCGGTAAGATATTATTCGTCATCCGAACGAATCCAAGATAAATTCGAACAATATCTGACCAGCTACAGTTTGGCCGATAATTGTTTTTCCCGACCTTCGTCTTCTAATCTGACCGATAGTGAGAAAATACGCAAGTTGTAGCACCGCGCTCTACTGAGTTCTCACGACCTCGCTACCGACTACGAAGCTATCTCCACGCTGACTGATTGATACAAGCCAAGCTTGATCGTGAGCTTGAAGGGTATATTTATTTAACAAACATTTTTCCTGAGAGAGAAGCTCTGAAACAATTCACAGGCAGTGAAGTGAAGCCGGAAATCAACCTCGAACCAATTCTATTATTTAATAGGCGTTAGTCAAACCAATATTACAACATTACTGCAGCAGGGTTCCTGAAAATGAAATCTAATGAACATAAATATAATATTTACTGGCCGAGTACTTTCGCCCCTTCGGGCATCCTCAGGGCGATGTGGAACCATAGGTTACCACAGCCAGGGCTGTGGTAACCTATGGTTCCACATCGCCCTGAGGATGCCCGAAGGGGCGAAAGTACTCGGCCAGTAAATAAAAAATCGGAGAACAAGTCGCCTGGTTCTTCTCCCCCTCACCAACCCAGTACGATGAGAGATGCGACGACTCAACCAAGAAATAAATATAATATAACATTTTCTACCGAGGTTTCAGCCGGATACCATCGGTCATTGGTTTTTAACGGTTTTGGTGAGTTTACTAATATTATTCTCAACATCGATGCTATCTAATCAATAGTGATGATGGTGGTGAAAAATATGTTGTTTCCTAAGAGAATTTGTCATGAATAGGTTAATTTATATTTATCTACTGTTCTCTTCGATTCAATATGACTCATTCTTGCGATAGCCAGCCGGCCAATTATCCATTGAAACTGAGAGCCGAAAAAAGCATCATCATCGTTCATGATCGGGAATTACTCGTCATTTTTCTAATAAATTATTAAGATAATGCCCAGCGATTCAGATTGCTTATCGTTAAATGACTTTCGATTGGAAATGTTTGTTTTGTAAACTACCAATCCATCGTGTGCTCGTGAACAAATGAAAAAAATTAACACCACAAAACTTTTTGACAGCGAATTATCAACATCATCACTGCGTAGTTTTTCACAGCCCGTATTAAACTGGTTTCACGAGCCGACGGAAGACAATGAAACGGATAGGCGGACTGCGAATTGATAGGTCGAAATCCCAAATGAGTGCAACCTATCCCCCATCTCCGTCCCCTCATTCTGTTTCAGCTTTTTCCATCTTCATGAGAATCAGACTTTATTTCGAGGCTTCAATGACGTTGATTCGTAAATAATCCATGTATTAAATCATAATATACACAGTACAAATTAACAGTAGGTAACCGAATCACAGTGAAAACTTAACAATAAAACGTAGGCGCTTAAAAAAAAGGAGAACACAGTGAAATCTCCAAGAAATGTCCTAGTTTAGGAATTACAAAAATTCAAAACAGTATAATGAACAATGAATTACAGTGTGCCAAAGCTTGTAAAATAGAACAGTTTATTATTGAATAATAACAAAAAGAAAAAAAAAAAACTTAAGATTTCCTAAATAATTTCGATTAAATCCGTTAAAAAAATTTCTATACACGGTGAAAGTGCGACCGAATTCTACAAATTTTGTAGCTCTAAAGTATAGGAACGAGGTAAGAAAAATTCATCGAAGAATAAAGTTCAATGTTACAATTATATAATATCGTAATTTAATTACAAAAGCGTTCAATCAATGTTAAAGTTAGAATTTTCAACTATTACGAGTTACACTTTAGAACCCGCCGTAGGCTCCACCACCGGTTTAACATTGATTTGCCAACGTCGCCTATTGCCTACATTGAAAACTTTCATCTGACAGGGATTCAAATAGGGTTTCGGATCCAGGGATTGCCACGGGAGCAGAAAAACTACCGGAAGCCACTGGTTCGTTTTCAGTTGCGCCATCCGATTGACTCCTTTCCACTTTTTCGGTCACATGGGGTACAATTGTTTCTTCAACGTCCGAAGACGGTTCCAAAGGGACCGAAGATTCGGCTTCAGGGGAAGACGTGTCAGAGAGCAATGATCCGTTGCTTTCATGAAGTAAAATTGGCGAAGAGTCGTTATCCACATCAATTTTCGAACTCGTCTGAGCAGAAGCTAACAGATTCAGTTCGTTTTCTAGTAATATCGATGACTCCTCGGTCGGTGTCGGTAGATGCGCAGTCATATCTAGATCTTGTTTGTCGTCAGGTTCACAGAGAGGGATCCCGCAAGAATGCTCGCTTGAGCAATGAGTAACGTCAAAAATTTCTGTCATTTGCAATTTGTTGTTCTCATCCGTGTAGTAAAACGCAAGGATGGCATCATGTTTGGAAGTTACTTCCAAAATGTTGTCATATGTATCGTAATCACCATGAGTGTCTTCTGATTTCAAGTTCAGGCTCCCTCGTCGCGACAGAGCTTTGCCTGCTTTCAGTGCAGCAACATCGAAATTTTTATCATCGACATGAAAATCAATTTTTATCTCCTTGTCTTTGGAGACCTTTGAATCACCACCAATGGCATACTCCATTCGAAGAGTGGCCGAAAGCTTGTAGCCTGCCTTGCTGCTCATCTTTTCTAAGACACCGAGCAACTCCTCCCGCAGAAATTCGCTCATTTTTCTTAGATTACCGACCATCCGCGGCAATATATCACGAACTTTGATGATAAAAGCGTAGGCGCAGTCGATTGGAATGGTATATGGAAGAGTAAGGAGGGATATCACTCGCATGCCTCTGTGCGATAGCAGCCAGTTGTAAAGACCTTTATTCGCCGCGTCGATATATCCTTGGAATATACTGTCCACAACTTCGGGCAGAACTCCAGCAACTGCTTCTTGGCGAGCTTCATCACATTTTACACATTGAGGATCGAAATCTGCCGTATCGTCATCTTCCTCTTCTGATATTACGTACGTCGACTGGATGGAAAGACACCTCGTGCAATTAACGTAACTGTTCCTCTGAAGATAGCGTAATGCATCTCCAAACCCCATCTTACATAACTCGGCCAACACTTCTGGAGCTGGCGGCCAAAGAATCGTAGAGAAATGGTAGAGATTTTGCAGGGACATAGCAATACTTGTATTTGAGAAATTCACATGGAAGAAGGGCGTGCTGTTATCCCTGGGGCAGATATCAGATTCACCTGAGAATGGGCTAACAGTGATCGTATCCTCTTGCAGCCGGGGCAAATTGTCCGTAAACATTCCATCGATGTAACGGGTGCCTCGGAACATCGGTGGGATCAGACCCGAAAACATTGGTACAAAGCTGCTTGCTGATAGACAATCGACCAGTTCTTCACGACTGTTGAAGTCTGAGATGATGACGTTCTTTCCATCACGTATCCTGGTTAATGACACCCTGAGCCGACCAGAGACCTGTTTATGAGCATCTTTAGGTAGAACTTTGTAAAGTTTCTTTTTGATGGCGTCGTTCAAGTTGAAAGAAGGACTGAACGGGCCGAGTGTGCGGTTTCTAGCTTCCAGTATCATCTCCAGCATGTCGTTGATGTATTCTTCTGTTGGAATGTCGCAAAGGAGAGTGCACGCAGCAAGGGCACCTGCTGAAGCACCTGAGACGTGGTTAAATTTCAAGTGAGCACCATACTTTTTAATGCAAACGGCCACACCGGCGTGGTACAGACCCAAAAATCCACATCCAGCAAAGGACATATTAAGTGCTTCCTGTTCCTCCATGATGAATGAAGACACAATCAATTCAAGTCGCGATCAACAAAACAAATTATCATAAGAGGCAGTTAACTTCAGTAGGAAATATGTAAACGTTTGAGTTTCAACATAAATGATTTCCACTTGTTCAACTTCAACCTAAAATCTCGCGAAAAAAGATCAAACTGCATACAGTTATAATACACTTTGGAATCCAGATTTGCTACGTATTACGACAGCACTAACCGAAACCACAAATTAAATTTTCGCCAACAGAAGCACTAGGTTCCTGGAAGGCTGTTGAAGGCCGACTGAGACAAACGTGATTGATCAGTAGCCGTTATATTTGACGAGATAAGGTTCCCTTGAACTGGTGGGGTGCTCGCCTGATAGGGCATAATCTCTTATCACACATGAACGCACTTGACACTTCGATTTCGCCAAAAAATCAACAACCAGATTACCTCATGAATTAACTTAATTTTCCAACATTGTCATTGCAAATTTTCCTCATTTTGCACGGATTGTCTTTCGGTTTATCAGGGTCACCGGCTGTGCCCGTGGGCACAATTAATGCGACGCTCTTCAGTCTAGAGTAGCTACCTTTGGTTGCCTGTAAGTGTGTTGTTGAAAGATATGAAACGTGATGATAAGTGGTTCCAAGGTCAAGTGGGCAGTTAATTCCCGGATTTTGATTTTCCCAGTCAATGAAGAGGTTTTGCAAAGTAATTCACTAGTTGAGAAGAATACGGATAGAGATGTTGAATCGAACTCGTTCTGCGAACAGAATTTCCGTAGTAGTTCTGCAAAATGCGGAATGTAAGAAATCGGTTTCAAATACAATCAAGAGTTGCGCACGATTTTCAACTAACGATACGGAACAAGAGCCGAACTGAACTAAGAACTGGTGCTCGGACGGCAGAGCATACCAATCGGACCCCCACACAACCCATTTGCAGCCGTCAGCTACGGCGAAATGATGTCACGTCACGATAGAAGACAACGTGGATAGTAGGGGAAGCCACAAACGGGCGGCTAGCGAACACGAACACTTCAAACTAGACTTCTAGAATTCCCAAGCGAGGGGATATTTAGTTACTGTCTAGCTTTTCAACGTGACAATAACTAACAACAGAATAGCCCGCAAGTCTAGTACATCAACGTGCCTGCACTATAGAAGTGTTGAGATTTGAGACGAGACGATGGAACGTTTTTTGTCTCTCTTTTTTTCTCATTAAGCTAATAAAAATGAAAAAATTATTACTGATTAAATCGTTGATTACAAAATTACGCAAAAACTATCAAACTTTATTAAATCGGATCAAAATTATGTAAGTTATGTTTGTCACAAGTATACTCATCCGCTGCGCCGGAGAGGCTCTCGCGCAAAAGAGAAGAATAAATGGAAAAGTCATCATTAGGGTAGGTAATTTAAAAATAAATATCGTAATCCAAAATGAAATTCTTTTCGGAGTATTATCTTCCTTAATTCCCTAAACTATTAACATAGTATAGGAATCGTAAATTTGAACTATGGGCAAACTTACAATGCTTACAACGTCGGTATGTAAGAAAGTTTTCTATTCTTTCAAATTACATTTTCTATTACATTTTTTCTTTTTTAATCTCTATTGGTTACTATTTTTTGAGATATAAATCAACCTCAAACATTTTACAACCATTACTTTACCAAGTTCAAAACCAGTGTTTTGAATTTTTCGTAACGAATACGAAGAGGTAGCAATTTTTCAAATAAAAAGTGGACAAGTCGCTAATCAATTTTACGCAACCGAAGAGCGAATACAATGACCGGATTTATATGAATGCAGAGCGCATTATGATTCAGATCTGTAAAGCCAGCATTGTTCCTGGTCACTCCACTAGGAAATTTTTCATTTCAAGTAATTTTATTGTTTACTTAAATAATTTGTGTTAACAATTGACTCCGGTGGACGTATGGACTCCTTATTGAGACGGCTACACATAAAAGTAAACAATAAAATTGCAAACGAGTAGCCTTGGAAATTTCCCCTTTTCTAGAAAATGGCTCACCTTTTTTGAAAATTAATATCTAGGGACAACACAAAGCAGAAACGTGATATTGTCGTTTATTCAAGTCAAAGAGTCAATGTCAACCTCTGCTCTGAAGCGGCCAATCAGTAATACGCAGACTGCAGGTATGTCACGTACGGAACGTGCTGAGGCACGTGTTTGTCTTCCACTGACATACGTTTTCTAGCTGATCAGAAAGAAACATGAAAGAGAGAACTGAGGAGATGGAAGGGACAGTCGATGATTGACAATACTACAAAACGATTTTGTGATCTCGCGACGTGCGAGTGTTAGTACCAACAAACAAACGCCGTGAGCGTGTGGTAAGTGCCCCCACCAATCCTGAAAGAGACCCTCCCTGTTGATGCGGTTGAGCATTACACGGCGGAGAACTGACAATGTTTACGGATGCCACAAAAATATACCTTACGAATGTAAAAAAATTTCTCTCTACTCAGCAATTGGTATACTTCAAATACCTATCAAATTAAGGTCAATGAATGATGCGAATAGATCGCATGCGTGAAAGATGTGAACGCTAAATCTTTACTTCCAGGTTCAGTATTAAATATTGAAGTATTGTGTTGGTAAAAAGTATTGTGTACATATAATTCAAAACGGAGCTGAATCGGGAGAGAAGTTGTATGGTCTCCTATTCAGAAGTACTTATGGAGTGAGCGAGTTTCTCTCTATCAATGTATCTCCGATCAATAATGACTCAACGGTTTACATCACCGTCAAGATTCGATCCTCGCCCAGCGAATGAGCACAAAAATGTCATTGGATTCAGGATTACACACAGTAATTCCATGATAAATGTAACCATTCGGTTTCTTCCATCTTATTTTCATGGCTTCCATCAAATTTGATTGATAATTGGAAGATCGTGCACTTCACATAATTATTCTAAGCAATTATATAAAGGCTATTTTTTTTTTTTTTTTTTTTTTTTGAATGAAGGCTTGATGATTGCCCAAGAAAAACAAATTGTAACCCCTCAAAATATGATGTTTTACGTTTCAAAGCAAGCAGAGTCCGCACATTCTATAAAAAAACAAAATTGTCCGTACTTCGAGAATTTCGAAGCTATAAAAATCGTTTTATACTCGTTGGAATGGTTGTCAAACACTCTCCTCAGCTGTACCGTTAGGCAAATTATTTAACTTTTAATTTGAAAATTGAAAACAATTCAAATTAGGTACCATAGTTGTCACGAAGATTTCCGTTATAGTTACCAATCTGTCTTCAGTTGGAAACGTTCACAAATAATTTTCGGACAAGTTATTATCACAATAGATGGTATTCTTACATCATTATTGAAGCTAAAGAATAATATACTAGTGTACAATGATTTCCATCAGCGTTTTATAATTTGAATCACTCATCGAAATTTAACGTAATTTGTATTCATTTCTCTTACTTCATATGGTTCGGCTCATATAAATCAATGCTTAGCTAAATAAGAATGTATATTAATGCGGGATTTGATAAGATTTAAACCTACGGTAAAATAAAACTAATAAAAATGAATATTATAATATACGTCCAGGTAAGAGCGAAAATCGAGGAGCACATAGAAATAGCTTTCGCTTGCTTCAGCTTTGAAAAGGATCAAATTAATACTGCAAGGTGATCAAAAAGAAGAGCGGAAGAATGAAAAAAGCGTTTTGAGGATCATATTTCAAAGGACTCATCGTGATAATTACAACTAACACACAGCATCGAGTCCTAGAACCTAGTTGTCCCTTATTGCTGTCATTTGACCTCATACGTTTGATGAACCGGTAACAAACGGAATGAATTTATCGGCATGATTAAATAGGAGGCCAACTCTAATACCCATGCACATCGATTGTCATCTTTTCTTACTTGCTTACTCCTCGACTATTCATTCGTACGAGTTTGTAAGTGATCGTGCTATGTTAGAGTAATAGGACATAATATTTCAGTGATTTAATACAGTGATACATGGACCAGGCCCAAAAATGGACTAGGCTATCTCGATAACCTAGTTCGCTAGTTCCCCTTTCGATAAATCGAATGACGTCTTCGACTCGATCGGTTCACAAATCAATGGACACAACAATTTCAGAAGCTTTATCTCTACCCCCGTTTATGAACACAACAACGTCGAGTGCTTGAGTTCTCACGGGAGCTGAACGATCAACACACATCGCAACCTATGGTGCTTGATAAGATGCCGAGATTATTTAATAAGAACGTACCAAAATTCTGCTTCGGGGCTGTGGGAAAGACCAAGCCGTTCCTTCTCTTGGGTGGGCACCTGTTGCCAATGGGTGCACCCTCGGGACCAAGTGCCCACGTATTCGCCGCCCCCAGCGCCCAGAGGATTTCGCATTCTCACCAATTGAACGGCTTCACCACTTATTGTCTCGACCTGTGGACGAAATAAACCCGAAAAGCTGTAAATTATAATTAATTTCAGTTTCAATCAAACATATTTTATTAATTTAAGACAGTGAAATACAGCCATTTCATTTACTTTATATGTTGCCTTCACATTTCACAAATTATACCGGCCTCTGAGGTTGATTAGCAAACGTCAATTAAAAAACGCGGCAAATTATTTTACATTGGATTATTATTTCTTTCCTTGAATTATGATTTAGGAAGACCATCTAGTGATAGTCCCGGACATTTTGTGAACGTTTCCATCTAACAACAGATTGGTAACTATAAGGGAAAACCCATTACCTAGTTACTGTCGTAATTATAATTATTTTTATTTTTCGTAATTATATTATAACGTTGAGAGAGTGAGAGAGAGAATTCAATAAGAACAATATTTTTACAGTTTCATAAATTCTTGAGCTATACAATAATAGCAAACTTTTCAGAATATCGAATATTTCACACAAAATCTGCGATGAATTGAAACCATTAAAGCTATTGACGAAGCCATTCGATTCAGCTTCAAAAAATCAAATTTGGAAAATTCAAATTTTATCCCACTCAAAACCCTCCGAAAATGCCCTCGAAATTGAGGAATTGATTCGGCTTAAGAATGGAGCCATTGTCAGAAAAAGAATGATTTTCGGAAATATTTCAAGAGTTTAACCAATATAGATTCCATTGGAAAATGTTGACGGCTGGCGAAGTACGTCGGACGGACAGAACTTTTTAAAATTCGGTTGCCTTGAAAAGTAAAAAAAAATATCAAATTTTGAGCGGCGTTAGACTTTTTTTTTCGTACTGGGTTGGTGAGGGGGAGAAGAACCAGGCGACTTGTTCTCCGATTTTTTATTTACTGGCCGAGTACTTTCGCCCCTTCGGGCATCCTCAGGGCGATGTGGAACCATAGGTTACCACAGCCAAGTTCGGTCAGTAGTTAAAGCTTAAGTAATATAATTCATCGTCTGCCTGGTCTTCTCCTCGTCGGTACTGATGGTAGGAGCATTTTTAAAACATGTTAATAATAAAATTTAGATTAAAAATAGGAATATAGTTTTAAATACAGTAAGGAACGTGGGTGTTTGACTAGATATAGAATATCTAGTCAAACACCCACGTTCCTTACTGTATTTAAAACTATATTCCTATTTTTAATCTAAATTTTATTATTAACATGTTTTAAAAATGCTCCTACCATCAGTACCGACGAGGAGAAGACCAGGCAGACGATGAATTATATTACTTAAGCTTTAACTACTGACCGAACTTGGCTGTGGTAACCTATGGTTCCACATCGCCCTGAGGATGCCCGAAGGGGCGAAAGTACTCGGCCAGTAAATAAAAAATCGGAGAACAAGTCGCCTGGTTCTTCTCCCCCTCACCAACCCAGTACGATGAGAGATGCGACGACTCAACCAAGAAGACTTTTTTTTTGCGATTACAATGGTTTATTATTGAATAACGAACCAAAAGATGAGGCAAATGGCTTTGTAAAAGAGAGTTCTACCAGATCATGATTGAAACCAACTTGAATACCCAATCGGCAATATAATAACCTCAAGACTGTCGAGATATAATGTGAATAGGAATTGGGATTCCAACTGAATACTTGTATTAACCCACGACAGCCTGGGATAAATCATATGCATGTAGCAGGAAGTTTCAATGTGGGTACTTCCATTCTAAACAGATCTCGCCAATCACTAGTGATGTACTGCCTGCAAATGTTATACAAAATCTCTCTTCAATGTTTGAGAAGCTGGGAGCAGTGAGAGGAACTGACGATGTTACGGCAGGATTTCGATACAGCAAGGAAGTCAATTATAGCTCTATTATACATCTGATACAAGTGATAGAGCCTCTCTTAATGAATGCCAATTGAATTCTAACTAATCAAGAATGAAGTAACCAGTGGGGGCACATAATCTGGCAAACAACGTATCGCTATGAAATAGATTCGATCTAGGCAGAGAACCACGTCCACAATACTTGACCTCTTCCACTAAATTATCAAGATTAAATATTTTCCAATTAAAAATCAATGAATAAAAAAAGTAATAGATTTACTCACCCTTTCGACCGCGTAAAGTCTGTAGTTGATCCCTATTTGAATGCCGTTTGCTAGTTTCTCAGGGTTGTTTCTTATCTGCGAATCGAAAATAATGTCAAGGTGTTAGCTTATGGAAAATGGTCAGCTCTATTCTTGCCAAAGTTAGAAAATATAGTCCCTGATTTATTCATTTCTTACCTTTAGGTTTGAAGGTTGAACTGTAGCTGTGACGATCGTAGTCATGTCCAAAAGGCTGTTAAGAAGTCTTCCACATGCGGTAGGGTCCTGATAAAAATAATGGCATTTGAGTAACCAGAATAACAGAAAATGATTGGATAATAAAATGATGTTGTCTCAGAAAAAAATGAGAAATAGGTACTTCAATATCGAGTTTAAAATCGTGAATCAGAATATAAAAAGTTTAAACTTAAGTTTAAAAATAGAAATGCAGTGATGAGCCAACCATCCAAGTCAAGGACTTCTGCAGCTGTTACTCTATTTTGGTTTATTATTCAATAATAAACCATTGTAATCGCCCGAGAAATTTTTTTTCTAAACCCCCTCAAAATTTGACGTTTTACGTTCCAAGGCATGTAAAATACGAATATCTATTAAAATAATTCTGTCCGTCCGCCGTTCGCCGTCAATAATTTTCCGACGAAACTAAAAAAGCAATTGCAATGTGCATGCAATTTTGACCCAAAATCGGTCTTGGTTTGACAATGGCTCAATTCTTTAACCGAATAGCTACCACGATGTTAAGGTTATTTTTGAAGGTTTTGAGGGACAGAAAATCCCTATTTTCAGAGGTTTTAAAAAAACCCTGTATTTGGAATCAATTTCTACAGATATTTGGGTGCTGAATCGAATGAGACCATTGCGGGGTCGAAAGCTTCATTGGTTCTCAAGTTATCGCAGCTTTTGTTTTGCGCTTGCTTGATTTTCAGAAATTGGGCATATGTCGACAGTTTTTGGAGCTAAAAAACTCGTTCCATACTCGATGAAACGGTCGTCAAAGACTCTCTTCAGCTGTACCGTTAGGCAAAAAAAAATCACTTTTAATTTGGAAACTATGAAAAATAAAAATGATTAATGTCCGGGGGTTGTGAGGTGGAGAAAAACCAGGCGACTCATTCTCCAATTCTTTATTAGCTGGCCGAGCACTTTCGCCCATTCGGGCATCCTCAGGGCGACGTGGAGCCATAGGGTCCACAGCCCCTATGTCGGCTGTGGACCCTATGGCTCCACGTCGCCTTGAGGATGCCCGAATGGGCGAAAGTGCTCGGCCAGCTAATAAAGAATTGGAGAATGAGTCGCCTGGTTTTTCTCCACCTCACAACCCCCGGACATCAAGAAATGCGACGAGAAGGAAAAGATCACAAAAATTATTAAAAGAAAAATGATTAAAATTACAATAGTTGCTACGGAGTTTTCCCCCATAGTTACCATCTATTTTTCGGTGGGAACGTTCACAAATGTTCGGAATAATTACTATCACAAATGGATAGTCTTCTTTAATCATTATTGATAATATCGCATGGCTGGACTTGAAAAATACAGCTTAATCAGCTATGTAAGAAAATACGTAGGTACCTTCCTTGAAACATTTGTACCTATGGATTTATGATTATACTATACTGAAATAGTCGTGATGGTTTCAAGAAACTACCTACCTTGGATCCACCCAAATGCTCACGGAGCTTTTTTCTGCTCGGCACAAGAATTCTTTTAGGTCAGGCTATTTAAAGCGATATGGTTCTCCAAAGTAATCAAATATTCAATCTGGTAGCATGCCCAAGAGCGAATTTACTACCTTTATCTGTTTAATATCCTATTCGCTGTTTGAAAGAGCTCCGTCCTTTTGATCTTATTTCACATTAGGACCCCCTCGCACACGAGTTGGGCCACATTCACGTTTGAATAATATCTTTTATTATAAGGACCAGTGGAAAAATCCCGACCCCTAGCATTTATCATCTGACGAGCTTCGTATACGAACTCCTCACTTTAGAGGTCGACTATAGTAGCTCGGAAAATATAAATAGCCTAATCCGTCTCCACAACACATAGAAAAAAAAAAAAAAATCACGACTAAACGTTGAAGAACTCTGCTGAGCTTTAGCGGTAAAATGAATAGGTATGCGATTACCTGCTTCAGACTGACGCTCTCAGCTATGCCACCTGTTAGATCTGAAAGGCCGTCAAGCATGGTTCCATATTTGAGCGCTTCGTACGAGCCGTGGAGCCTGTAACATTTAGCGAAAAAGCTTTTACAATTTTTGAAGCATAAAAAACTAACTTTGATCAGAAACAACTTGTTGAATGAAAGAGGGTTTTTTCTATCGTAAATTATCATGCGTGAATATGATAATCGTCCACCAAGAAAGGGCACAACATGTTTTAAACTCAACAGAAAAACCAGAAATTGGAAAGGCGGTTATCAATCAGAAATCAGAATATAAGAGATTTTTTTCAGACACTTATATTTTTTCAGCATTCGAGAAGAATAATCTTACTAGACCTTGATGAGGTGAACATTTCTTTGGATTTTGAACTTTCAATCTTCGTTTTTGTGTAAGAAAATGGAGACATGTAAAATCAAAAGAGCCAAACATTCTTGGTGCCTTCACGGGTGTCCAATTCCTCTCTCGACAAATGGTAGTCAAGAAAATGGACCTGAAATTAATTGGTTGAATTTGGTGGTGCAATGAGTTGGCTTCTGGCTAGTTTTCGCTTTTGAAAGGAGATAGCCGGGGGCGAGGACGGCATAGGTAGACGGCGATGTTTGAAGAGTTTCTACCTCGAAGGAGAAATAATGGACGTTCATTTTGACACAGCTTTGATTCACTTTGTTCAATTGACTATATCAGTATCAACAATCACACCCCGCGAGGTTAAATTACACTGTACAAACGGTAGCGAACAAGCATGTGGAAGAGAAGTCAATAGGTATTTCAAAAGACCACGCTCCATGTTGACAGTCTTGAATTGCGAATAGGTTTTTGACAACGCATGTTTTATTTCATTTTCTAATAGCATAGTTGGTTTCCAGTGGAACATATATTCTACTTTTCGTATTCAAGTATCAAGTCTTGTCAGGAACTTTCTTTGTATGCTCTAGGTTGCACAATTATAATGCTGCTCACACTAAGCTCTTCAAACTCTGGCAAGTGTTGAAACTGGGAAGATTTTATATTGTAATAGAAAATTGTGCCAGGAAACTATCGGTAATGGTCGCCATAGTGTACTCCATCAAGCGACAAGATTTGATGAAATCGAGGACGCAATCGCGAAAAAAAGTGATCCACGGTTCAACAGTCTCCCCTAGATTGTTTGGGTCAAACGCACAGTGTACTAGCTTTGCTGGTGATTGCATACCACGGGCGCTCAGATTGCGTATCAAGCCCTTTTTGTAAAATTCCGAGCATTCAGCCATAAACTTTTTGTTGAGGTGAACTAGTTACTCACCTCAACGTTTCGTAAAAGTCTTGGTTTCGTCTACACGACATGAAAAACTGTTTGTATTCCGACTTCAAAAACTCAACCTACGTTTTGCGTACGGACGTTTTTGAAGATTTTTCGTTAATAGTCTGTTAGTCTATCGAGGTTATACCCTACCACCAATCGCAGATTGGATCACATTATTGCTATTAGCGTGCGCAAACGTGAAGTTCTGTTGATACTTTAATAATCGATGACAATAAATAGTTAAGAAAAGCTTAAATTTAATCAGCTTAAAAAAAATTAGTTGAACTCACTTGGCGTAGGCTTTTTCGAGAAGTGCTGGCCAAAATTGGTCAGAATGGACAGACTGAACAAAAGCGAGTCGGCCGTTGATTGTTGGTAATCGATCGTCCACCAAAACTTCGACCCATTCCCCGCACCACCACATTCGAAATCTATAAAAAATGTATTATTAGGAGATAATCATAGCAGAGGGTAATAAATTTGCGTTCACATGTAAAGAGTGCAGTATATTTTTCTGTTTTCAGGGAAGTAGGCCTTCTTCAGACCGATTTTACTTTTAACGTCCTCAAAATGCTCATCTTGGCCCTCTCGGAAAAAAGGGTATTTTCATATAGTAAAATCAAGCTTCATTTTCACATTACACATTATTAATTTTCAAATTACACCGGTGACATTTCTTAGGTCTTAGCTCAAACGAAAAAAAAGATGATGAGATCTAATTACACCATTTTGGTTTAATTCAATCCGTTCTTACAATCCCGTTCAGCCGGATAATAGACTTGATTGTAAAGGCACAAGCTCAACATCCGGAGTTTTCGTGGACGGAGAAATTGACTACAGTGACCCTTGTTAGTATCCCTAGCTGCTTTCAGCTCTCTGGTGGCTGAAAGCTCTCCATCAAGAAGGCAATGGACCCTAGGCCACAGGTGTGATTTGGGCCCAGCTGTGCATTCAGAAGGTCAATTCTCTCGAGGTTGAAGAAAGAACAATGGACGAAAAATGAAAATTACTCAACGGAGACCATGTCACATGTACGTCGCACAATATTGTTTATAGTTCAACTAATGATTTATAAATTACGAAACTTATCATATCTGGTGTATGTATGAATGAATGTATTATGCTCGGAGTATGTTTTAGGGAGCGCTGCTCTATATGTAGCTTGCGGGTATAATGCATAGATATATTTTCACTTCAAGCGCCACAATGCACCCTTAGTTAGAAGTTTCTATTGTAGCTCTTAAACAAAGCCGATGTCGTGAAATATGGAACGAAACCACCCGAATATCACCCTGAATGCTGGAGACCATATTGTTATACTTTTATAGAAACTGAGCATCACTTGTTAAACCTTTAAAAATAAGTGCGACGAATGGGGAAAAACCCGTTAAGAAAATTTTGACTATGTTACACAAATGACAGAAGGAAAAAATTTTCTTACATCACCCAGATTTCCGATTGACCAAAAGGTCGATAAAATCTACGCAAACAACGTAGAAATTGAAATTAAAAAATGAAAATTGAAAAAAAAATAAACAAATAAATCGCCCTGAAAGATAAAACTATTCAAGAATGAGCGAACACGTTTCGTCCCTAGATTAAACTTGAATATAATATTGTTAGGTTTACGGGACAAGGTGTAGATAAAGAAGTCGACAGTTCCGAATTCAAATCTATAATGATCTTTTTAATCTAATTGCAACCAACAATGGCACATGTCTACCGATGGCAACCGTAATAACTATTGCAACTCCCATCACTTCTCCCCTTCTTCTTCAACAGCAACAAGTCGGTCAACGTGTACATTGACGCTCCGCCCATTTGGAAGTTTGATTTTGAACACAACGTCAGAAATTTTGCGAACGACTTTACAAGGGCCTGTCCACGGGGATTGTAATTTTGGCGAGATTCCGACTTTCCTCTTTGGGCAAAAACACCATACTGCCTGACCCTCTGTAAATCGCTGAGGGTTCCCTCGAGAGACGTATCGACGTTTTACATTCTCTGCAGCACGCAGCAGTCGATCTTGGGCAAGCTCATGTAGTCCAACGAGCTGGTTTTGAAGTTGACTGGCATAACCAGTCACGTTGCTGCCCTGGGGAAGTTGACCGCGTAGTAAGTTGATTGGGAGCTCCACTTCTCTCCCGTACAAAAGCCTGGCCGGAGAAAAGCCTGTCGAACTATGCTCACAAGCTCTGTACGCAAGAAGGGCCAAAGGTAGGCGTTGATCCCAATCTCTCTGATTTTGGGCGACGGTCTTTGATAGGAGCTTTGACAGGAACGTCCGGTTAAACCTCTCTACCATACCATTACCCTGAGGATGCAGAGGAGTTGTACGGGTTCTTCTGACGCCTAAGACCGTCAGTACATGCTGGAACACTGCAGATTCGAAATTTGTACCCTGGTCGGTATGAATCTCGTGAGGAATCCCAAACCGTGAGATCACATGCTGCACAAGGCCTTCAGCAACCGTTTCAGCAGTCTGATTCGGTACTGGAAAAGCTTCAGGCCATTTTGTAAAGCAATCCATAACCACTACTATAAAGCGATTGCCATGATCGGACGTGGGTAGTGGGCCGAGGACGTCAATAGCTAGTCTTTCAAATGGGACGCCTACCACGTAACTTTGAAGTGGTGCTTTCGTCCTTATTCCATTTCCACCTTTTCGCTTCGCACACACTTGGCAGCTGCGAATAAATAATCGAATGTCTTTGTGCATGCCAACCCAATAAAAACACTTCCGGATGGTACTCACCATCCTTCTTATACCAAAGTGTCCTACTTGATGAGATTGACCCAGCACTTCTTGACGGTGAGCAGCGGGAACGAGTATTTGTTGCACTCGCTGGGTAGACGCTTCCCAAGTGCGTGTCACGATGTCATCTTCCAAGAGTAATGTGTCAAACATAGCCCAGTACGCCTTTAACTCTGATCCAAATTGTGAAATAGTCTCCCAGGGCGGTCTTCTTCCAGTGCTAATCCATTTCTTTACGTGGCACAGCACTTTGTCTTCCTCCTGTGCTGACGCCCAATCCATTTCGAGCCCAATAGTTGTAGTTCGTACCATTTCCTCTTCTGAAACCGAAAATTCACGAGCTTCTTGACGGGTACAGTATTTGCAATTCTGCTCTTGGCATGGTCGGCGTGACAGCCCGTCTGCATTATTATGGCCTTTACCCGGTCTATATGTGATCTTCAAATTGTAAGGAGCCAACGACTCCAACCAGCGTGCGAGTTGCCCATCAGGATTCTTAAAATTCTTCAGCCATGTGAGAGAGGCATGATCGGTGCGAACGATGACAGGGTCCCCGTTGTCCAACCCGTAGGTATCAAAGTGCCGTAAAGCCTTCACCAAACCAAGCAGTTCTTTCCTTGTAACGCAATAGTTTCTTTCGGGCTTTGATAAGCATTTTGAGTAGTATGCTATTACTCTCTCCCCCTCATCGCTCACCTGAGACAACGTGGCTCCAACAGCATTAAGACTTGCGTCCACGTCTAATACATACGTGCGGCCAGGAACAGGATGGCCCAGAATAGGCGGGTTTGTTAATGCCGTCTTCATAGCCTGGAACGATTCATCACAAGCATCAGACCAATCAAGGGCTCCTTTACGATCTTGTTGGCGATAGAGAGGAGCAGCCAACATCGAGAAGTTGTGCACGAATGGGCGGTAGTAGGAGCAAAACCCAAGGAATGTTTTTACTTCTTTTGGTGTTTTCGGTTTCGGCCACTCAGTCACAGCTTTAGTTTTGTGCGGATCGACGGCAATACCTCGAGCAGAAATCACATGGCCCAAATAATTGACTTCTTTTTTGAAAAAATCACATTTTCGTTGATTTAATTTCAGCCCAGCACCCCTCACAATTGTCAAGACTTCCCGAACATGATCCAAATGTTCCTCGAAGGAAGGCGACTTTATAAGCGTGTCATCAAGGTACACCCGTACCTTATCATCCCGTATTTGGGGTTGTAGAAGTTTGCCCATAGCACGCTGGAACGTTGCAGGGGCATTACAGAGCCCAAAAGGCATTACCGTGAATTGCCATAAACCATGAGGTGTACAAAAAGCTGTTTTCGGCTTAGCTAGCTCGGTCAATGGAATCTGCCAGTAGCCATTTTGTTGATCGAGGGTCGAAAACCATTCGCTCCCGGCGAGGGAACCAAGCAGCTCATCAATCTTAGGTAGGGGGTATGAGTCTTTTTTGGTAACGTCATTCAATTTTCTATAGTCAACGCAGAAGCGAGTCGAGCCATCTTTCTTTTTTACCAACACTATTGGGCTAGCCCAAGGACTTGTTGATGCTTCCACAGTCCCCATACTTTCCATTTGCAGTATCATATCATCTACTTCGGACAACCGATGAGGAGGAATCCTTCGTGGAGCCTGGCGTATTGGAGCTGTAGAACCTACGTCAATGTCATGAAAAACGTCTCGGAAACGGCCTAAATCTTGTTTATTTTTTGCAAAAACATCAGAAAACTCTACTAGCAATGCTGAAGCCGCAATGGCTTCTTCTTCCGGGAGTCTTGAAGAAATATTTTCCAACAGAGACTGAAGGCCATGTTGTTTTCTCCCCGACTCTTGCTCGTCCACACTGATCTCCATCAACGACTGAAAATCAGTCTCAGCTCTGTTCCCTAGCAGTCGATTGGTCGTCCCCACCGTCTCATCTTCCATTATCAGGGAACCATCTTTGGCGTTGATTAAACAACCCGTTGACGAAAGAAAGTCCATGCCCAGAATGCAATCATCTTGGATGCTAGCGACAAAAACCTCATATCTTTTCCAAATTTTTGAGCCAAAACCAATATCAACTAACATCTTCCCAAGAACTCGTACTGGTTCTCCAGTAGCCGTTTTCAACATCATTGAAGGAGTACTATCCCTCATTGGTGGTCTTGGAGTCAGCAGTCCTTCCCGAATAATGGTTACAGAAGCCCCTGTATCGACAAGAAGCCTGCAGGCTGTAGAATTTACAAATCCGGTCAAGATTAAAGCTGGAACCTTGCTAAGTTGACAGACCATTCCCAGTTGGTTGCATCTCTGTTGGTATTCACTGAGAGGCGGTTGATGATTTAAAGCCACAGGACGCCCCTTCACTGTGACTTCTTCTCGTTTCCCAACTTCTTGTTAGTTGGGCATTCTCTGAACCCATGACCTGGTTGGTCGCAACGCCAGCAAACTAGTGTTCTTGTGGGGCAGGTTCGCACAGTGTGGCCATCACCATCACATCTCCAACAAGTACCAGTCACGGTGCTGACCGAATGCAGCGACTGACCTGTAGCTATAGGAAGTTGTCTGCGGTAAGTTGCTAGCGTATTGTTGGGTGTCACCCTTGCTCGAAGAACGGCAGCTTCCGATTGCAATGCCAGGACCAGAGCACCTTCAAAAGTTTGTGGACTTCCTAACATCACCAACTCCCGTACCCGATCATGGAACAAATTCTCAACAAATTGGGCTACTGCTAGTATCTCTATGCATTCCTGCGTTGCACCTGGTAAAGATTTTCTCGCTAGTATTCTAATATCCTGAGCGAATGAGGAGATATCCTCGTCCGGCCGCTGCCTTCTGGATCTCAAACGGTGCATGTAAAGCTGTGCTCTATTTTTATCGCCAAATCGGACTGACAAAAGGCTGGCTAAATTCGTGTAGTCTCTTGCGGGTTGTTCAGATAAAACCGTGAGTGCAGCTCCTGAAAGTGAGGATGCTAGTGCTAGCCCCATCATTCTATCATCCCAGCTATTTGCGGCGCATATGGTTTCGAAATGGCATTGATATTCGTCCCAGGAGGTCGAGCCATCGAAGGTTGACGGCTTGAAGACGCACCTGCTGACGCTCGGTGAGGTATTCGCCTGAGCCTGTTCCGGCATGTTGTCAACAGTAGGTGGTACGGTGGCAGGGTCGCAGTTCTGCTGGCTCGGCTCTTGCATTCGGATTTCATCGCGAATGTCATGATAAAATTCTTTGAGTTCTCCCTTCAGAAGAGTAGCCTCCATCTGCAGCAGTAAACTCTCCATTCTAGCTTGAGACTCTTCTAGCTTCTGCACCCGTTCAACCAAAAGGTGGGGTGGCGACAGAACTCCTGTCGAACCTTGTAGGGCCGCCGCTCCAGCTAACTCGTCTGGGATACCTGAAGAGCTATTATCCTCCGATTCTCTAACTCCTTCTTCCCTTTCGTCCGAAGTCGACCGCGGTAGTGTGGGCAAGGACGATCCGAGTATCCGACCACTCCGTAACGTTCTAGGCGAAGGTTCGGACATCTTCTGACACCAATGTTAGGTTTACGGGACAAGGTGTAGATAAAGAAGTCGACAGTTCCGAATTCAAATCTATAATGATCTTTTTAATCTAATTGCAACCAAACAATGGCACATGTCTACCGATGGCAACCGTAATAACTATTGCAACTCCCATCAATATTATTAACTATAAGTATACTATGCATTTATTTAATTTACATTCATTAAATTATATATTAGTTAGTGACAGGGTTCTTTTATTTTAAACATTATAATAATTTCTTATTATTATTATTGAATTTTTACCTATAAGTATACTTAGGCATTTATTTAATTTACATTCATTAAATTATATATTAATTATTGACAGGGTTATTTTATATTATATTATATTAATCAGTTATTATTATTATTAAATTAATATTAATTTTTATTATTATTTTGGCATAAACTGCGTCTACTTCGAAATTTCTGCCAATCAGAATGCGCATCAGCGCATTTGACGGAACCTTGTACGCCTGTGAACCTTGCTTAAGCCTTTTTAACACCGGAAAATTACTTCAACAATTTTCATTTACTTAAGAAGGGTTCACAGGCCTCCGTGCGTTAATGTGTTTTGCAATGCATTCGGCATTCTGACTGGTTGTCGAAATTTCGAGGTGTTTGTGGTTTTTACCGCAGACGCAAACTCATCTGATTACTTTCGTTAAATATTTGTCTGCGCAGACGGATTAGCTCTCGACAACTAGCGGTTGTTGACAGCAACCAAAGAGCATTTTCGAAACCTTTTTCATCAGTCGCTTAGCAGTGAGTTGATTGCGTCGATTATTGTTTATAACTGCAGCATTCGGATGGGATGAGATAGGTGGAGTTTATGATGCAGGATCCAACGAAAAACGCATCAACGCTTACTTGACGGAGGCCTGTGAAGCTGCTTTGGTTTACTAGATAAGAATTTTCCTAGTTAATACTTTACCTGAAAACTCCGGCGTATCCATCGCCAGAGAAACTCTGATCTGCAGGGACAACACGGTAGAACAAGCCTTTGCTGAGATACAGAACACCGAGACAAGAGACGAGCCATCTGTCCCCTGGAACAATACACAAATATCAGCGTTTTAGTCGAACTCAATAAATTTTAACGTTCCTCTTCTATGTAAATCAGATGAGATAATATAGTTGTAAACGCGAAGAGCGAGAACGTTGGCACGTGCAATGATTTCAGAGCGGCCAATCATCGCATTAGACTGATTATAATTGTTTTTCAACAAGTATTACTTGGACAGGTCGTTATTAGAGTGGTAAAAGAAATTGATCATTAACCATTTCCGAATCTCAACAGCGTGCCTGATACGGGGGAAGCCCCGTGAAAGTGAAGTGCTTATAATGTTTTGTTAAAATAACGAATTACTCAATTATGCCGAACGCAGCATTTTTGTGGATTCATTGCACGTCCATAAAACTTAATTAGATGGTGTAGGTGGTTCAAAAATAATTCAATCCCACTCGCCGCCGCTGAAGGCCTTTGTCAGAAGCGAGCATAATTTTGCAAAACCACCGAGTTTCGAACTCGATATTTTTTTATTTAAGCAGCGAATATTACAAATTGAAAAATATTTCGCAAATTGAAAATACAAATTGAAAACAACACAAACACACGAATTGAAAACACATAAATGTGAATTACGAACAAAGTGGTATGAATGATTATCAAACTAGTCATCGTCACACAAACTCTACGCTTGAATAGAAGTAACATTTTTTTAAAATGTCTTTCATAAGCACAAGCGTTCACAGTAGCAGAAGTTCAACGCACTTCGTTCAAGAACTTAATGTTTTCCGTTTCGGAAAATCATAATGTTGAAAATCAACGTAGAATCTAATATTAGTTTTCTTGAATTTCTCCACTTTTACATTATTTTCACCGTACCTGATTTATTACCAGGCAAGGGTTTTAAAAATTCGGTCAAGCCATCTGAGTGCTCTATTGTTGCTGAGGAAAATACCCTCACCGTCTAACAGGAAGCTTTCAGTTTTACAACGTACTACATAGAGGGAGAGCAGCTTTTAAGAAACGTACCCGACCACAGTATCTGCATTGCGCTAGCGTTGAAAAATTGCGCACAAACAACTATTTACAATAAGTGTTAGGTTGATTTTCCTCTACATAACACGTTTAACTCAATTCATCCACCACTATGGTTCATTCTGTGACTAAACTATCAAGACTGGTAACACTGTTTCTGTCTTATCGGAACAGTGACTCTGGATCAATATTGGACAGTGCAACTCATGAATAATAAATAACTTGACTAGTAATCTGTGAGATAATTCCAAACTTAGCTTTTATCAAGTCAGGCTCCTAGCACAGGACTAACAAAATGTTTACCTGTATTAGCTTCATTGTGATTCAGAATGCGTTACTACTTACATAGTTGTGTAATTTATTATATATAAAGAGGGTATTATGTATATGAGCAGAGGTGGAGGTATAAATCGCTACAGCAGATAGAACTCGTTTTTTTCTTGTATGATATTGATGAGTATAATTCATTTTTTCGTTCAACACGTTCAGTTTAATGAAACCAAAAATGGAGCATATATTATTGATGTAAACACTTTCAACTGTCTTTATTCCAAATTTAAGCGAAATTAAAATAAAAAAGTTTTTCCCAAAAAAAAAAAAAAAAAAAAAAGATGGACAATCCTATGCGAATTTTTTGCAGCGATCAGTTAATGATTTATTGGTCGTCTTTCAATAAAGACAAAACTCTGAAATTTTCAATAAAGTTGTACTGAGATGTATTTTTGTAATTTTTTTCAATCCTCGGAATTACCGCAAGTGGTCCAAAAAATTGGTTTAGGAACACACGAAGATAGAACTCTAACCGAGCTTTATGAGGTCAAAATTTTCGTTAAACAATTTTTTCGATACGCGTACTCTTCATTTGGACGCCATAAACACGGCCATAGCAAAACGTATGGTGAAAAATTTCAACAGCACCACAGAAATTATTTTCTGTGAACCGAGCTCCTGACTGGTGGAACTTATTAGCTCTGCTGGAATCGACAACGGTGAAAAATTATACTTTAGTTTTCGAGCGATTTTGAACGCTCTTTTTACAGGAAATTCAACGCTGAATCAGAATTTGACGTCAAAACAACGGAAATTTGGTGACAACTATAAATTTTTCATTTTTATGGTTTTACTGTTTTAGGTTTTTCAACTCGAAAATTCATTGCAATTACTAACAGGACTGTTCAAAAATGTATTATCACTCATTCTTAAAGGAAATTAATATTACTGCCAACTTGGATTATTATTCAATAGAAAGCAAAAATGACTAAAAAATTGGCTTTACAAGACTACAGAAAAACGATTCACTCATGTGACACATCTAGAAGCAAGAAGGATCACACAAAAATGCCAAAGTCGCGAGAGATGCGCTTGACGTTCTTCCAGATATATCAAACGATGAAAGGAGTCAGCGAATTCGTCATGGATGTGTTGTGGAGAAGACCCGAAATTGAGATATCATGACCACCAATGGGCTCGACAGACGACCTATTCTACGCTCAAGCACCAAAGAACTCTTCCCTATCACAATGGATCTGAGTGCAGGCATTTCAGCGAAAAGTGGGCCAGCTTTCCATGTCTATTGCGATGACAAAGGTGAAATTGGTGCGGAAAGAATCGATGAAACAAGCTCCATGCCTCTCCAATAGTACTTTTTCGATACGTAAAAACTCAGCAAAGAAATCAGATATAATCAGAAGTTGACAAATAGCCCGCATGAAGCCACTCGAGGACTAATGAAGCTAGTGTCAAATCATTCTGTAGTATTTAAAATAACACTAACTTATGTCAGTGGGTTCAATCCCACTTCAAATTATGAAACATTGAAGAACTGAAAGATTTTCTCTTTTCCCTTTTTTCAAGCGCGACAGGGTTTTAGAAACAAATTGGGATTGCTGCGAAGGAGTGTGATTGTTGAATAGTATGAAGCCCTTTTGCAAGAGTTGATGAAATAATATAGTTTGTAATCAGGTACGTAATAGAAATTGGCGTTTAAGCTGTGCGAACAAATATTTTTCCCCGTATTTTTATTGAATATTTAAACCAAATAATAAGAGACATCTTCATCGCTGTGCTAATGTGACTAAGACGACACATAATTTTACACAACTTGATTTAAGTAGAAGCAGTTAATCGATTTGATTATGTGAGAAGAAATTGTCAAGATCAGCACACCGTTCAGAATTCTCTTATGGCTTGTTTCTATGTGCTACTTCTAAGATGGAGAACTTAAATTTCCCTTTGAAGTTACTCGAGAAGGTTAAATATAATTAGTATTCGATCGATAGCAAAGTTGCTCCGCCTTTGGAAGTTGACTGACTAAGGGTTTAGCGCACATGCAAATGGATAACGATAGCGAGTTTTCTAACGTTTTATCGTAAGTGGTGGTGAATTATTTTAATATAGGTACATTGCAGACATTAAAAAAAAAATCACAATCAACATTGGACATTTTCACTCACTAAATTCCCCTCATGCCACTGGTAGCTAATAGTTGAAGAGACTACAGCTTTAAAACTAATGACCGACGTTAGTTAGAAAAAGTAGCGCAATCGAAATAGCAACGAACTGTAGCAGAGCGATGGGACAGTAGACTAGCCGGGTCGTGCAATATACATCGTTCACAGTTGGCAAGATAAGAGGGCAGTAGAAGGTAAATAGCCCCAAGCGCTCTTACTTTATTGGATACCATTCGCTTTTGTACTCGACGTCACGGGATACATCGATTTAGCTATATATAAAAAGGAGAGTTTGGCAAGATGCTTAAATGAAATTTTGAGCGCATCACAGCTTCGTGATTTACAATGTCTGACTAAGGATAAAGCGATGGTTAACACGTTACTCCAAGGATTTCAACTATCATCAAACCAGCTGCGTGAGAACCAGTAAGGCGCACCTAGGGACTTACAAGCGAGGAACTGCGGAAACTGGGACCAGTTTGATATTTTACGTAGGGATGATGATACGTAATGAGGGATAACAAAAAGTGCATATTGAAGGTTCCATATTATTCTTACTATCAACAGAATTTCAAATTTTATCTTAATTGTGAAGGCCAGACACTGCCCAGACTGTGGAAGGTTTGAGCCTGAGCCACTGGAACTTTCAAGACCTTTCACTTGACGGCTTTTTGAAGATCGTGTAAACATGAGATCGCGTAAGGCTTTTGGGACTGAAATGCTAATGAAATAAAACATATAATTGATCATCACACGGAAAGCACGCGTCATACGGGTGCGTGACCAAAGGCTGCTGACGTAATCAGTCAGAGCCGTTTTTTCCAAATGCAGAGAGGGTAATTGCACCTTTCACTCGAGAAATGAAAAATACCAAAATACAAGAATACCTTGAAACCAATTCTATGACATAACCAGGGCATGATCGCGGGTTGGGGGTATCTTAAACAGTATCCTCTTCCTTTTACTAAAGATATTTTTTCAACCTTCTTAGAGAGAGCAAAGATCTACTAGTCTGCTTTAAATCGTCGTTTGTCGGCTTAGTCTCATTAGAAAGGGTAACAGAGATGAAAAGCTTTGATAGACAAAGTGAAGGCAGACTTTTAGAAAATGTTGTATATATATTATACACGTGTGCAGAATAGAATTTCCACAGGAGAAGTTCGGCACAGTGAACCACATAAACTCCTCGATCTAATTGTCAGCCAAAAGTATCAAACAACTTTGCGCAAGATAGCTTCGCATAAAGTTTCAGCAGTACCTTCTCGGTGATATCGCCTGTTTCTGAAACCGAAACATCATCTCTCTAACACTTAGTACTTAGTATTATTTGATGTGGCCTTCTACACTTTTGCAGCTAAAGAAAAAGGTCAAGGTACGTCGCAAAGCTCGGTGTCGCTTCTTAGGTACCTACTCAGGTTGGTAAAGAACGTTGTTTATTCAATTTTCTAAAAACTGGGACAAAACCACGTAACTCGCAACTGAGCGGCATGAAACAGCTCGTTTCTGCCTAAATGGTGAGCACCGTATCATTTATACACTCTTGCTTTCTTGAAGAGAATATAATAATACGAGTATGTCCTTAAGTTATTCGAAAAAGCAGGAGGCAGGCTAATCTAAAGCATACAGGCATGCCTTGCTTTAAAAATATAAAAATATGCCGAAACTAATGACTTTGCTAGTAGTGATAACATTTTTAATGGTCTCCGAATGAAGAAACATCGAGTTTTGATTTTCACCTGAAATCAAATGAAAATGGAACCGATCCTCAATATAATCATGAATAATTTCCTTTTCAGTTAGTTGAAATTTCCCGTTTTTCGTTACCCAGCGACAGACATCAATATTTCATAATAATATATCTGATATTTCGTGGAATATTTGATGTGACAATGTACGATGCCGCTTTTATCAATTGCCAAGTGGTAGCAATTCAATTCATAAAAACTGATAAATATAAAAGCCAGCTATTAGTGATAAGCCTTGAAATTGACTAAAAGCTCTACCCACAACAGATTATCGGGAAATCACTTTTTATCAGAAAGTCGTGGGAGCAGGGTGGAAAATGAGGATACAGAAACCTTCGTGCAATCGCTTTCCTGATTTTCATTTAGTAGAACGCTGCCAACCGCTCTGAGGAGGTGGAGGAGAAAATAGGATTATAAAACTGAATATTGAACACCGGCGGATAGAAAATCCTGGCTAGAAACGAGGCTATCAGAGGAAAATTATTGGTCGAGATGAGGCAACTGAACACCGCCTGAAAATTTCATGAATATCGATTTTACTGAAAGCTCTCGGACACATTTTAGGAAGAATGGTTAGGATTCGAATCGAAAGGAATGGAATGGGAATGGTCGATTCCGGTGAGTGAAGAGTAAGCCCATTATAAATCGCGGGACAAGTGATCATGAAGGTGGCGGAGGTAATCAGTGGTGATGTTTCAGATCAACACAGGGAGGAATATTTTCAAGCCAGAGAGCTTAGCTTAGAAAGGAGACAACTATGTCCTTGCATCGTCCAATCACAAGTTGGCGCAATTTGCGTGACTTCGGTTAATGCTTCAAACGTTCATGCATGTAATATCCTATTGTCAATATAGTTTTATAATTATTTCATTGATTCTAAAAAATATGGATCTTTGGTACAACGTTAACAGAAATGTGAAGGAATGCATCTAATTTAGTACATAATTCACAATAATCTTGATTAACTACTCTTTATTAGACAACTACACCTCACGAGCAGCTGGTAAGTATACACTAATGCAGGTTTTTACGCCATGAAGGTTTTCATTTTGGGTCGGATGTCAGTTAACCTCGCAATCTCAACAGGTATATCAATCAATATCACAACTGATTCATATTAATCGTTTCCGTATATTGAGAAAATAATGTTAGGCGATTGATAAAAAAAAAGTAGAAATGAACACAACATTATTAAAACGGCATGATGTGATTTTTTAAATAAAAACACGCAATAATTACCTGCCCCATAGCAGGTAAGATAAATAATATTTCCTAACTGTTTTCCCAAATATTTTCATTTTGGAAAACATTGTTTTAGTCCGAACAAGCAGTGAAGCAGCAAATTTCTCACGAGTTTCGTCAACGCCAAGCAGCAGAAGATGACGCTGTCCATGATGTAACATCGAAAGCCACATTCAAAGCGCAATTGTAGCAAGTGAAAGAAGAGGCAATGAGAAACGATTCAAATTAAAAGCATCGTTAAATTTGAGCGGTATCCCAGACACTGTTATAGCATTCCTATGAGAAAGTAGTGATTATTTTTAACATTTTGGATAGCTGAGGATGTAGTGTGTTGATGTTGATCGTAATCTAGCCAAAAAATCAATGTTGCTGTTGCTTGTTTTGCCTTATTTATTTTTTCCATTTGTACTTTGTATTTTAAATGATGTAAATTCGTATCTCAATTACGATGTTTAGAAAAACAAAACAGTTTTTTTCCTTGAATATATGTATCTACGCCCAAACGAATACATTTGAAAATTTCAATTAAAATTACAATAATATATTTTTATTTTTGTATGTGCTTTTTCAGACTAAGTACATATTCGGGTTTCTCCCAGTCAACCCCGAACCATTCTTTTTTAATGTACTCGTACTCGTTGAAAATTTCTTTAAATAGCTGTCAAATATTATTAAAACTCGTATCGTTCCAGAAGACATTGGAGAGCTCATAATGCCGTCCAGCTTTGAACCATCATTGATAGGTTGAGCCATTGAAGTATGCGCAGCAACGATTTTCCTTTCGGCATCATAACTTCGAAACACAATAGTGCTAAAAAATGTTTAAAACCCTCAAAGTCTTCAGTCATGAAAGCGGGCCTAATTATCAAGCTAGTGAAACTCTTCGAAAATTTCAGCCTAAAACTTGTGTGCTTAGGGACTTCGTCAATTGTTTGAGTTCCAGAAGAAACTTTTTTCTTAACTGGCGAACCCGCAGGACAAACTTGGAGACGAAACCACGAGTCAAACTTGTTGTCATTGTTGTTGTTCTGAAGTATCTTCCTTATGATGAAATTAATTCGATTCCACACTCCTCCATAGCACATACAAAATAATGACCCCTTTTTTAGCAGGTAATTCGTTGTCTCAAATCTCCAAAACGCCGAGCTCAACGCCTCTGGGACTAGTGAATCTCAATTTGTCCACTCTCTAGTTTAGTTCCCCTGTAGAGTCACTACAATAGCCAAGTTCCAGTAAACTCCTTCGGGGTCAAACCAGTGCCATAGATTATAAAACTGAACAAATGGTATAATCTGGTCACAATACCAAGCCATTAGTTGAAAGGTATGAGCTCTAATCTGTTCCCATTCGCGCTGAAAGTCAACAATGGAACGAAGTTGGCCGGACAGATGTGTTGCGCTCTGAACATTTCCTAACTGCGATACCTGTACGAAATGATTGAATTCCATAGATACAGGTGTAATACGATCCCGTTTTATTCGAAAAAGACGTACCCATTTTTCCCGGACTTATGTCGAATTGAGCAGGAGAGTCTTGGACGAAAACTGGCCGGTTGCACAGCTCCTGTAAAAGAAAACAAACAGCTCTTAATATAATGATCAACTACTATAATTCTTTCGATATAGAGGACTAGGAAGAAGTATTTGTTGAGAAACATGGTAAAAAATATAATGAAAAAAATTCAAACAGCGCCACAGAAATTATTTTCCGTGAACCGAGCTCCTGACCGGTGCAACCTAGAGCTCTGTTGGCATCAATAAGGGAAAAAAAGGGGAAAGTATCATTTTTATCTTTTTTTTTTAAAATCTTTATTTCGACTTTTTTTTCAATTAATTTTTTAATCGTATTTTTTCTCTAAGGTGTCTCTCTCTTGTACCTATTGAGATTGAGCTCACGTCTTCAATTACGTTCCACTGCTTTTATTCTGCAGCCATATTTGTCTCTTCTGTCTATCCCAGATTTGCAAATCAAGATGAAACCGTTTGAAGACTTGAAAAGCAACGCTTTGAACGGAAGTCAAAAAAATAGGTAGTAAATACATTTTTCTACCTACATAAAAAAAATCATTGTTTTAATAACTGAATTCGGGATAGAGACAAACCGATACGAATGTTTCATTCACTGTTTCTTGATTAGATTTGCATTTGGTTCAATTGTGTGGTTTTTCTCTAGTTATTCATATAATTACTACCCGTTCACCAAATTATCCGAATTTCTCCGCTTTTGTTCATAGTGGAAGAATGCTAATTAAAACTTAAGTTTACCGATTTTTTTCTCTTCAGTACAGCACAGTAGTATAATTATTAGGTTCAAGCAAGCAAAAACACTCACAGAGCGACTTTCAGCTCTTATGACACGTTTTAAAATCAGACGATAACGTGACTCGGATATTTTCGTCCAATTATAAGCTGATAGGTGCTATAGAAGTAAATTAATGTTCTCAACCTAACGACACGTATGGCTAATATAATGATTTTTTTCAAGCCAATAAAAAAACGATCGAGCTTCTGCATGTGTGGTTGGAGCTGATTGTATCCACTAGTGAAAAGGTGCTATTTCCTCTTCGCTCGGTTCTCTCTAAAACTAATTGAACTCTCCCACTGGCGTCGAGTAAGGACTTTTTGAGTTACCCACCGAGCGAAACTCGGCGGAAAAGGAGAGGAACCTCCATTCGCAATTACAGTCGGAGGACTGATTCCAATTTCAACATGCTAGTCATGGAAGCGAGTTAATGACCGTTTATTTGATAACCATTACGATTGAAAACGAAGATATGAGATCTGAAGATGAGAAGTAAAATAAAATGAATATGTAGTATATATAGTCAATATTCAGGGCTCATCCAAGAACTGATGGCATATGGATGACAAATTTATTGTATTTAACTTTTTCATTCTGTTTCACACTGTTATTCCCTCATATTGTCTAACTCACAGTAAATAAAATATAGATAGTTAATCATGATTCATGTAGAAATAAAGTGTGAAAATAAATTGAGACTGAAGAGATTTAATCTGAATATTTTAGGGTAACAGGTTACAGTAGATTTTCAGTAGCTAGCGGGAAAAGCGGGATTCAGTGTTCAATGTAACTTGAATAAAAAATGCTTACAAGACTCAAGTCAGAGAAATACAGACGGAGCAACTCATCCTAATTTCACCAACACATCGCGGTGTTTCGGGGAAAGAATAAAAAAGAAGCAATTTCCTAAGATTTATTATGCGTGATTAAGCGAAGTACATCGGCTATTTTCTGCATCTGGAAGCTGAGCGAACACCAACGCTGGGGCTTAATTTGCTCCGTGAAAAAGGCGCTATTCTCTGTTTTGGAAATACAACCCCAAGAAAACGAAATCTTCGCTGATATAATATTAAATTTTAAGCGATACACATTATTTTGATTAATTATAACGGCAGAAATGCTCGAAAAATGTTCTTTGGCTAGTGGTAAGTTTCGTTCTCTTGTTGAGTTGAAAAAATCCTAAATTATCATTTCCGAATAATTATTATACGCACAGAACTAATAAACTCACAGAAACCTCCGAGGTCAAAGTAGGATGATTCGATACAACGATGCTTCTCTTGTTGACATCTAGGACCCGCGTTTTATTAATCTTCTTTTCTCGAAAATGAGCATCAACTTTGTTCCGTCTCTCCAGCCATCTCCACAACCCTTTTATTATCCTGTTCGCTATTTGCCGTAAATTGACTTTTCACATTTCCCCATTTTTCTCTCTCACCTAATACCACTTTGTTTGAATGTTTTTTTATTCTGATAAGGAACTAATAAAACTAGACTTTACAGTATTGCGTTGAACGTATAAACTCATTTTTTTCACAAGAGTCTCACTTATAAAAAAATTTATACAGGGAAATATAAAGTTATAAAAATCAATGTAGGACGCTCGTTTTCGTTTCTTATCACTAGGTAAATGACTCTGAAACTCGAGTGAAACTTTCTAAATAACAGAAGCTTAAGTGGCCTTTCGCCCTTTGTGTAAAAAGTTGAACGATGCCCTTTTATTCAAACACACGAATTAAGAGACTGACGGGTATCAATCTCCTATAGTTCGTGAGTTTAACTAGCGACAGGCCCGAGGAACCGAATTCGCCTCAATTTTCTTGACGAAAGAATTTCAAAATCACATTTCCCAAGTGCACGTCTTTTACAATAATACGATGTCATCTTCGGGGCTATATTCGAAGTTTTAAAACGCTTTTGTTGCAAAAAAGCTAATATAACCACCCAAAGCCTAGGTTGTCGTCTCCTAGTAATCCGAATAAATAAAATTCGGGGGCTCATCTTTTTTTCACTCAAGGACGGGGTTGTTTAAAAGGTTATGGTGATTACCTTTACACACAAATTATTTTAAAAAACCTGAGCGACCCACCCAAACGTGAAAAAAAGTAGCTGATAGACATTCCTATTATCCTCTACGAACATCAAGTTGAACATTAAGCAGCTTTTCCTTTTACAGCTTCCCATTTTTTCTTTTTCCCCTTAATAAGAGCTTTCCTCGATATGCAGATGCCAGAAAGCTGTACTTATAATCCATTGCCGAGGACCAAAGAGGTTATTGACGCGGATATATTCGTCACATTAGCGAATCAATGTTGACCCTATTTAGCTATTCCGGTTGCACAGCGTAGGTTGACAAGTCCGTCGACCCTGTCGACGAGCCACGAACTTGCCGCAGACAGAGCCAAACACGTTTAGGTATCAAATAATCACTATGCGCCCACAGTACACGCTGTGGAATACAAGCGAATTATAAAACCGGGCATGTGGGATGTGGCGTGAGTGTTTAACGACCTGTACAAGTCATTGATTTGCGCCGTTGTCAGGATCAGCAAAAATGGTAAGCGAACGTAGGTTCTTCGATTTCAAGGTTTCGATAAAAGACTGCACAAGCAACAATTCCGATCAACTCTTAAAAGACGAATTACCTATCGGCAATTTGAGGTATTTGACGTGTAGGTACAGGCTTTGAAGATCGACCTCAGAAGCGAGAAACTCAACACAAAAAAAATTTCATAAAAAAAGCATCACACCACAGAAGAACGAAGATCACATCTTTATTAACTGAACTAGGGGCTGACCGCCCCTGGCGGCTTCGCCCAACCCCCTCAGCGGGGGGCTTCGCCCCCCCTCGTGGGAATCTATAGTTGTTATTATAGTGGGTAGTAGTAGTTGCTATAATTTGGTATCTTGGTGGAGATTGTATTGTACTTAGTATCATAGAGTATTGGGTTTTTCAACTGGAGCAAAGTAGGAGCAAAATTAGACGTAACATCTATAAGTTTTCCAAGATTTGTAACTTGCACAGTGGATAACTCAAACAAAAATTCGTCAATTCAGATGTTTGAATATACCAAAAGATAGGTAATTCAATTGTCCACACTTTCCCAATGTAATGTACCTATCCATTTTTCAACCGTTTTTGCGTTATTCAACAATATCAGTAGACTATACACGAAAACATGACATTTTTCAACTTTAAACGTTCTTTTCATCTATTTAGTGCGAAAGAAACAAAGAATGAACCATATATTATTGATATACACATCATCAACTATCATTATGTTGAATTTGAGCAAAATCCATTGCAAAACATTTTTCGCAAAAAATCCTAGGGGTACCCCTGCGATTTTTTTCAACCGAACAGTTAACGATTTTTTACTCCTCTCTCAATACAGATAAAAATCTGAAATTTTCAGGAAAGTTGTGTCTTACCATGATGTATTTTTGTGATTTTTTTTATTTCTCGGAAAAATCTGCAAGTGGTCCAAAAAAATCGGTTTTCGAAAGCTCAAAAATTGGACTTTAACCGTGATTTTCGAGGTTAAAAATAATGTTAATCGACTGTTTTATTATGCAGGAGTCTTCATTTGAACGCCTTACACACGTACATAGCAAAAAATTTGGTGAAAAACATTTAAACAGAGCCAGAGAAATTATTTTCCGTGAATCGAGTTTTTCGCCGGCCGAAATTCCGAGCTCCGGAATAGTGAAAAATTAAATTTTCGTATTAAAGCGATTTTGAAAGCTATTCTTATAGGAAATTTAATGCTGAATCCGAATATGACGTCAAAACGGTGGAAATTTCACGACAACTATCAGTTTTTCCAGGTTTAATACTACGCCACTCCTACGTTTTTCAACTTTGAAAATCCGTTGCAAATACTTACAGTACTGTTCAAATTTGATTAATTAATGATTCTTACGGGAAATTAGACGTGGAATTCGAATGTAAAGTGAAAACAATCAAATTCTTACGACATTTGATAATTTTCGAATTTTTTACGATTTTCATACTTTTGAAGTTTCAACTTCGGGATTTTTTTTCTTCACGTTCCCAAAATGGGAACAATTAGGTGCTGTGGAAGAAAATGAAGGAAATTTAACGTAGAATCGATTAAAAATAAGAAAATGGCTAGTGTATATGATAGCTCTCGAGATATATTCCACTTTATGTCAAAAAACGTGTTTTGACTTTTCTTGAAACGTTAATAGCTCCGCGGGGCCATAACATAAAAATATAATTAAATACACCGAATTGTAGGATTTTGATAGCTCTTTCTCGCCTCTGAGTGATATACCTATGTAAAAGTGATCGGTTCAAAAGTCATTCGCAAAAAACAGGCAAAAAAAAACGTGAAAAACAGGGTCATAAAATTTCAAGCAGCTATAAATTTTAAGCATCCCCTATTTTTTCATTCAAATCCTTCCAGCCATCTCCTCAATCAATCGTATACCTTCTCCTCCTCCTCGTTGTGCAGTTTTATATATATAGATTTGGCGAAATTTCCTCATTTTTCTTTATCATTATTACTCCTGATGTTTGTTTCAAATGATATAACTACAATTTAGATAAGATACCTACCTCATAGATCAATTTATGAATATAATGAAAACCATCTCCCAGGTTGTTTGACTGGTATTACAATGTTTTAAGGAACTATTTATAGCACCTATAACTATAATAATTATTATAATAATAAAATTATTCATAAAACCTGCTAGCACATCGAGATTTTGGGAAAATTAAATTACTTTTTCTAATGTTTTTAGATTTTAGAAATCAAATAACTACAGTTATATAACCATGATCTCATTTTATGTTACCTTAATATAACTCGACCATCGTCAAGATATTAGATGCGTAAAGTGTCGGTGCAATCTGATATTACAGTACTCATTACTATATCCCGGATAGGTTTAGGGATAATTGGAACACGATTTAAACGGGGAAGGTATAAAACTGGTTCATGAAAGTTGCGAGTTGGCTGGGCGATGATCAGCGTTGTTACTAGAGCCGACGGGGAACGGGATAACCTGATGGATACGCGATGAGAAAAGGGTTTTCCGCCCGCTTAATCATAAACTCATTACAGGAATGTTGGCGGTGAGGGATGACAAGGGATGACGTTCAGTCAATCATTTTTTATTGCAGGGAAGCAATGAGGTGAAAGTAGAAAATACTTTGAACGCATACTAATACGATGCGGATTTATCGAAAGCTGGGGCGTTATTTTCCACACCGAAAGTTAAATTTTATAAATGGGTAAAGTTTGCAACGGTGAGCTTTCACGTTGGTCCACGAAACCCGTAGAGTTGAATCGTTCTAGGGTAAAAGTCCTCACTTCGACCACCTTTTATAACTACAGTCAATCATTGAAAAATAAATCCTCGCACCCAGTTTTCCTGATTGAAGGGATTATAAAACTTGGGTCAATAATTGGATCTCAGTCTGGCCTTAACTCCATTCCCGCCAATCGGAATGCAATCACATGCCCACGTTACCGCGTGCCCCAACGAGCAAGATGGAAACTGTTAGTATAGTTTGGAAACAGTCAACGCTGTTCCAACCCTTGGAATAGTTGGAACCGATAACTTAGTTAACCTCGGTTCGGTCGCGTTCCGCAACTCCTATTATCGTTCCGTGATTATCACGCAAAACCAATTTAGCAAGGCATTCACGCGGTACTGTCATTGTACAGAAATCTTGCAAGAATTTTAATTCATGACTCAATGGTATGATTGTATAGTAATAATGAGGAATTACATATTATTCGACCGACTTACTCGTCAAAACACCAATCGTATTTCATTCGAGAATTCTAAAAATAAAAGGTTTCAAAGTTGGTTTCAAATGTATGCCGAAATAAAATATAGTAACTGCGTTCTTAACTCGGTGAATATTCAAGACAAATTCAAAATTAGAAAATCCGATTTATGATTTTTTTCGGGTCGATGAACAGATCATGATGCTCCGGTGCGGGGCTATATTTGCGGAGAGCGATGAACGTTGGGACCTTGCCATATAGTAGACGTGATCTGCATTTTCCTATAACACAACGGACCTCTTGATGGCCACCTGGTTGGCAGGAATCGCAGGTACTCTGACGAACAATTCAACAATTCCAATTACGGTTTCTCAACCCGTAATCAGAACACGAACTGTGTACTGAATTTCAGCTACAAAGAAAACAATTTGCGAGCACGCTATCGTGGCGAACAGTTAAGGCGTCTGTTTCTAATCGAAAGGTCATGTATCACATACCGGACAAAATTCCCCTGCTAATCTTTAAGAAGGGACTTTCTCATGACGTTTTTTCCAGACACCATTCATTCCCAAGAGTGCAAGGTTCTTAATAAATTCAGTCAAAAAGCCAATATCCGGCTAAAGTGAGAAAATGTCGCGCTTAGTCTCTCGTCCAGTCTCTCAACTAGTCCACTTCTCAAAGAAGAGCGACAAAAGCAGCACGGATTCCATTTACTCATATTATAGCTTGTATTAAATTTCGAATAAAAACCTCGTTAAAAATGGACTTGAAAGATGTAATTAGCTGAACTCGCTTCGCCGTATCATAAATAAGGTTGAAATTTAATCCTGAGCAGTGTTGTTATAATTAGGAGCAGCCTTCAGAATTCAATCCCCTCTGATTAAAATGAACCCGCTCCCTTCCCCATAGCGTAAGGCTCATCAGGTTAGTGGGCGCCGAATCAAAATATCAGGATGCAATAACGCGAACGCCGCGAAAAGGTACAAACCTTTAATAAAATCATAGTTTGAAACGTGATGTGGTTTACCACTGAGAGCTAATGATAGCGATGCGAGAACCCCAATTATTACTCATTACTCGATTGCTTGAAATGTTCAATCTGAATGCACATTACGCTCCACTAAGTCGCTACTTTTTATGTACATATTTAACGGGAAAAAGGAATCATATTAAGAAATAAATACGATAAAATTCGAAGATCTTCTCATGATGAAGAAATCCGAAATTAATGTATGAGCTTGATACATTTTAGGATGGAGACAGACGCGTTTTATCTGTCTCCACTGATTATTCTGATCTTGGGGCACAAACTAGCGAATTTAACGAATTTCACTTTATACTTTGCCAGTTTTATTATAGAAGACAAAAGGCGGAACCACGCAGCTTACGCGTTTTATTCTGTTCTCGTACAATCGGATGGTAAATGGAGGAAAGGTATAATACAATATCATAACCCGTAGCAGGTGGTCGCATGAGCTAAGGAATTCGGCTATGAGCCGACATAAATCGAATAAAGCCTGGGCCCATCTGTTCAGTTGAGATTAGGGTAGGATTCGGATGAGAAGCAGCAGCCCCATGTGCATTTAGATTAATATGGAAACCGGTCGACGGAATCGCAGTCGATAGGATAAGGCATGCACGTTATCCATTTTCAATGAGTTCACAGCAAATGGATAATCCTAACAAACTTATGCTGATTTAGAGAAAGTTCGATTCAGACTCTACCTCGCAGGTTGATGCTTTACCACAATTTCTTCTTAGGAAGAATATTGTCCTATACCACCAACACAATTTAGTTACGAACTCATAAACCATGGACCTCAAACCGCTGATGGATAAGATGAAACGACGTGTCTGATGCACAAAAATAATCGGGATAAAATCTGAGAACAACAACTCATTAGGTCAATGTATGAGGACAGTAGACAGCGTTCATACATATTTTAGGAAATGATAATCCACATCCATTCCACTATAAATGTATTGGTTTATTATTCAATAACAAACCATGATAATCACTCAAAAAAATTTTTTTCTAACCCCCTCAAAATTCGATGTTTTACGTTTCAAGTCATGTAGAATCCGAATTGTACCATTTTAAAAAAATTCTGTCCGTCCGTCGTCATCACTTTTCTAACGAAACAATGAAAGCTAAATCCTTGAAGTTATCATCACAAATCAATCATGGCCTGAAAGTTGCTCAATTCTTTAGCCAAATCGCTACCTTAATTTTAAGGGTATGTTTGAGGGTGTTGAAGATTCGTATTTTCCAACAATTTTGATAAAAAGGTGAGTTTGGTATGAATTTTTTTATCTCTATAATATTCACTTAAAAATTTTATGAGAGAGCAACTGAAAGATCTAATTTTTGGAATGAGGACTGAGACTGGGGGACTGGACTGTTGGATTTTAAACAACTAGGCTAAAGCTAACCCCTATACTTCAGCGTATGATCGTAAAGGAAGTAAAAAAAAACTTCGCTTTTCCTTTTTTCGTAGGCGTAAATTATTTATTGTTAGGGAAGAAAGGGTTAATAAAAAATTATAGAAAATTATGCGGTACCAATTATCAAAAATTGTAATTGGCATCTCGTAATTTTTTAATTATCCGTTTTTCAACGGTTCATTTTTAGGGAATCGAAAAAGCTTACAATTTGAAAAGCGGGAAGTACATTTTTTACAATGGATTATTATTTTAATGATCGATATATTAGAAACATATTATTAAACATTAAAATTAATGTAGCGCAGATTTTAACAGGCAGAAATTCAGATTGAGGAATGTGTCCTATAGAAAACTGAGTCAAGTTTTACTTAGCATGGAACTAATGCGCATAGAGATATAACTTTGCAGAACAGATGTTTGCCTAAAGCGTTTTTCTTTTCTTTTTTTTATCAGTTGCAACTGAAAATTGAATTTAGCGCCCCAAAAAAACTTACATAAAGGAAAGGACAGTTTATATTTTTCTTACCAAAAATCCCATTTGCTCCTGCACTATAAAAGTGTTATAAAAAGGACCTTGGTCAGGATATTTCATACACGTCGCTTCTAGAGACGTCTGTTATTGAAAAACAAATCGAGTTACGGAGATGTATCCTCTTACGGACATATTTTATACTACCTTCCGTCTACATTCGCGAGGGAATAACCCAAGGTACGACTCGGTGGGTTGGTTTTAGATCCTTCCCTACCAAAATTATAAGCTTCACAGCACTATATACATCGTATTCTACAAGCCGCAAGAACGGTATATTTGATCGCTCAGGTCGCTAAATGTTCGTTATAGCGTATTGATGAATCTCGATTTATATCGTGATGATCGCAAACTGTATCGCCACGTTGTTCGCAATGTCAGTCATTTTTAATTGGAAAAGGAAGAGATTATTAACTTGCGGGTTTCGATTTTCACTTCCATGTTTACGCAGTAAATGGATGTATTGTTCGAAAAGTCGAATTCGGAACGGAGGTGAATGTGGAAGAAATGCCTGGAAAGGAACGCCGTTCAATCGTTAGGGGAATGAGAAATAATTATTTTTTATATTATTAGGAAGGGTGGTTCAATCAGTCAAGTGGGGTTCAACACCAGTAGTAAAGTAGTCTTTAAAATGTTTAGTTTGTGATTTAGTGGCTGTGAAGTAGGGCCATTTTTGTTATTTTTTTGCTTTTTAGAGTTTCTTTTTATGGGCAAATAATTTTGAAGTCGGTTTTATTAATATTATTATTTTATTTTATAATATTTAGCGCATTTTCCTATTGCTGCTACTCTGACCACCATACTCCTTTACGTCATCCCGACTCCTGGTTATCGTAGTGTTGCGAATTGCCTTTGTACGGTATTTGTATAGTTGCACACCTAAATAGTATGCCGTTGTGTATAGTTATGTCAAGTAGCTAAATATACTATGTTCGGTTTCTACAATTATAAATCTTCAAATTCTACCATATAAAACAAATTTTAGTAAGTAATGAAAACCCCCTCGTGTGTTTTGAGGTTTTCCATACGCTGTGTAAAAATTCTGATCTGCTTGACCCAGATTTTTCAAATATTGTTTTATCGTCTTTTCTGAAAATATGTAATATGGCCGGGTGGTGCCAGTCGGTTTCACGAGTTCTCCGAGCTGTAGGAACGCTAGGAACGCAGTCAGGGCCGGCCACAGATACGTACATTGTACCACCAATATCAAACCTAATCCAGTTCGGAAACTTCGTCCGTTTCAAAACCACATCGACGGCGTAGCTACTCTTCGAAACGCTACTCTTTGAAAGATTTATGAACCAATTTCTGTTTAAACGATTTAGCCAACTAAAGATCAGAAGCGTCGCTCGATGGCTAGGCTAGGTACAACTACGATATTGTATACAATACTCTTGAACGCTGCAGAGATAATTTGAAGGAATAAGAAGAAAACAATAAGTCGCCCTTGGTTTAAAGAGATAAAAGCAAATTTGATAATTTTCAGTTTTCCCATGCTTATAGTACCTATACGTTTGAGTACCTCAAGGACGAGTTCAAATATTGTATCGGGAGTTTCGCAATATCTACAATCAGTATTGCAATAACAATCTGCTCTACTGAAGCACGAGAAAATCTGAGAGTTGACTGATTAATATTGAATCGTCAGATAAGGAATTCGTGTGCAGATTGTTTCCTGTAAACACCTAATTTTGAAAAATGCTCGAACCACTTGAACACTTCATTTTTCCAAACAGAAGATTGAAATTACTTCAGCCTCAACTTTTTTCTGTAGAAAGTGGAAGAAATGAGCACGAGTCCAATTCAGCGGAGATCAATAATTAGGATGATGACAAAAAAAGCCAACTAACGGTCGTCACTCTCAAGCTATCGATTGCTCGTAAATATTCAACGCTATCGGCGTCTAGAGTCATTTCTTTTTTTTTAATATTCGCTAGAAACGAGATAAGCTATAATGTGCAATATAAATAATGAAGGTTACAGGTTCAATGTGAACCGAGTTCTGTGTTTCCTAAATTGACCCAGTTCCTTTGAGCAAGGGAATAAATTGTCAACGATCATATTTCATTGAAACACGAAGAGATCGTCTCTAGTATAATACTTGTCAAGAAAATTTTGAACAAGAAAATTTAAAATAAATAAATAAATAGATTAACTCATGAAAAAGAGGAAAACTACTTTGATTGTTTCACCCTTTACCAAATCTACGCGTTTGAACTGGAAAATAATAAAAGATAGGATCTGAGTAACGGTACACAATTACTTAATTCTGGTTCGTCCTTCGAGCTCGCACAAAATCGCTCAGGAAAAACCAGGCATTCTACTTTGAGGATTCGCAAGAGAATTGAATCACGAAGTTTTGTTCTAAATTAATTCTGTAAGGACCTTCGCGTAGGATTTTTCTCATATCTATTTTCAATTCGGATACCACTATGGAGAGTATTTTTTTTATTGGCACAGATGGCAGCAGAAATAATTAAGTGCGCAGGAACACGGAATACAGCGTGGCATAGGTGCTGTATGAGAACGGTAATAGAGTTGATTTATTGCTGCGATATCGAGCTGATGAAACTACGCGAGAAACTAATGAATATCAAACAGTAGCCCGGCAAGGGCATACACGGTGCAATTCCACTAGTTGGAATTAGCTGGTTTAGTATCCCGCTGATGATCAGAGAATTTCATAAGTGCACTTTCAAATCACGGGGCAAGAGGGGTTTGTAGGAATTAACATATCTATGATGATCGCGATGGTTTAAGGATATTGACATAATTAGGTTCAAAGAAACTCGATTTTAACTCTGATTATGAGTGATAAGCAGGAAGTTCTTCATAAAAGTCGAGTTTTATGCTTGGTAAAGGTTGTGTAAAAATCTAATAAGTTAATTATGCTAAATTATTCGGTTTCACCAATGTTTTATAAATTTTGGATAAGCTAATTTGAGTACTAGAATAAAATTGATTACCTTTGAACTAGAAGCAATAATTTTACACTAATGATAAGTTCATTACAGGAGTAAAATTTATTAGCGTTGTTGTGGGCAATATATGCATGAGTTCTGTACATTTTTTATCGCTTTATTAATTCTCGAGGAATCTCATCCTGCCAAAGTTGGCTCAAAAGCATATCAAGCATACCCACAAAACAAAAAATCTGCAATAAGCCAAGCAACAATCCGTCAGCCATCAAAATTCCAGAGAATAAAACAATTGTTACATTGGTAGAGCACAGCGAAAATTAATGAACATTCGGCAATCAAATGTCACAAAGCATTGCAGAAAACATGTGATGAAAATTAATTTTCTGATAAGAGTAAGCTGATGGTAGTATGGCGGTTATGTAAGCAATCACAACACATTCTAAGAGTTTTGTTATTCTCAACATTATTGCGACCGTGAAATCGTAATACTTCTCGTGTCAGTTGTTCGCGCGGCGATTTTGATGATCAACATTCAAGATTAAGGACAAAGCCAGCTGGATATCATAAATAAGACCTTGACCCTCTTACACAGTACTCAGATCATCAATGGGAAATACGACGTTAAATCTTGAATGTTAGGTGGATAATAAACTAAAACAAATAAATAATAACCACATTGCATGCTTGACGAGGGAATAACAACACAAGTAAACTGAGATACCGAGCGAGATTACAATTTAAAGTGTTTTGATATTCGATATTCAGCAATCGCAATCTGGCAAGAAATAGAAAATGATCTGTAGCCTGCCTCGCCTGTTTGCCATGATATGTGACAATAATTGTGTAAATAACTGAATACAAATATAATGTCCTATGGGTATGTTATTATCATTTAGAATAATATTTTCAAATAAGACTCATTTACAATCAAAGCACAGTGTTTAAGAGCAAGCCTTTCTTCGGTAGATTAAAGTGGAAATGCTCTCACCCGAAACGAAAGTTTTCTACATGCCCCCAAAGTGATACGCTCATGGACTGATGAAACCGTAAAGAAAGCATCAACTGTAGAAAATAAATCTTCAATGAGGTAGGCTGTGACTCTATGGCTCCACGTCACCCTGAAGATGCCCGAACGGGTGAAAGTCTCGGCCAGCAAATAAAGAACCGGAGAATAAGTCGCCTGGTTTTTAATCAGTTTTCTCCCCCTCACAGTCACTGGACATAATAAGGCAGTGTAGAATAGCGTCTGATATTCATACTAAGCGGTATTATGAGCTGTCCTCATAAATATCGATCAGCTGGAAATCATTCAAACGTGAAATTGGACTAGGTAACACTTTTCCTTCGGCGGCCTACAAAGTAAAGCGTGGTAACCGAGGAGAGGATGTTCAAGGATGAAATATTTATGAGAATTGGGAGGAAAATTTCCAGTGAATGAATTGGTGTATGATCATGCTGATACCTACTTGGTTTATCCCACTTTTAGCCGATGATAAATAAACTCTGGATTTTGATATATATGTCATTGTTCCGCAAACACTCCTTGTAAACGAAACGTTGTTCTGAAAACCTTCAAGGGACGATCCTATCATTCAATTTGTACCACGTAATTCAAGTTGTCAGGCTGTGCACAAAAGTATAATTTCAATCTAACGCTTATTACGCCGTTGAAAGAAATGAGTGAGCAGAATCCCAATTTCATGGCTAGGTGCCCATCATTTAGTTTGAAGAAAGTGACTCTGGATAGAATTTAGGAAGTCCCTAATTTCTTTCTTTGGCCGACAAGCAACGAAATCATTTTATCCTAGGGATGCAATTCCAGACCGTACTCCCATGAAATTGTTATTACACCCGAAAGGTCCAGAAGTTACCAAGCTATTAAATGGGCAGGAGGCCATTTCTTCAGGAGACGTTTATCTGCACGGCTTCTGCGCTTCTTGGTAATGTTATCCCGCTCGTTCACGTTATTCAGTCAAGGTGAAACGTAATACAGACGAGGTTTTTCCGAGGAAAGGAAGGATAATGCTGCATCATTCGAACGCAGCTGAGACAGAGGCAGGTATTTGCTATTAGGGACGATTACAGTACGGATAAGATCGTAATTTATGCGTATTTTATCCTACCTTGTACCGCAGGTTAGCAAACGTACAACCGACCAACCTTGCCCGATCTCACCGATAACGTAAGGACGTTACAACAGTGCCAAACTGCCAACCCGCCTGTAACTCATTTCAACAGCGGTATCGAAGAAATAGTTTCTACTCAAACTGACAAGCATCATAAGGTCAGAACGTCGAACTGAAGTCGTTAAACGGAAATGATGTAGATTCATCCGAATTTAAGTACAGGCATCTGTAAAATTTAAAATCTGTAAAAACTTGCCTACCCCAGGAGTATAGATTTCCGAGTGAATAAAAAGCCGTAAAAAATAACGAAATGAAATTATTATTGAATAATAACCCAAAAAATGGTTTACCCCTCGGCCTGACAACGGTTAAAGCAAAGGACCCAGCGCTGTCGCCATATAGAATAGTATAGGATCGTTTATTTAACCACCAGAGAGAGAACATCCACCACCATATCGATTATTCTAAGGAAAAAAAACCGTTGAATTCCACAGTCCCCACAGATGATTTAGTTCCAACGATCTGCTGAAGAATCCTTTCCATTATTTTTAGCAACAGAATTAATATCGAAACATTCTTATGACGGACGCGACGGACGCTTTTTCTAAGACCTCGTTAAGAGGTACAGTGTGTAACTAGAAAGATTCATTCATAGTTCTACCTGGAGTAATGACAATGAAAAGAAACACCCCCACAATTAGACTATTTCAGATTCCTGTTTCCCGCCGAATCGGTAACGCTCAGAAATCAATTGGTTCCCCGGGATCGTCGTCGTCAAGCTTTAAGAAGAGGGTGGCCCAGATGTGCGCCGATATCGCAAACTTTCTCACTCCAAGTACGCTCGTAAAACGTAAGGTTCTCTTGAATAACAAACCCCATTAGGATGAAATCCCAGTTTGACTTTGAACCATTGCCTGTGTCGGAAATTACTGCACCACCTGTTTCGAACAGAAGCAACTCGTGTTGTTCAGCGCTACCAAAAGTGTCACCAGCATCGTACAGTCATACCATATCACGTCAGTTTTCCATAGGTACTTGCTTTCCAATTAATTATCCAATAAAATTAATTTCTGAGTCAACATCTGTTGAAACCTTTTTATTTTAATTTTTTACAATAGCGATAGAATCGTCTACGTCGAATATTTTGCTCCACAGCTGTGGACCCTACGGGGGTCCATGTCGCCCTGAAGATGCCCTAACGGGCAAAAGTGCTCGGCCAGCAAATAAAGAACCGAAGAATGAGTCGCCTGGTTTTTCCCTTCAAACCCGCTGAGCGTCAAAAAATGCGACGACGAGGGAAAAAAATGGGTAGCACCCTTTACGATGTTTACCTCGAATGCGATTTCATTTCCCGAACTGATCGAGTCAATCGTCGAATACGATCCCTCTCGGCGAAATTGAAAAATTGGCAAAGATGTAACGAATTCGAAGCGTTGGAATAAACGTATGAGACGATATAGTGGAATCTCCTCGCAGCCGATAGATCCGTCAACGAAGAAAATTTTATCACTGTGTTTGAGCATGTACTTAGAGAAATACAGTTTTCGTTTTTACGGAAAATAATAAACTCCATCTCCAAGACGAGATCTTCAGGACGATTCAATCACTTTTTCAGTTATATTTACTACGGGGAAATGTGCGACACATAGAAGGGATCATTCAACCATTATTATAAGATTATATGAATAAGAAAAAATTCTTTCGTTTTGGTACTAAAAAAAAAAAGAAACTCCACACGGCTATATTATAACCTATAATAGACTTCGGTCATCTGTCTAGGAATAAACCCGCTACCGAATATTGCTACCGTGAATGACTTCTCGGAAGCGATTCTCATGGAATATTAATTATAATCCTTTCTCTTCAAACGAGCTGAGGGAAACTCGACAAATGGGAACAATTTTCTTCTGAAGTGTTTTGTGACCTGGCATCTTCAGGCAAGCGCCGATATGAGAGTTTTCACTCACGAAATAAGCTGAGACGTTGAAAGCGAGTTGGCCCATTGTAGTACAGCACATTAGGAACAAAACGCGCTCGGGTGATGGAACCGGCTTTTTATTACAGGCCAACGCCCATGATGCTGCTACTTGGTGGCTTTCTCCGCACGCACGTCAAATGAGCCAGGCATTCCCAGCTCCGAATTATTTTCCCTTTGGTCAAATGATGAATGGCGAATCATAAAACTAGTTTGACTAGGGTTTTTCAACCTGTCCTATAAATTGTAAAATAAAGATTTGTGAAATCCTGAAATCCTGAATCCTGACTAATGTTCACTCCATTATCCACTTTGTAAAACATAACAATTCAATAACTGAGTCCATTATTTGCGCTAGTAGAAAAAGTAATTAGTGAACACCAACGTGTTTTTTTTTTTCGACTGGACAATGAGAAGCTGTGATATTTGGTTCTTGTTGGAATATAATTTTAAATATTTCTTCAAGTTCAGAAGGGATAAGTTCAATCAAAACTCAGTGTAGTTAGCCTCCTCTATACACTTTTTTGTTCCAATTTTCTGCAACACTAAGAGTTTGAAAAGTGGAAAATACTGAATACTGAAACCGTTGGATTGCCGGTAAACCAGTTTCTAAGCCCTGAAGAAGGAAATATAATATCCGAAAGCTCGGCAAAAGAGACGCTTCGTTCGTAAATCCTAACCCTGATTGACGAAGATGGGTAGATCATCCATCTTTATCATATTAGATGGGTAGGTATTGGTTCGCGTAAAGCAATTACCTATTAAAATCACTCTACTTATATTCGATAGAACTATCCTCAAACTATCTCCTCTTCTATATCAATATAAGAGGAGCACATCACTAATACGCATTCTAATTTGAAAAACTCTTCTTCAAAAAAAAAGTATTCATCTCTAAAAACTATAATAATTGAATTGGCACTGATGCTGAGACTTTTTTTTAGTTCAAAAATACAAAAATAGTTCTGAGAGAACTATTGGTACTGTTTAACATGCGGTGGATTAGCCGAAAAATTGAGATAGTTTAAACCACGGCCTTAACCATCATAATTTTAGGTGAAACTGGCTCTTAGTAACTAACTGCAACAAGATTGGTAATCAAGTTTCCATTCGTGTAGTAATAGAAATAAACCATAAATACGTAATAGATCTCATATTTTGAACAAAATTTTCCCTTCAAAAACATTAATCTGGCCGTAATTAGTGTAGGCATTTAAGAGCATTCGAAATCTTTTCATTTCTGTGTCCAACGCGTTTTACGCGGGCAAATGGTTTTTCCAAGAATGGTTTTCCTCTTTTAAAGATAAATTGTGTTTCGTGAGAAAAGTGGCACAATGATGATAATGACTGCGGGGGTTCTTAGTCATTTCATTACATTTTGTGGCTTTTGTAACTGCCTTTGAAAAAGACGACTAACCGAGGGAAACAATTCGGTACCGCAGCGTCAATTTCTTTAGGAGAATGAATGAAATTTATTAATATTAAAACCTAATTAGAGTGGAGTTGCCAAGTCTGCATTGTTAAAAGACACAAAAGTGGTTTAATTACAGAGGCGATGACTTGCAGACAAAATAATTAACCGAAAATGTTCAGTGCTGGTATAAAATCTGCAGTTTTAAGTCAACAATTTCGGAAAATATTGATATTATAAATTTTGAGTAAATTTTACGATGGGTAGGTATTTCAATTGATGACACACATACCATCAAGAAACCTAACGTAAAAAATTGGCTAACCCGTGGATTTGACAGAGACAGCAAACAGTTGAAAAACATTTGGACGTGAAGGCTATAATAACTAAAAGGGAATTTTTCTGTTTATATATACATTTTTAATTAAAAAACTTTTAAACAATCATCTTCAAACCTTAGGTCGTTTCCAATGAAACTGAAACGGCGGTGTTTGGTGGTAGAAAACTGACGATTGAACCGCTGGGAATTCAGGGTCCTCCCAAAGCTCGCCGCGTTTTCCGCATTGCCGTTTTATTTTCTCCAGCTCCGTCATCACTGCGAACATAATTAAACCTTTGTTAAAACTGACGTTGTTGCATATTATATTATCGTACTGGCCGGCTGAATTTCGAATTGTAATCCATTTCGTTTCCTCTTTTTGAAAAAAAAAACAAACAAACTATTTAACTAATAGGGAACAGGCAACTATTAAGGATTTTTTTTGCGAATGAAGTGTAAAAATATTACATCGCCTTCCGTTCGAAATCTGAATATTTGGCGGAGAATCGTTTGAATAATGAATTAAATGATAGAGCTATATAGACGAGAATGAAAAACAAATTAGTAAGCGATTAGAACTTAACGTCTTCAGATAAAAATTAGCTAGGAGTATAATAATTGATAGCATAATCTTCATTTTTATCGCATTCGGCCGGAAGGAAAATTGCATACGTTCATAGGATAAAGAAAGCCCTTATCGTAAGGGTTGGTAGCTTATCGCTTATCGCGTTCACCTTACTCTCTTCCCTGCAAGTCTTTCCCAAGGAATAGGTTAAGTACTTCTAGCAATCTCTCTTTCGTTGGCCAATCCTTGTTTTTGCAAAAATGTCGATTTTCACTAGCCAAGTTATCCTATATTTTTTGAATAGCCAACTAAACACATACTTCGACATAACAGCGTTCCATTTTCACATTTCTAATCCTATTCGTTTCCAGTTTATTCGAGAAACTTGTTACCTTCACTGGTGTCGGATCTTTGAAAGAAAATAGAATGAATGCGAATGAATTCGCCTCACATCAGCACGAAAATAACTTTCAGAATTATTCATGACCAAGGTCCTTTGTAAAATAAAACGGGGTTACTTCACGTACCACGTAATACTAAAAACATATCCCGCGCCTTATCCCGACCAATCCGAAGTGTCGAACAATCTCAAATTATTCTATAATTTTTGAGAATCATATATAATTCTTCATAACTATAAAGAATAATATTGCTAGTTTCCCTAATGTGCTCACGATCATTGAAGCCTTAATCTTTAACTTCGAAGTTAGCCCTTCTTCTCAATAATGTTTGCGAAAGCTCATCACTTTTAAATTCCTTGACAGAATATTTTTTTGCTGATATTCTTGATGTTTTCCATTTTCAAATCACTGAGACTTCTGTTTCAAGGTCAACCTTGTTTCAAAAATTTACGATCAACAGCAGTAAATTACTTAGTAACAATAATTTCAACTTCGAAATGATTCGAAAATATTATAAAACCCAATAATTTCGAAATTTATATTGCAATAGTATTTACATAGCAGACCTAAGTTAATATGAAACTTGTCCTATCATTCGCCGAACTTTGACACGATAACTCAAATTGTCATCTAGAAATGGTGATTAACCGACCAATTAACGAACACGATTTTTTCTTTGAAGATTCCAACAACTTGATCAATATGATCAATATTATAATCAACTATTTACACCCCTTACTTCGCTGGCCTTTAACACAGCTGTATTGGGAAAAGCTTTTATAGCCGTTCTCTCATCACTTCTTCTGTTGAACAGTACTAGAGCAGTAATGGTGTAGCAATAATATGATAATTGTGACCAAATATCTTAATCATTTCAATTATTAACAATTAATTAGTAGTCGTATTTGACAGAGTCATAAAAATGGCTCACAAAAACTGTAACATAGGTATTTTAAATTCTGTTTTTTAAGGACAGATTGTAGCAATTACTAGCCACATATATTTTAAACGACTCACCGTCACTATTGTAACACATGTGATGAAGTTAAAAGCCCCTATTTTCTCAGGCGCTCTGGTTGTAAATTTCATTTGCGACGTACTCATTTTACATTACATTCTCGAGCGAGAACGAGAGCATCCACTTGTCTTTGGGTTCAAGATCGAATCGATAAATGCTAACTCAGGATATCCCTCCGAATATAGGCGATGGTGTGAATAGTAAGCTGTAAGCCTTTCTTGCCACGGGTTTGGGCTGAGTTTAGCTCCACAATGTGACCACGGTAAAGGACAGGGCGGATTATGCAAATTTGTTTACAGGCCATGGCAAGCGGTTGCTACCGGCCCGAGCAAACGCCTTTCACCAACTCAGCCGAATTAAATTTCGATTCGCATCGAACCGGTTGACACTCCGACTGAGAAAATAAATACGCAATTTTCACTTTCATGTTCATTCTACCGGGAATTCAGTACCGAAGATGAAAAAGCGAACACCATTTTTTTCGGGACCCTTCGCTACAAAAATGATCTATTTCACAGAAACGTTATAGTATCGTTAGCTTCACACACCGGAACTCCGCGTTATTCACCTAATCCGTGCATTTTTCGATGATTCTAAATGATCCATTACTTCAAGTAGTAACCTTTGATACTGAGTAACCTAAATAGTAGTAACCTTTCGTACCGTTGTGAACGATTTAACTGCACTTGTGATGTCGAGCGGCCGCTGCAGAAAAGTCGGCCTCCCGGCTTTCTCAACGCGTAAATTCCCTCTCAGCAACTAGCGTCTTGCTCATTCGCCATGATTCGACAAACCTTCGACCTCATAATGACCTAATTTATGAAAGTTCCAGTACAGTCAATCCGAAATATGCTAGTGTCACTGGCAACCTGGATACATAGCAAACTGGATGCCTACCTACTGATCAAGCAGGAATGCTATGACAGAGCAAATCAGAATGCAAAATGCAACCCTGTATAAATATATCTGCAAATATTCGTATCAACACTGGTTCAAGTTAAGCTGGTGACAACCAATATGAAAAAATTATTGAATCATCTTTGATACAAAAACGACTTAGGGTGAAAATGATAAATATGTCAATGATATCATTTCCACATGATTCCATTGAATAATCTGTTAATATTTGTACATCTATTTCAATTAGTAACTAAGCCAGAGAGACTCGGAAATGAAAAATGCACTAAAATAGCCAATGAAAATCATACACCATTGCGGTCATTTCGAAAAATAACTTCGAACAAGTTTACCTTCGATCTAAATTTGAGTTTTGGACCGTCTCAGAATTTGCATTCAGTTCTTCAACGTAAAAATTGTTTGTCATAAGAGTGACCGAGAAATTTGACAAATTTCAGTACCGAACAATTTTCTATACTATTTTCGCCCCCAAGTAACTATTCCATGCGGCCATTCGCAATGGATGGAGTAACAACCTGAGATCCTGGAGCTTGGCAAGGCAATGAACGTCCTCTTCCCTACTGACACACTTAACGAACCTAAATCCCCTTCCTCGCGTGAGAGTAAGCTTGGCGGACTCATATCATCATCTCTCTCCATCTTCCAGATCATCGCAAGTCCCGAAGGTTTTCATCTCCGTTGCACACGTTAGTAGTTCTATCGTGTTCCCGCTCTCCTTTCGATTCACAGTTATTAAGTCTCTCACGGCCTTGAACACCCGTATTCCCTACACTCGTCATGCTTTTCCGCACGCTCCGACCGAACCAGCCGGTGCCACACTTATTATTCGCTTTTGAACTACATATACGCCGGTAACTTATTCAGCGACATTATGTACGAATCAGCTACGGAAGCTATGGTCTCGTGTTGAAAATTCATGGAACATAATAAAATTTGCACTAGAATAAGAATGAGCATAAAAATTGCACCTGAAGTAATTTATAAACACAGCGGCGTTAAAGAATAACGGTCGACATACTATTTCACTATCAGCAATAAACTGAAATTTCAGTAATTTATCAAACTGCTGCAGGAAAGAGAACAACAGATTACACGACAAACATTAGGATTATTGGATTAGAAAGGTTTTTGAAGAAGTGAAATTCTAAAATAAATACAGGAAATCAGGAAAAATACCGTGTTTTAAATCTACTCGTGAGTTAATTAGTCTTATTTGAGTAAAATCATGGTTAATTTATGGTCTGTAGAGGTTTATGTTGTGGAGTTTATGTAGATGTGAATCTAAACGAGGACACGAAACCAAACCACCCTGAGCTACACTACTTTCACCTACATTAAACTACCGCTCACAATTTAGGAGAGGCTCAGGCGGATGAAGGTGCACGCAATAAACATGTTAATAAGAGATCGATTTCGTCAGCTATGAACTTTTTACAGATAGAAAACTTTGTTGATAGTATAATTTGATATTAAAGAGCGAACTCAGCTCGGTATTGTGAGAAGTGCCTACAAAAAATACTTAAAGGCTTCTATAATCCGTTGATCAACCTTCTTGTTCCTTGGTAAGATTTCATAATCTACTGTGTAAGTCAGTATTATCTCCTACCATAGACCGCAGTCACGGTCACTGACTTCTTCATTACTTTGTAGATTCTCGGTTGTTTAATCGCCTAAAACAGATGTTTGCGCAACCTGATCCTTTCTTCCTCTTAATTCTCTGAAGGTCGACGTCTTGTGTGCGATTTTCCTTCCTTTGTTTCAAAACTTATTCCAAATGTTGCATAGTAATTAATTATTTAATTTCATCATGAGTTTTGTTGCGAAAATTTCCGCGTAGATATTAATAGCCGGTTTAGCCGGGTTATTGGTTGCGTTATATTGAGTGTTATGGATGAGTCACAAATATAGCGAACCAAACAAATTTAAAAAAGAACAGTTTTAGTTTTTATACACTCAGCAGTAGAGACATATTGTATTTTACCAATATGGTGGGTTTTTTATTTCTGAAAAAGAGAAAAAAGTACGTTGGTACGAAAACTCAGTTTTTGAAGTCAGAAAACCCATCACCCCAGCCATCCTAGGCTATAACTTTTGAAAATAAATTGAATTATCGTTCGGAAGCCATTCACCAAAAACTATAAAAAAAATAAAAAGTGAAAAAAGTGAAATCCTCTTGAACTTACGTTGTAGGAAATTTCGCTACTCGCGTGCGCCGAATTTTTCCCAGAATAGAAAAAAAAAACTGTTCGAATTGAACAACGGTTAATTGATGTATAACAAACCTCAATTAAATGTTTCACAAATCCTTTTAATAATTAGATTCTTCCCTCGCAGACCAAGCGTATCGCTACCTTATTCTGTGGTTTTCAAACCTCACCTACCAATTCTTGGCATGAGGTTACAAGCTGGTGAAACGCAACAGCAGAGTTACGGCTCATTCAAATACCCGTTGGAAGCAAACGTCTACTAAATAAACTCCAGCGCCTATCAGGCCATCCTCAAAAACGTTTGAACCTCCGGATGTAATTATTCGTTAAATATGAATGCGTCCCATCTGAGAAAACGTCAGTCCACGAGGTTGCGATTAATATACAACCAACAGCCGTACCGAACCCACTAGAAATTAAACATAGGTAGAACATAATCACATCATTATATACATTCACGGTACTTGGGTTGGGGACACATTAGTCGAAGTACGAAATATTTCCGTTGGGTTCTCTTTTATCCCACGTTCTATTAGTTCGTCACAGTTCGTTCCTTGCAACTTCTATGATGTACGAACAAAATAATATAACCTCAATTATCTTCAATCAACTTATTCCGGAAATAACTTTGCTTAAGATATTATGCTCTTCAAGAAAGGATGATTGGTTCTTGTTTTTTGAGTGGCTATAATATATAAACTCCGGAAATGACCATCTGCCGAGGGCGAAGTACGAGCTGCCCGGGGAGGTGAGTTACATCGCCTAAATGTCATTTATTCTGGTTAGGCCAAAAAAATCCATTTTTCAAAATTGATACCGGTGAAGTGGTTGGGCCGATTTCGACATTTAAACAACGCTTTGACGCAGAATGATATGCTTGTTAAAAAGGGTCGTACCTATTAAGTTTTCTTTCAGGTACGTCAACTATGAGTTTTAAATTGAAAGAAGTACCAACGATTTGTGATTCGCGATAAACTTACAAGAACATTTTGTTGGATTAATTTAATATCGTGTTTTCCACCTCTAAAAACATGATAATGTTTACAAATCCAATATGTTACCAATTTTCGTTGACGACTAAATACCGGTTGTCTGGGTTATAATACTGAACGAAACGCAAGTGGAGGCCGTCATTTCCCTTGTCATTCCCGTTTGTCTCTCATATAGGCAATGGAATGTTATTAGTTCAGACGTCCACCGAGGTTTAAAATTACTTCTTGTGAATAGAATCACGAAATTGCTTCGTCGTGCCCTTCAGGCAGAATCCGTTTAACCATCAGTCGGCGCTCTTTTCCAGCTCTAAAAAGAAATTTGGCTAGCTTCAGAGCCGTTTTCATTGTACCTGGGGTTTTTAATAATTTCCCAATACATATCCAAAGTACATGAAAGTATTCTTGTGATCATATTGAAATCGAATTAGGTACAGAATTGAATGAGTAACTGGTTTTCAATTCTATTCAAACATTTTATTTGCGGCTCGGCAGAAATGTTAATTAAATGTCATCATTCACAAAAAATGCTAACAGTTGAGCGAACAGTTGAACCGTCTACAAACAAGTTATTTGTATCGAAAAGAAACTATGGCTCGCCTGGTAATATTTACACCTCTTTATCACCCAGCGTTTACGGAAAAGCGGCGGAAGCTCTTTCTCTTGAAAAGGTTCTAACTGACCAAAAACAGTGTTTTTGTGACTAGGTTAAGATAACTTTATACCAAGGTAACCTTTCTCAGTCAATTAAAATAGTTTTTGATTTCTCGCGAGAAGAGAAACCGTGACTAACAACCTCCAAAACTTGTTTCGTCTTCAACCTGAAAAACAAGATAATCATAATCTATCGCAGGGAGATGACGATTTTTGAAATTCCATGATGTCAAACTTACAATTCTACAGTAATGTGTGTCAATAATTCAACCATCGAATCCTAGTGGCCTAATTTCTAAACTGGTATGAAAACAGGAGGAGAGGGTGAAAAGTTGATTAATCGTGGTTCCAGCCGACAAACCGGCGAGAGATCATTGGGCACGCGTGAAAGCGAACTTCCGCGCGAAGCGAAAGTGATTCCCAGGGTCTCAAATTTATACACCATCGACCAGCATATCAATGGAGCATAGAAGCAATAACAACATTAACGTTTAAAAATATCTAGATAACCAAGGCTACTACGCATAATAATGTGTCCTACAAAACAAGAGCATAAAGTTTAACATCCGAGAGAGGTTGATGAAATGGAATTTACCTATCACCATTTAATATACGGCCGAAACGTCAATAAAATTGCTTAACTCAACTTTCTACATTTCGGGAAATTCGAAGCTACAATCGGTTAATCACTGAGAGATCCCAAATGCACAGGATGGCGAAGATGCATAGCAAAGAGGCAAACATCATTAGGCAACTGCATGTTTAGTCATTGGTTGAAGACATCGTTGACAGACGATGTAGTTGTTTTCTAATGGGGGTCCTTTACTCCGCCTAGCAGCTGATAATGAAGTTTGTACAAGACTCAAACAAGATGGTAACGGCGCAGAAGAGACGTATTGATACAATCACCCTGAACAGATGAAGGATATTTCGTTTCGATAAAAGTCGGCTGACATCCTTAAGTAGGTAACACTCGTAAACGCATAAAGATCATAAATATTTTCCATCTTTGCAAAACTAAGCAGTGAATTAAGTAAAACTGCGTTTTTTGAAGGAATGAGATATCGACTATAAATCATCGTAGATACAAATAATAAATAAAAACTTGCCCGCTTAGCTGCTTTCTTAACTATGGGAAGGGTGTCCGAAAAATGATGACCCTTTCTCGGTAGATACCTATTATTGAAATTATTCATGCTATCAATCGTGATAAGTGGCATATTGAGGGGACCTTAATCTATCTCCTTCACCCACCGAAATCGTTAGTTATATTATACTTAACAGAAAATGGGAATGCGAAACCGAAGTTTGAGAAAACAGTATCTTCTGAAGTAGATACGTTTTTCTATGAAAATGATGAATAGAGAATAATATTATTAATTATTTTCAAACTCTATGCGTCGTTTCGAATAATATGTTCAAATTTGACGCTAGCTATCGTACATTGTCATTAGCTATTACTGAAGCTTTTAAGGCTAAACGTCGTTACAAATAATTGTTCTATTAAATAGAACAATTATTTGTAACATTTCTCTCCTTCATTTCAAATTTTGAAATGAAGGAGAGAAATGTTAATAGGTTTAAATTCATTTCCTTTTCATATCACCATTGAAAGCAATGTTGTTAGAAACTCAGAGAGTAATAATTAGAGGTGCCATAAATTACAAGTACTGTTTCTTGGAAACTCAAATATATAACGTAACCTACCTTCAATATGCTCTCTCGTATTTTCATGCTCGCATTGTCATTATCTCAATGAACTCGAATTCCACATGAAATGAATCTAGCCACTAGAATTCCACTCAGAGAAAATGGATCTCATTGAGACACACAATTCGTTCTAGCATCGCAACCAAAAATATTGAATCTACTATATTTATTTTCCCATGGATGTTATCTCGGACGAGTTCTACTTTTTCCTACAATCGGGGTCGTAACAGGAAACGGAATTTGAAACAAATACTCAGCTTATCAGACAATGTCCTTTTATTTGCACGTCGGTATTACATTATACACGAACTACATGCGAGAGAGCAAGATAACGCCTTTTGTTAACATTTGCTCAGCCCCAAGATAATGAGACTGAGAAAATCCACTCAACATCATGTGAGCGGCGGCACAATTCTTCGAAGGTTAGCGAAAGCGTCCTAGTTCAATAAATTAGTCATCGGCGGAGTTATATTCATGGACGTTTAAAAATTCCATCAGACAACTTTGAAATGTAAAAATACCACAAACTAATATTTATAAATTATTAGGGAACATCACGTTCTTAAATCCGATACATAACAAAACCTAAAGACCAATATGCACAATGATAGAAGAACGAGTTGCATCTTCAACTAAATTGCTCATTCGTGTATCGCTACAATAAATATTTTACTATCGCGCACTATCATTGTTCGTATTTACACCGCAATTTTTAAAATTATACTTAAAGCTAGATGAAAAATAATAATAATAAAAAAGGCGAGTGAATAAAATTGACTATACTCAACGTAAAAAATAAATCCCCATGGGCTAATAATCATACTAAAAAATTCACAACCAAATTTTCTTTTCCTATAATAAGATCAGACGAAGTACAATATCGAAATCAATATGAGTATTAGAGAAAAACGGCACATAAATTTACAATTAAAATCTGAAATATAAAACACAATACAAAATCTTATAGAAAATACTGTCATTTCGATAGATGGAATATTTATAAGTAATCATTTGAAATAAAAAATTGTGAGCAATATAATTTACTGAATATAATGCTAAAATGATATTCAACCGCAAATGCTTTTCTTTTATGCAAGATTATCTTCCGAGGTAACCATCCGTAACCGGTTGAAAGTAATGTTTCATGTTTCTAAGCTTGATTCGTCCGACTTATGCGACGCTTCCTGGTCGCTTTCAGGTCGCAAACCATTGGCATCGCTTGTTTTAGAGTTGTTCCCTGCGTTATCGTGTAACACCCAATCGGATTCAGGTTCTGAAAAGACTTGTTGGTTAGTAGCTGTCGACGAGGACGACATTGAACTCATTTCACAGTCTTCATAGTCTTCGTCGTACGTAGAGTATGTCGTCTCTGCTTGGTTCTCGACCCACGAGGAGACGAGGGACGCCTTCCATATGTGCATATCATCGGTGACGGAATCAGATGGCATATCGGTGACATCGAATATTTCCGTCACACGAACTTTATTGTTGTCGTCCATATAATAATAGGCCATGATAGCGTCATGTTGAGAAGTCACTTGTAGAATATTTTCGTACGTGTCGTTGACAATGGGCTCCGAGTAAGTAAAACTTTCTCGCCTTGACAGGACGTTACTCATTGTCAAACTTTCGATATCGATTGATTTTTCATCGATTTTGAAATTTATATTTACTTCTTTGTCGAAAACGTGGTCATGATCAGAGCCTAGGTCGTGTTCGAGTTGTAAAGTGGCCGTTAGCTTGTAACCGGCTTTGCTGCTGACGGTTTCAAGAACGCCGATCATTTGACAGATGAGAAATTTACACATGCACCTCAAATTCGTCGTCATGTATGGAGTGCATTTTCTCAATTTCTTTATGAATGCGTACGCGAAATCGGCAGGAATTGAGTAAGGTAGACTGAGCAGTGTCACCACTTGCATACCTTTGTGCGTCAAAAGCCAGTTGTACAAGCCTTTATTGGCGGAATCGATGTACTCTTGAAATGCGCCGAGGACCATGTCCGGCATACTGGCGTCCGTAGCTTCCTGTCGATGTTCGTTGCATTCTTTGCACTGAGGATCGAATTCAATGTTGCAGCTGTCATCCAAATCTTCAGAGATCACGTATGTGGATTGAACGGCTAAACAACGAGTACAATTTATAAGGTCGTTTCTCTGGAGAAAGCGAAGAGCATCGTCAAATCCTTGTTTGCACATGTTCGACAGTACTTCCGGTTTGGGAGGCCATAGGATTCTCGCAAATCTGTACATGTTCTGCTTCGAGAAAGCGATACTCGTGTTGGCCACGTTCATATGGAACAGTTGCGACGATCCGTCCCTAGGACAAATATCACTTTCACCACAGAAAGGGCTGACTGTGATGGTGTTTTCATCCAAGAGAGGTAAATTATTGCTGAAACCCCCGTCGATGTAGCGGTCGCCATGAAACTTGGGAGGAATGAAACCGGAAAATATTGGAACGAAACAACTCGCTAGCAAACATTCGAGTAGATCTTCTTTGCTATCGAAATGACTAATTATGACGTTTTTGCCGTCGCAAACTCGTGTAAGAGAGACGTGAAGCTTACCGTTAACACGTATATGGGCATCTTCGGGTAAAACTTTACGCAAGCCTTCCAAAAGCACTTCCTGGACGTGGAATGATGGACTGAACGGGCCCAGAGTGCGCATACGAGCCTCTCTAATCAGATTTAGAACGTCACTGACAACATCGCCGATGGGAATGTCACAAAGAAGCCCACAAGCAGCGATAGCGCCGGCTGAAGCTCCAGATATGTGGTTCAATAGAAGATGAGGCGCGTACTTTTTGAAGCAAACGGCGACTCCAACGTGATAGATGCCGAGAAAACCGCATCCAGCGAACGACAAGTTTATGTTATCCATGATTAACAAACGGAATAACTTCCCAAAAGCAGCACGATTATCGGCCGTACTATTGAAAAATCAATTAATCAACAACGTAATGAAGAGACACGTCACAAGCACAACGAATGCTAGCCCAACTATTGTGGAAGGTTGCTACGCTCACAGTCCAACTGGTCAACATTTGGCAGAGCATCCCTTCTTAACTGCGATTGGCCTTATCAGTTCTAACAATCATTCGATCGCCCGTACACGAGTCGCCTCATAGCTATACATAAGGTGATGTAGCCTCAGAGAGGGGAGCAAGCGAACTCTGTAGTGAGATTAACTGTAGAGAGGCGGTCATATCATTCGGGTAGATAAGGCACTGGCGATCAAAATATCAACAACGGATTCAAAGAACAGTTTTGCACATTACAAAACGGTTTATGCGATGGTAGAACTGTTAATAAACTTTATCTTAAATTTTCATTCGAGAGGAAAAAATTAAACCGGCTACGACAAACGCAAAAGTGATTTGTTGTCAACAACATTCCAATTTGCCAATACTAGCATAGTGAGGTCGAAAATTATCACAGCTATTGACAATTCATCAACAACATAGGTTATCGGTAATGGAACACTGATATGATTAGAATAACAGTTTAGTTTTTGAAAAGGATACGACTTGGGAAACAGGGTTAATCAAGAAATTAATTTAAAAATTTACTTGGACTTTGTTTTTTTTTAGGAATAATTATATTATTGAAAGAAAAAACATAAGCTATTTAGAATATCTGACGTTGCAATTGGGATCCTGTATGAGAAAATTCACGAGGGACTTTTCATTCAATTAAAAGCCCTAAAAACATTTTTTAAAGATTTTTCGATGAAAATTGGAGGATTGTTTGGACAGAAATGTCGAAAAAACGTCATTGGAACGCTACAATATTGATGAATTATAAAGGAGACGAACGCCTTTTTCTCATTAGTCACTTAATTTCGAGAGAACACTATCGTTCTTAAAGTACCTAGTTTGAAGCTATATTAGTTCGATGTCCCTCGTTATGGCCCATAATGGTCAAAATTAACTTACAACATCCCACAAGCGAAAACGTAACAGTCAGCAAGAATCTGTTCTCAATTCATCACCGTGAAGTAAGTATGGATAGCGTTGGGTTGAATGTTTGTGATATTTAAACATATTATAAACAAAAATAAAGATTACGATGCCCTTTGTTTTTTCTTTTTTTTTCTCTTTTAATTACATACTTATATTTTTAAATTTAAAATTTAAATTGGTTAAAATAAGGGCACATTATTTGTGAAAAAACTAGTTTCTATGATTAGTGAATTTCCAATACAAACTGTTATCGATGCGAAACACAAAAAAATACTCTTTCTCCCTTCTTTTCTTTATAGGCCGAGATCTTTCGACCATTCGTACATCTTTGGGGCTACCTAGTTCAAGACGTCGTAAATCATATAATTATGTCACATTGGAGGAACGTTAATCATTATCAGTTGTTACTATTACTTCCTACTTATATAGATCCATCAGATACCTACGACCGAGTCTGGCGTTTAAAATCAACTTTTATTACGTCGACCTATTTAGATACTTAAAAATGTATATTAACAGACATTTTCCTTTTCCATCGCTTGTATTAAAAAATCCAGGATAAGAATCACTGGATACGAAAGCAAAATAAATGAAAACCCGCATGTCATGATACAACAACATGATAATAATATAGTCAGGTATTCAAGCTTAGTTCTACAGGTTGTTAAAACAGAATCCAATTTGATGTTTTATTTTTAGGTTTTCCAACCAACCTAATTCGCAAAAGCAATAATTATTTAAAGCTCGAGACCACTATGAATTCTTGATAGTTCTCTGCTGTTTAGTACAAGGAATGCGAACATTCTAGGCTACAGACTCGAATTTAATGCTGGCGACGCTGAACAAACGGCTCACCCTAAAGCCGTCTAATGCCGGATCATTAGCGTAGCATACCTTTGCAAGCAAAGACTACAGAGGGACTGGAAGGATAAACCGTACAGCAGACATTCAGCACGGAAACCATTTCAACAAAATAAATCCAGAACACGGATTAGAATCTTAGCAATTAGTAACAGTAGCGTCCAGTATCAACGGGTAACCTTGAATTTAATTAAAACATTCCACAGGGTAGATTAATTAGAAAAATTTTCATATAGAAAATTCATCACACCCGATGCAAGTGGTGGACTGATTTCAACGACTGAAAATTAATTGTTTGATACGGTAAAAACACATTTTAACGGTTCTTCAAAATAATTCAAAATTTTTCAAAATAATTCTTCAAAATAATTCAAATTCCAAAAAAATATCGGTGGTTTATTATTATTTTACTATAAAATAATGATGTAGGAAGATTTTGTGTGATAATGACTTGTCCGAATGTTTGTGACGTTTCCAACTAAAAACAGATTGGTACTATATACAGGAAAACTCCGTAGGAACTATTGTCATTTTATCCTTTTTCTTGATTTTCAAATTGAATTTCAATTATTCGCCTATCGGTACAGCTGGAGAGAGCGTTTGACAGGCATAGAACAATTGTAATAGAATTCTGGAGCTATTAAAATCGTTCTATGCTTGTCAAACGCTCTCTCCAGCTTCACAAGAATTCTGGAGCCATAGTAATTTCATGCCACACTTATGAAAATCTCGCAAATTCTACACGAAAGCTGTGACAACTCTAAAACCAATACAGGTATTGACCTCGCGATGGTCTCATTCGATTCGGCATCCAAAAATGTATAGAAACTGATACCAATACAACTTTTTCTGAAAAAAGTTAGAAAATATTAATTTTATGTCTTCTCAATGTTAGAGCAAGATTGATTTTGGGTGAAAATATCAAGAATTTATCTTTTGCAGTTTCGGCAGAAAAGTGTTGTCGGCGGACGGTCAAAATTTTTTTAAAATTGGATATACAGATTCCACATGCCTTGGAACGGAAAATGTCAAAATTTTTCCATGTTTAAGTAGTAAATTAGTGAACGTATTGTTATCGTCCGAAAAGTCAAATTCGGAACGGGGGTGAATTTAGAAGAAATGTTTTTTACTATACTCAGAAACATTTTCTGAACAAGCGTCGTCTGTGTGTCAGTGGTATTTCTGAACTTTTGTATATTCGGGTCTACTTGCTTTAAAAACGACTCCATTTCACAAAACTTGTTACGCATCGATTGGATCACACACCATACTTCCGTCGTATGCGGTGCATTGAGTATCTCAATTTTTATAGGCCGTGAAAAAATCAATATTTCTGACGCTGGAGGTTCAAAGAGTTCCGCACGTCTCATTGGTGGTCAAACTGGTGATTTGATAGATGCCAATTATTTACTTACTGCGTGCTGCAAGGCTACTGATTTTCGATTTATTGTCTCGTCAACAAATCATCTAGAACCGCAACAGTTTCCATAGCCAGAAACACCAGCCTTTGTACTGCAAAAATACTAAATGGTTTTCCGAATCTTATTTTTAGAATTTTGCATTTTATAGGGTTGCGGTAGATATAATATGCGGGTAAAAGCAGTCGCGTTTTTCTTTCTCAGGGATCAGGAAACGAGTCTAAGGCACGCTATTCAAGTAGCTCAGGAACACCTATACTGGAATCAAAACATGACTACATCGGTTCGCAACATGCAACTAGTAAATATTCTACAGTAAAATGAAGGGAAATGAGATGATCAGGGCTACAAGGGATTCTTCAACATTGCGTCAGAAAATACATATTCGTACACGTGTTTGTGAGCCAAAAAATGCGTTTTATGCACAACGATTTTGTATTGGAGTGTTCTTTAATTACGATTACAATAATTTTCACCTCACCAAAGTCCTTAACTTACGTTACCTCGGAGTCAAATTCAAATCGTTTCCAGATACTATACTGCAAGTAGGTAGGTAGTTAGAACTTATTTCTATAAATCAGTTAAGAGAGCAAACCAGCAAAATCTTGTAACCAGGCAAGCAATAAGGTTGACTGGAAATTAGATTTACTTCGGAACTACCGATATTACTTTCATGTTTGAAACCCTACAAAGTAACCTTAAAATCGAAGTAGCGTTGTGCCTGAGGTGGTCGGATCAAATATTACTATTTTTTTTTGGTGAGAGAGTTGGCTCAAAAAGTTCCGCCAGAAAAATGCCGTGATTAAACGGATAGACTTTTCCATATTCGGGTTCGACATTTTTCGAAACGTGTAAGACGCAGAGAGGGTTTGAAATTTTCATTCTCAAAGAAATAAAGAAGGTTTTTTTTAAATAGTGAATAGTGAAATAAAATTTATGATGAGTTGTCCTTCCTGTCGTTATGCAAGGCCTCACCGTTTTGGACATGGAAGACGTCACGAATATCAATAAATTAGATAGAAGAAGACTAGTCGTATCGCTATGTGGCGTGATTGAACACCTTCGATACTTTTCGCAGAAAAACACATTGGGGTGAAAAGATACATCACAAATATCAAGGACGTCTACGAGAACCAGGGTTTCATTATATTTCTCGCAACTCATTTTATCCAGATCGATCGAAGAAACAGAAATAATCGTCTAATAGTGACGCAGGTGGGATTTTTTTTAGCGTTCAGACAGTTAGGTCATATCCTGAATCTGATATGGATTGAAAAAACATCCATCACAGGAACATTAATCTAGATTGAATAATAAACATTTCAGGGGCCCACGAATATCAGCCAAGGTTGGCGTTCTACAATTGTAGACGATAACAATTGGTGTATAACTTTTACCTTTGATTTCGCCCATGTCTCCGACTCAGCCGTTCCTGCAGAAAAAAGAAAAAAAATGCATGAAAAACTATATTAACTCAATTTGAATCATTATTTCCCCCCTTAATGTATCATTCAAATCAATATTTTAATGGCGAGAGGATCAGCACCAAAATAATAACTGCTTAAGAAAACTCTATTCGAATGGAAACATGAGAAACGTTTCTTATTTTGGGGGCTAACCCCACTGGATAAAGCTTGGCGTTGAGAAAAACGCGTATAAGTCCTACTAAGTTCCACCGAAAAAGTTTCCGCAGCCAACTCCGTTCCCACAATTTACGGTTCAACCCGGGAAGCCCAGGATGGATTACCTTTATCATCGTGGAGGCTATAGAATTCGACGGCTGAACGTCTGGCTTCAACAGAAGTTTACTCACAGTAGAAAACCTGTTTTCTCGCTTTTAAATTCAGTTCTAAAATTCATACTATGTCCAATTCGCTTCGATTTTCTTCGAGAATATTGACGACAACCCGATTGCCGTCGATAACATTCGAAACCCTCATTAATGATTTGCGACTCGATACTCGTACACTGAAGGAAGCTATTTCTTTTGATCAGCCAAAATCACAAAAATCTAATCCAATTTATTCATAAACATAATTTTATCTAGCACTGCCCATCAATAAAACCGATGAGATTTTAACACCCCATGATTATGCAACACCTAAGCAATTAGAGAATTGAGGCCTAGGGCCAATTCTGCTAACGGATTTTTTGGTATAAAAGAATACGAGGCTACTTCTATGTACGAATATCCATAGAAAGTTTGTGAGAGCAATGAGCCCAAAACACTTTGGTGAAATTTGCACTGTGATGTAATCATGTTCTGTCACCTAACATATTATTTCAACTATAATGTTTCAGAATAGGTGGCCCTTCTGAAATTGTTCAACGAGATAATTTAGAGTATAAGCTGTAATCAATTCCGCAACCTGAAAGAAGTATAAAAATATCAGATATCTCATAAAAGTTCAAATTTTCTGTCCGAATTGAGGAGACTTGAAGATTTGAATAGATGCGTTGTTATTTAAATAGTTGTCAGGCTTAACCATACGCCGAAACAAAACGAAATAGGATACATGATAACAATGAATGTGCAGCGCGCTGGAAGTAGCGCATCAGAGTTACAAAAAGCACCTTATCATTCACAGGAAGTGCCTTGACTCGTGAGCATCAGCTAAGAAAAGCCTGAAGGGCTTCCATGTAGAACTGAGGCTCCATGAAAATTCATAGCAGCGGTAGACTAGCCATAACTCATATGGTAATACCAAGAGATATTCTTATCGTAGAGGTACAAAAGGGTTTGTCTCCAATTTCCTAAGCTCCTTTCCTGAAAACAGCTCCGTTGACGAAAACATATAAAATTAAACACATAATCAAATTGAGAAGTGGATTTGCTTGTAATAGGGGTCAAATATTTTTCCCGGGTCAACACAAATCAGTATGAAAATTATTCGGTGATTAAAACTTGCAAACTGTATCAAATGTTGATTGAAAAAAATGAGCTAAATTTTTCACTATTAAGCTCAGCAAAAAATATCAGAATGCCTCTAAAAATAACCTCATGGCTGTGTCATTTTATCAGCTTTTTATCGCGGCAACTCCTCCGCATTGTTGTTTTCGTTTCGCGAGAGATGCGAACTCATTGACGCGCGAGAGTGCTATCTGAAATTAATAATCATTCACGCGCCAAAACTTACGACCTTGCCTGGATATCATATAAATAAAAATATTCTGACTGACGTCAATGATCGTTTTCAGGGAACTGAAAAAATGAAATCCTATCACAAAATCTAAATATACCAATTCGACGTGATACAAAATGGTTGATAGGAGTTTCTGCAATGATAACGAGCGCTTACAAGAAAAGACTCCAGACAGAAAAAAAGTCGCATCCCTATCTTCTCGAGACACATCCCATGAATTGAAACTCGAAGCCAGTCTACACCACAATACATAAAAGCGTCCTTCTCAACCACTCGAACCCTAATTGGGCTGGTTCCTTCGAAACTTCGTTAAGAGAGAGTTCTAATCAGTCCCAACGGCACAGCAATGCTGATTCTTCTTTGAATAGTATTCTCCATTCGCCTACTACCAAACGGTTTTCAACAGACTTTGCAGCTGTTAACAGCACGCCAATTACGTGCCATCTGAAGGCCAAAGTAGCGAGAATTCTTGATTAGAAACGGCAAAATCTGCTCGCTCGTTTCGAGAGATTAGAGCCTGTGAGACAGTTAGGCGTCATGAATGCTATTATAGTAACTTCATCGACCATCACCTATCTCTGCTGATGCTAAAATCCTCTGAATGAACGGATACTGATGAATCATTCATAAACAAACTGCGAAAACCGTGAGAGGCTGGATGTAAACAATGTAAGCCCTTTTAATGGAGTGAGAAATTATTTCGCCAACTTTCCTTGGATGTGAATCAAATTAGTTCCTATCGTCCTTTAGCCTTGGCAAAGCCGTGATTTCATGCCACGCAAAAAAGTTCATATTACAATTTGAAAATTTTCCAACTTGATTTTTTTTTTCAATTAAAATATGATTTTTTTCACAACCATTTTGAGCTTCTGAACTTTCAATCTTTCGCTATCTTCTTTAAAAGAAATTCACTCAATGTTGACGAAATAATCAGCAGACAGGTGAGTAATGCCAATGATGGCCCTCTATAAATTTCCATGACGTGATTCGCCAGATCACAGATTGCCGTATACATAACAGAATGTTTTTACTTCCCATAAACTCAGTCAATGAAGGTGTTGTGATTGTATTAAATGTCGAATAAGAAGAGGAAGTGAAATCGGAAAGCAGTCGATGGTCCCATCATTAGAAACGCCATGTGAATATTGTTATGTTATTTTGTTATCTGCGTTTCGAATACTTGGCCGAGTGCTTTTAAATAGCTCCGTCAATTCTTGCCTATAATGCCATCACGATTGAATCAACGAACAATAAGGCATGCGCCGAAGAAAAATATTCAACAATAATTACACTAAAAACCTTTGAAACTTTCATCAAAATCAAATCAAATTGAACAAGTTATGATATTCACAACCTACAAACAGGAAACCAACAATGTTGGTCAACTTAAGCCAAAAACACAAAAGTAACTTTGAAATCTGAGAAAAGATTTTTTTGGGCCTATTATTGCTCTTCTTTTTTCCCCCAAAAGAGATAAGGATCCTATTCGCAAAGGATCCTATTTTTACCGTTTGAATATCGATAAATTTAGTATATTTATAAGATGTAAAAGTTAAACCCATGAAATGTGAATGCATTCATTTCTATCATCAAAATTTTGCGAAATCTCGTTTTGAGAGGACGCTTGCATTTGGATGTGAATAAAGTAGCAAATGAGATTCCATTTGTCCAACTAAGTTATTACAGGGGTCTAGTGACATTTCGGACTGAAATTCAAGAGGATGTCGCTTTGAATGCTCAAAACGACATGACTAATGCTGGTCGAAAATGCAAACACCCAGTGATATTTCTTGGAACTTCAACTCGAATGAAGCTCATGAAAGAGAAGAGAGCAAGTAGTGGCCTATAGAACAGCCCACAACATCACAGAACCAAAAGCCTCGAACGGCTTGAATGTTGGCCAAGTCTGCGCCCAAGTTGAGTAAATGACTGTTTCCCTTGGCTTGAGCACCAGACGTACATTTGAGCGAAATTATTCTGGACACAGTCACACGTTCAACAGAGTTTCTCAAGCGTTTATTGCAATCAAGCTCTCAGAGCAGTTCCCACACATTTTTCCCAAGACACATTCGCTTTGTTATCATTTTACCCGAGCTCATAATGTAATTGTAGATGGCTAGAACCAACTACTGGTTAGAGTCGACGATGTTGGCTCACGCATGTTCATTTTGAGCAATCATCACTCCTAGTTTTTCTTCAGCAGTTTCTACTTTTCTCCAAGATAGGATACAATAAAAAACGACCAATTTAGAAATGGAGAGGGTGAGAGGTGTTAAATGGCAAAACTTGTAGCATACATTAGCGTATCATTACCATTAGATCATTACCGAAGCTATAAAAATCGTTCATTTCTCGCTGGAATGCAAGTCTCTCAATGTCGAATCGTTAAGCAATCTATTGACGTTAAAGTTAGATATAATTGAAAGAAATGAAAATTTAATAATTAATCATTGGTTGTAACCTTTAGTTTGTTTCCTTAGTTTCTTCCGGTTAATATTGCATGAATACATGTTACAGCCGTCCATGAATAATGCGCGACAGATTCATCAGGGAATAAATGAGATAAGTTGTTAAAATCTGAAAAAGTTCTAACGACTAACATTATTTTATTGGAAGAAAGCCATTATTAAGCAAAAAAACAATCGGACAATTGTAGCTGAACGTATAAGCAAAATCAACGAAGCCGCATAAGAGAGCGAACGTTTTAGTTTTTACCCAACAGAGCAACGCTCGGAGTAGGAACGGTCGGAGCAACGCTCATTTTGGTTTATTATTCAATAATAAACCATTGTAATCGCCCAAGAAAAAAAAATTTATAACCCCCCTCAAAATTTGATGTTTTACGTTTCAAGGCATGTAGAATCCGAATATCCAATAAAAAAAATTCTGTCTGTCCGCCGTACGCCGTACGCCGTACGCCGTTAGCAGTTTTCCGGCCAAACCATAATAGCGAAATTCTTGAAATTTTCACCAAAAATCAATCTCGGTCCTACGACGGCACAGTTCTCGAACCAACTTGCTAGCTCAATTTTAAGGGTATTTTTGGGGGGTTTTGAGGGGGAGAAAATTCATATTTTCCACGGTTTTTCAGAAAAATGTGTACGTGGTATCAAATTCTATAGATTTTTGGACGCTGAATCGAATGAGACCATCGCCGGGTCGATAGCTTTTATGGTTCTCGAGTTATCGCAGCTTTTGTGCCGAATTTGGAAGATTTTTAGAAATTTGACATGAGGGTATAACTCGAGAGTTCTTGGAGCTCTAAAAATCGTTCTATACTCATTGGAATGGTCGTCAAACACTCTCTCCAGCTGTAGGGTAAGGCAAAAAATTTAGCTTTTAATTAGGAAATTAAGAAAAATAAAATTGATTAAAATTACAATAGTTGCTACGGATTTTTCCTCTATAGTTACCATCTGTTTTTTGGTGAGAACATTCACTAATGTTCGGAATAGTTACTATCACAAATGGATAGTCTTCATAAATCAATATTGAAGCGAAGGAATAATAAACCACTGTTCAATCATTTGCTGCGTTTTTTGTTTATTTTCAACATGACACTTTCAATTTGTGCAGGAGAATCATAATCTAGAATGGAACATTTTTAATTAAAGGTTTCACCAGCAGGAAAATTGTATGTTCTCTGACACTTCAAAATAGAATTATTCTTTTGAACGTAATGTTTTAACTCTGTATAGCCGACATTTGCATAAATACGTTGAAATATTTCATTTCATTTTACAATTTAATGGAATGACAACGGCTTCTAATTGTCTCCGATACCTTTTTTCTTTTTTTGTTCGAATGAACAGGTACTAAAAAAATATTAATTACAAAAGAACTCAGGGATGATTACGGCAGTGTTAGGCGAATACGAAAAACCAGTTCAACAGGTCCAGGCATGAGAGAACTCGGCCACGGAGTCACGGCCCTCCACTCGTCTGGCACCGTTGGAAATTCGTACCTGAGATTCGTCCCGTTAGATCCTCCTAAAAAGACATCACGATATCACATCGTGGATCACAATAAGGAGGCCAAAACATAATAAAAAACGAAAGCTTGTTCGAATAAGTGACATAGGGTCTGTTGAATTGACTAAAGTGGAAACACCAGTTGAAATAAATTTTTCTGAAAACATTTGAGGTGGCTTTCCATAATATTAGAGCTATTATAGTAGCTATTGTAATAAATGAATCAAACGAACAAACGCTCACGATAAAACAGACGCCGTTTTGTAATTATTCGCGTCGCGTTAGCAGGAGGAAGAACGCCTAGCCTTTCTTAGTCAAGACGTTCTCCACTATTTCTTCTTTCATCGCTTCGCCACTTGCCTCTATCCTTATTCCATCAACAGTTACTACGGTTCAAGGCATGTTTAATTATTCCGTTTTATTAAGATAGAAGAAACGGTCGAGTTCGAGAGATCGCTCCGAGGACATCTACTGAAGTAATATCTTCAAAGGAACTTTCTCTCGCCAAGTAGGATCATAAACACTGCTATTTCAATATCTTCACAAACGCAGAGCCCAAGCACAGAATACTGAAGGTATCGCACTTGTATGAAAATAACACCATTACGCGAGCAAAATAACAGCAGTGCAAGATGATTGTAGACTAACGATGCAAGAAATCATTAGAAAAATTACATACCTAGAAAAATTACGCAAGGACGTTTTCTGCGTATTTTTCCAAGTCGTATCCCAGTATTCCAACAAGTATTGAACAAAGATGGATGATCGACCCTTGTTATGTATTTTTGTAGTCGTCAATCAGGGTTAGGGTCTACCGAAATTAAACGTCTCCTTCGCCGAGCTTTTGGTCGTTACATTTCCTTCTTTAGGGCTTAGAAACTGCAAATCCAATGGTCAGTATCGGAATGTGCAGTATTGTCCAACTCTTATTTTTGCAGGAAATTTGAAAAGTAATAGTAGATAAAATTTTTATTGCGCTCATTCCTATCAAATTTCAAGATACACTCAAATATAGAAACCAAAATCACATCCTATCACTACTAGCCGAAAAATAAAACTCCAAGAATTTAACCTAAAGCCTGTATTTGTAGATTCAAAGGTAAAACAATCCTTGGCCTCGAAAGAAATCGCCCATGTGGGATTTAATGATATTCTTTCCCCGAAGGCTGACTTAGTAGAAATTTATTTACATAGCGATATAATCATGAATGTTATGATAGAAAAACAAGAGAATTTAACTAAAGAATCTAAAATTCGACGCACTGCACGAAGTATCAATGTGATACAACCAGAATAAATATTTCGTGAAGGATAGAAGCAGAGAGTCATCGATTATATCTTTCAACCTCTCGTCCGAGTCTGTCGCGCTTTGGAAAATGAAGCAGGGAGAAAACCCCGATTCATCACTGTCATTGTAGCTGTATTTCTTTGTTTTTTATCTCCGTCTATATCCCGTTTCTCCATATTTATTTTTCACATCAGTGACCCTTAACACGATTCACAAGTACAAACGACGGCCCGTACGGCTAAAATTCTTGGCAGCTTCCTCAAGTATGTAGAGAGTTGCTTTTGTTGTAAGACGCGTAAGAACATAATTATTGTCGACAAAAACACCAGCTATTGCTTGGTTGGATCGTGGAGCACTGCAGAAATGCTAGAAAATGCCTTTAAGAAGACGGTTTTCTGAGCAAACAAAGATTGTGCTCGAATCGTTCAGGAGCCTTAGAGATGTTGGAATTAATAAATGCTCGAGGAAAAGTCTGTACCAACTCCAGTAGGAAAAAAGGCCGGACGTATTATCTGTAAAGTGGCAAAGCGATTCATCGGTCCGATTCTTTTGACGGTTCGATAGTCGCTCAAAAGGCAAAGAACTATTGTTCCGGAGTTGAGCTGTGCAATACCTATGTGTTAAATTTTATTAAAAAGTTTTATAAGCCTGTTCAAGAATTATTGAACGATAAAAGAGGGATTAACAAATGTTCTTATATTGTTTTCCCTCAGCAATAACCTCCCCAACAAAGAGAAAAGGTGGAAAAGTCTTAGCTTAATTAATGTTGAACTGAATGCTCCTAGCCTCAATAGAAAACTTGTTACCCCAGTCATAAGGCCCGAAGAGAAGTTTGTACGGTAGGTATACAATATCCTTCTTTGAGCTTATAAGTTTTCAGTAAACGAATGAACAAAAACATATACTTTCACTTTTCTACGAACTCGCCTCGTAGGACTTGATAGATGAACTGTTGGAGTTGTGAACATAATTATTATGTTCGGCGCGCAATTTCTATTAAAGTTTACCTGCTTTGTTTGAAAGACGTTAATGTAAACATTCTACTAATTTCCCTAATGATGGAGGGTATTTTTACCTAATGATGAAGGGAAAAGATTACAATCAATTTTATAATTATTGACAACTTTAAACTGTTGAAAGTGAGTGTCGGTTCAATTTTATCAAGCCTTAACCTTCCTTCTGAAGTTCCAGAGCATTATCTCTTCAACTGATATAATCGTCAAGTCCCCAGTGACCGGTCGTTGAATGTAAATGAAGAACATTAACGAGGGTCAGAATCCACCATCATGGAGCTGGTATAGGTTACTAATACGTATGATCATGCATCGTCAATTCATATGATTAATAATCAAGCGTAATAATTCCTCGCGAATTCCGTTCATGAGTCCGCTCCTAAGTTCCGGATTGGAGGGAATTTATTTTCCGCCCTTCTTGATTCATTGTTCCCGTAAATCATTTTCCGCGCTGATTCTCAGCGTTGGGACCCGCCATGAATTCTAGTTTGAACATTACGAACATTGTCACTTGTGTTCATCATGTAATACAATTAGATTTCACATCCGAAACTGTGCCATTTCCATCTTGTTGTTACGTTTTGCATAGTGAGCGTCCTAAGAGAATTTTGTAAAATTCCAATTAAGATTGACTCCAGTAAATTTAGGTGGACATTAATTTCCAAATTTGCATTAGAACTACTTACCAGAACTATTGAAATCCGTATTATTATTGAATCAATCACTTTAAATGCGTCCAATTGTCTGTTTCAGTTATTCGTGAGTTTTAGTGCATTTCGCAATTTTTTGAAAAATTAAACGTTGGAGTTTTAGTTAGGTACTTAGTTAAATCATACGCTTCTTATGTAGACCGCCTAAGGGATGGCGGATTGTAGTGAAACATTTATAACTTTACAAAGATTTATGATATTAAAAAAAAGAAATGCACTAAAACTCACTACTGTTATAAGTATATATATTATTTTAAATTAGGTACTTAGTTTCAACTTTCACAAAATAAACCATTTTTTACAAAATTAACAAAGTTTTACAAAATGAACATCAACCTTCAATTTGCATTGAAAATATTGTGAGGCTCGACATAGCTTTCAATTTGAATGAAAGTAAAGGCAAATTTATTTTAATTTTATTCATTTTGGGAAAATTGGTTTTTTATAAAGTTGATAGAACAGAATAGATAGACGGCTTATTTTTATTACTTTCTTTCTATAAAATTGGCACTGTAAAAAAAGTTTTGATTTTTAAACGGAATTATTTCATACACGCCAGTTTTTCGTACAAGTTCTGCCAAAGATAGATTTTTTTCTCGCATACAAAAAACCACGAAAAACGAGCAACGCGATATCACCTGTGCAAGAATAATTCCCATCGATTCGCGCATAGACGTGTCGGCTCAATCAATTCCCATTCAACCCGAAATTGAATGAAATAATAGGGTTTCGCTTGCTTTCATTGCTATATTCCATCGACATGGTTCTGCGGCTAAAACTAGGTCAGTTGTCTCATACTCGCTTATGAATTATACGAAGCAATATTCCCCATCGAGATTCGACGATTTGAGCGGAAGATGGAAATTTACGGCGGGAAAAATTTACATCAAAGGAGTTTTTAGCTCTTCTTGATTGGTTCGAAACTCAGTGATGGCGAGAGTTGTTCAATTAGTCTTCTGTAAGTATTCAATACGCTAAACCATCGCTCTTCTCATATTTGAGAAGTACCAACGACAGCATTCGTAGGACAGAATACTAGTGAGGTACTAGTGGACTCATGCTTGTCAGTGATTTTTTGTATAGGTACATAAAACATGAATTGTTCCGAACTTTTGTGTTGTTATCGGTGAAAACCCATATTCGGTCAAAAGCTGTATAAAGATCGACAAACTTTTTTTTTACATTCGTTCTTATCAAGCTTTGGAATACGAAAGAACGATACCTATATAATTTCTATGAATATAATCAGAACTTTGATTTCGATATAATTAGAATTTCTATAATTATTATTGGAATTGGTAGAAGCTAATGTTTCAAATAAAAAATGAATATCTGCTGAGCAATTTCCTGATTATTTTTGAATGCATTTCAAAAATTTAAGGCAGGCGTGATAGAGATTTGCCTATATGGAAGATTGGATAGCACATTCTTTATTCATGATAGCCGAGGCTGTGCCACTAATGCGTGGCACTATATGCGTTTATTTTCCTTCCAATTGTTCTGCTTCCTTCGATCATTGATACTCGCTGATATTCGTGCGTTCACATAAGACATAAAAGGATGGGAAAGGGGTTTTGGCCTTCCCTCGTTTTGAAAGAGCCCGTTTTATGAAAGTAGACCGTTCCGGTTTCCAGGTTGAATGCTCGTTCGGCTGGAGAGACTGACTCATGAAAAATAGTTCTGCTTTTGCAAAATCGAACACTAGCGATCAGACCGAACCGTTTTGTAACCAATAACCCCCCCCCCCTTCTCAGAATCACAAGGGCTTCGCAAATACAGACATATATCCAAAACGTTTGAGGACATGGATAGTACAACATGTATTGGAGTAACGTTGTAAATATGATTTACGACGGTATATTAATAATAATCGCGTTTGCATCAACTAACGTTCGGAAATACCATCCATTAGCTTGTTATGAGAAACTATGCAGAAAAAGTTGTGAACGTTTCAATTTAGATGTCACTACTTTTTATTATTTGACATTATTTTCAACCAACTTCAATAGGAGGAGGTTACTATGATTAACTTGCGGGTTTTTTCCGGTATGTGTTGTCCGCTGGCGTTCAGCCCTCGCAAGTCCGATCGAATATTTTATTTTTCGTTTGAAAGGGTTACCACCCAGGTGGGTTCTATAATTTATTTAATTGAATCCATCCGGTAGTTACGGCCTCACATCCGGAGAAAGGCAAACAAATGATTTTCGCGAAAACAGCAACTTTTTACTTTGCGAACTTATAACTTCCAGACAAATCGCTCGATTGTTTTGTTTTGTCTTCTTGCTTGTAATTTATTTGCCTATCAAGGCCTAGCACAAATTATTGTTCGGTATTCTGATATGCAGGCAGGGAATCACTCTTGATTTCATGGAACTAAATAAATTGATATTCGGAAATGATAATATACTATGAATCAAAGTAACACTTAAGCCAGGTAACGAGAACCTGCTCAAATTGTTGAACACGCTAACACCGTACACAACTGATATTCATCCCTCTTGATAACCTCGTGAAAATAAACAGCGTACCTTTTTCGTCAGAACCTTTTCCCATTTTTGCGACTAGGTCCTTGTTATACAAAATAAACTGTCACTCTCCGCACACCACTGAAGCTTTCACGAATTTGAAAATTATCCAAAATTTTCCTAAAATGACCGCAGAACTTAATAACTTCCAGAAAATGTTTTCTATCTACTCTTAACAATATGGATCTATTAGGATTCGCCACAGTCGATTAAGGTCCTCAATGCGTGAAAGCGTTTCGCCACGCGAAAGAGCAGAGTAATTAGCATTTTAATTCATCCTTGCACCGCCCTATCTATGGCAAAATGCATTTTCACATTTCCGACAGTGCCTGCGAACTGGTACGAGCACGAAGATTGTCCACGAGCGAAAGGGTTTCTTAGTAGCAAAATTATTGACCTTTCCACAGTTATATTATGTTTTCTTGGTGCAAAAATTGCAGTTTACCCACGATCCAAGTAAAACAAAAGGCACTTAATGCTCATTCATCGGATCAGCTGAATTACACTTCGAAGATTAAACTTCTTTCCGTTTCCTGCTTGTACATTAAATACTAGGTAAGCATTTTTCGAAGATGGCCCCTCCATTAAAAATAATGGTGGGTGAAGTTACACTTGCACGATTCGCTACTCATCCGCTACACCTAGCAAATGACTGATAACTACTATGAGAGAAAACTGCGTTGCTACAACTGTAATTTTAATCATTTTTCTCATTTTTAATTTTCAAATTAAAAGTTAAATTTTTCGTCAAACGATACTGCTAAAGAGAGTGTTTGACTGTAATTCCAACGAGTGTAGAACGATTTGTATAGCTACATAAATTCTCAAGATATACCACCATGGCAAATTCATCAAAATCTCGATTTTTTTTTTTATTTATCTATTTTTCATTCACATTTCTTGGTATTTTTATCCATTTTCATCAATTTTGATACGTCTACACAGTTCACGATGTTGCAGTTTGGCCAACTGAACTCTTCTCTTTTGTTCGAGTTACCTAATAGTTGCAGTTTTCCCGATTCAAGCACATAAGTACTTTGTGAATAGATTGCCGTAAACCAGCATCTCCCGCGGGTACGCGGCTTGACATTAAAAAACGACTCACTTTTACTGCGTTTAGTTTTCCATTATAGACAGCATTGATAATGTCAAGGCTTTAACACCACAGGGATTTCCGAGGGTAATTTCTCCTCAGACAAGTTACTCTTGTCGCTGTCAGATGTGCTAATTGCCTGCTCTATCTAGACGTAAGAACTTATTCATAACAATTCCAAAATTACAACCAACACCTAAACTTATATTGGGAAGACCGTACGAGTGGGAATAACATGATACTGAATTACTACATTTCAGACATGCATGAACTGTGCGATTATAATACGTACACAACTGTCGATTAGAATAAAATATTAAAAAACTATCTAATTAACGTATTGTCCTTATTCTATACCGAGAAGGAACGCAACAGGTTTCATGTCAGTTCACCACCCGCCACCTGTTGGTTGTAGTTCGCTGCATGGTACACGGTTGAAAACTTATATTTCAAAATAATACCTGCAGGAGAATAACCTTCAATCTATAGCAGATGAGATCATACAATATTCGTATACTTCTTGTAATTACTGAGGTAAGGTGTGAAATCGAGAGTGGGAAGTTGTCAATGCCAGAGGCGGCCCAGCCTACTTCCAACCAGAGGTGACTGATACCTACTGTCAGCACGATGCCAGTTAGCTGACACAACAGACTGTTTGCGATCAGGCGATTTTCATACTTTATGAACGACGAACCAAATTTTGGTTTGGAACCTGACTTTGTCGGCAAGAAAGCCGGAAAGTTTACGAATCAATAGAAAGAAGGTGAAAGTAACTTGTGGAACTTACTTTCTTAAGGTTATCCAAATAATATTGGCGACTTTTAGTAGCACAAACTTCACCAGATTTTAAATAAGATCGGGAAAAATTTTCAGCGTTAAGTCACCTAGCTCGATTCTTAGAACACAGGTCAACTGAGAACACGGTACGGCCAACAACAAAACTTAGATTCAACGGAACGTCACAAAAACACGCACCAACACATAGAACTACAAAACTGGTGGAACGCGAAGGCTTCAGAGGCTGACCAAGTTGAAAGACCTAGCGGACGCAGGAGGGGGCTCCTATAGTGATGGTCGTCGCGCCTGCGCACTCACTACAGTTGGCAACCTCTGGCACAATTCACCGACAACCTTCTCCTAGCATAGTCTGCTTTGGCTCGCTGAAGGAGAGGGCACTTGAGGCTTTCGAGGCACAACCTGTATTAGACGGTGGTTAATTCAGAGAAGGATATGACGCATGCTTCATGCGTGGGTTCGGTGGCTGGCTAAGCTCTTTCAAAATTATGTTTGAAAAATATGGGCAAAAAAAAGTTAGATGAATAGCTGGCTCATGTTTCCGCTGGATATGCAAAAAAAAACGTTACCTCAAGGCAACCGAAGCTATTAAACGCAGAATGTCTCAATTTAATAACTCTTGAATTCACTGAAAGCAGAATGAAGAAACTTACCATATTTTTCATGCTTTTGATTTTAAAGGATCCAAACAATCTATCAAAGATCAGGGATGCATCATCATTAATGTAAAATTATACGGCGTAAAAAAATAAAATTAAATAACCAAATAATAAGTATAATAATAAGTAAAAATTATACATAAGTAAGTAAACATATTATCCTCTTTTTCAAATTAATACAACCAGCAATAGAGACCGAGTGATCGTCAAGTGGATTATACCCCAACCTCAGCAATTGCCGTTCGCGTCCACTGCGTCCATATTCAATACCGATATAAATATATCCAAGTATAACCTTAGCTTTAGCGACGACATTTTTTATTTCAGCAGAGAAAGAGTTGTTGTTTATTTTTAAGCTCAACTTTATCGGGTGAGCGCCCAGATAATAATTAGGTATGCTGTTTCTGCTGAAAACACTGGTGTTTCATTTAGATATCGAGATCTTTTCCGAAGCGACAAGCCTGAATACGAAGCCTACACCTACCGTAGTCAAGTGCAACTGAAAACGAGATCGATTCGATTTAGCAACACGCCTTCAACGTATTTAATTGAAACCCGTTTACAAGTAACGCCATACTGAATTGGCAGCATTACTCAAGAGCTCAATCAATGCCGTTCAGCAAGTTTTAGGGTACGTCTCGTAAGTTATTGGTTGTCAAGTCCGTGTGAATTGCTGAACGCTGTTTGAAACGCCGTCCCACTGAGACCATTCAGTTTAATTTAGACAGAATCAATTCCAGATCAATGAGCCATATATGTAACTTTAATTATTAAGATAACATTAAGCAGAGAAGATCATTCATCACTGATGTGGAATACGTACGCCAGCAAGAATCTGAAAAACACAACAGCACGAACATAAAGAGCTTTGAATTTTTCTTCTTTTTTACGAAGGGACAGCGGCAAAGCAATGAAAAATCGTTTACCCATTGAGACCCGTCGTTTTAATGTCCCCGCATCGCCGTCATACCAGTTTGTGGCGATAGATAGCTTCAATTGAGCGAGAAATGCGTGTTGGGAATAACCGAGCCCTAACCGCGGCGTGTCCTATTTGAATTGAACCTCGCGTTCGGTGTCCTAACCGCGCTACTGCTTCGACGAAGTGCAACGATTGGAACATTTTAAGTTCGACATGGCTATATGATTTGAGGAAAATCCCTTAAATCTCTGGTCCATTCGTTTAGTTCGTATGTAATATAATTTGTGATATTATTGCTGAGAGCTTCCACGTTTGATCAGCATAATATATCACATTATAATCTATCAGAATTGCAAATGGATGTGATTTATAACTGTGATTATGTTAGGTTGATTATTTGTTCAAGTTAAGAACTTCGTTTTTAAGCTTAAGTAACTATACTAATAACTTTTGAATTGAGAAAAATTACAGAGGCATGTGAAAGCTTAAATTTTTAAAATACAGTCCAAACTGCTGTTATGTGGAAGGTGATTGGAAAATTAAATTTCTGACCGAGAAATAAAACGAGAAAAAAATCCAAGCTTCATGGGCTGTGAAGTGGGGTGTAACTAAACGAACTATGAACAAGCGAGTGAAAGACAGTACAAAAAGATTCTATTCTCGTAAAAACATAAAACACCCTGTAGAGGATGGACTGTCATAAAATATGAACCGCCATCAGAGTGTTCCACTTTTACTAGGGCACTTTAAAGACCAGGTGCGCTCAACGATAGAATGTGCCCAACATTAGATGAGAACAAGTGTAGAGTTACGGACCCTATACGGTGGTGCGCACACATTGGTGGGTTAAAAAATAAAGAAACAGGATTAAGCCCCAATAAAACCCCCGACACAACAAAGCATTAATCGCCATATCTTGAAAACAATCAGACGTCAGGAAAATATTTACAGTGGGAACCCGAAATAAAAAATTAAGTCATCCAGTAAGAAAGTTCGAAGAGTATTTAGGTAGAAGAGGAGACTGTTGAAGGAACATTTCAACGAAGATAGAAATATATTTAGGCATAAAAAACAAACACGCACCTGGTCTCAGGGGCAACGTTACCTTCCAATAAAATCGGCTAAGTTTTTAATCAAAACGGCAATTGCGAAAGGCAAAGTAAGTTCTACCGTCCAATTTTCCAATCTCCAATCAAACACAGGACCGAGGTTTATTTGAAAACTAGGAATGAGTGCTTGGATCAGCTGCCATTTGATGCTACGATTTTCCGATGATGCTGGACCTATCTGCAGAAGAACGACCCGGAAGACATGTAAGGCGTCCACGTACAGTCGTTACGAGAAGCTATAACCGTAGTGAATGTGATATTATACCGTTCAATACGATGTCGGCAGTTTTCTCATCTTCTCGTTGTTCAATATGGTGTGTTACGACTAACCATCAGAAAGAATGATGAAAGAAAAAGAAGTTCTATAATAATGCTGATTGTTCTGTAATTTTCCTGCACAAATACGTTTTATTAATAGTACCTTTTGCTTCACTTTCGAATACTTGTGAATCTTTGTCATTATTATTTATTATCGCTGGGGATCGGTTTAAATAAAGAAAAATAAAATAAACACTAATCGATAATATGGGAGAAAAAATCATTTAATCAATCAGATCCCTTTAATGAAAATTTCACATAAACATAAAGGTCGTAGATCGTATCAATATCATTTCGCTATTATATCGCTCAACTTTATTCGTAACATGTTTCACATCGGTATAAAAATTTTCATAGTGTAAAAAAGAATACATCCTTAATAGCACGACCGCTCAAACATAACTTTGAACAAATAACTTAAATGTTTTCCATTGTTATTAAAATGAAAACGGGCTAGAACGGTGGCACAAAACTAAAGCAAAGGCACAATGATTTATAAGGGCTAACTGAACGTGGCGCATGATGAATATTTAGGATTAAATGTATAAGAAGATGAAATTATTGATGATAAATGGCTGCCACGAGTGGGATGTGATGGAAATTACAAAGTGTGCCTTGTTTCGAGCGTTATAATTCCTCTCATTCAATGCTAAAAGAAATGGAAAACTTATCCTTAGTATAAGACAGCTCTTTTGGAATATTTATGAGGAATATATTAGTAACAAGTAAACGGCGTCTATACGAGTATACGGTCGATGATTTATTTCGGCAGTTCGTTATTTCGGAAGTTTGGAAAGTATATACACTCTTAACAATCCAAAACAAATCTTTCATGACTGCGGGAGTAGTATTGAAAAGGAATTCTTGCTGGGGAAAGGTAGAATCAAGAGGAAATTTCAGCTGAAAATTACTCAACCTATATCGAAGCACAATAAACTAATACTTGAGATACGAGAAGAACACATAGGTAACTCAATTCAGTCGCAGTATCTTTCGAGTTTCAGATTAGTCATACATAAATAAATAATAGAATAACAATCATACATATCTTGCTGCTCAAGAGTAAAATAATTTGATTAATATAGCATTAGCTGAATAATGTGGTTGATGTATGGCACAATCGTTACATAAATATAGGCAATCATTATCCAAACACTAAGATTAAGCGAATGGCAGGGTTGTTTGGTACATACGCCACTCACGTCCCATTTGAACACACAGTGTTAAAAACTCATGCTTCCATAGATTATTCTTGAAGAATGCATCGGCGAGAATGTAAGTGGGATATCCACCACACGGGAGTTAACAGAAGAGGATGCCTGGGAAAACGTACATCCAATCCTAGAAACACGGACAAATAAAACGAGAGACGAATTAAATAATTCTTTTCATAACGTTATAACATTTTTGGTGATGAAGTGTTAACCAGGCTAAACTATTTTTCCACCTATTTTCACGAGACAAAAATTATTCTAATTACTGATAGGACAAAATGCGATTTGGAGAATATTTCATACCAATTTCGGACGAGACTCGTTAAGAAGCTAAGGTTTATCCACACCATACGGAACCATCTTGATTGGTTTTACCTCGAAAGATGATCATCTAACATTAGATACTTCACTTCAAACTTCTGTTCGAGCACGTTCGGCTTTAAAGCGGCCTAAGATCGTCATAAAATCGTCTATCCTACCAGCCGAAATGGGTCGTTAAGGACTTTACAATGGCCCTCTTTCGCGATCATTCGGGCCTCTTATCGCGGGTTTATCTCGATGGTTCACAAGCAAAGTAAGATGAGATAGGCAGTTGATGATCATTAGAATGAATATTGGAAAATATTCGCAAACCGATCGAAACACAGCAATCTGAAGTTACAGAACTTCAGTGAAAACAGAGTAAAGTGTTATTCATTTTTGGACGATAAAGTAGATTCGCGGAAACTATAGGGCACATTTTTTATGGCTGTCTATGCTCAGCAGACCAAGCAATAAAAAAATGAAAGAATGTACCGCATCAGGCAAGACCTTGAGCAAAGGATGGCAGCGGGCCAAATGTTTGCGTCTCCGATAATACTTGATCGTTGAATCCTAAGAATTAGTTTTTCATTCACGGCTGTCATGGGGAGTAACCTAGCTGGAATAGTGCGTTTCTAACATCTACATAAATATACTTATATGATTCTACCACAACATGCTTATCATGGAGATGATTTGAATAAAACTAAGAATTCCATGGGTTGTGAGGGGGAGAAAAACCAGGCAACTTGTTCTCCGATTCTTTATTAGCTCTATTAGTTCAGGCATTTTCAGGGCGAGTTTCTTTTTCCACAGCCCATGGACATCAAATTACTTCGCAAACATGGAAGTGAAAATGCGACGACAAGAGAAAGAAAAACTAATAACTGCTTTAATATATGATTTGGTACAAGGTTATCAGTTATAGATTTAGTTATAGAGCTTTTTCAAGAGGAAATTCATGTTGGTTGAGGTTATTCTGCCGAAGGCTTGATTATTTCCAAGCGGCTCGTGTATGACCACTATGCAAAAGCATAGGAAAGGAAAGGATTGATTCAGGTGACGGAAGAATTCACGGAAATGGAAAAACCGGACGCGATTGGATTGGTTGAACTCAAAGGCAAACAAAACGCGAACGTAGCTTCCAAACCTGGCCGAAGAAAGATTACCGACCAGAAATTTCTCCGAGCAAAAAAGGGGTTTAGTGCTCGTAATTAATACCGGCAGAATTTCAAGCAAAAACTACAGCATTATAAACCGACCCATCCGGTACCTTTCGGCCCTCGAGTGGAATGGGGTTGAAAGAATGCAAAACCCCAAAGCAACGAAAATTGCTTGGAGCTAAAAAATGCGTTCACTTGATTATTGATCGACCGTCTTCTGTAACAGCCAGGGTTACAACTCCAGGAAAAATAATGTGCGGTTCAAACCAGGTATGATCGTGGCCAAATAATGAATCAGCAAGTAGTCCCGAATTCGTGATTTTTGCATCCTGATGAGAATCTCTTAGAGAATCTCTTATTACGAATCGAACGCCACGCTATAGTGCCTACAATGAAAATCTAACCATTCCACGGGATAAAAAAAAAGTTACCATGTTCACCACTTGATCGAATGAAATAGCACTGAAAGTAATAATAGAACTATAAGAAACGTAGAACTGCGAGAAACCGTACACAATGCAATTAGGTACCTGAATTAAAACCGTTCTCGAAACAACGTTCATTTTATATACACCTCCGGATCAACGTTACCAGCCAGTTTCCGTTTTAAATGAAATGCGTACTTGATTCCCTACGCTCTTCAAATTACATTGTTCACCTCTATATACCCACTCAGGTTTCGCGTTTCAATAATTGGCTCATATTAACTTGGGTCTGGAAGAGTTGTTTTTAACACTGAAGTACAGCTAAATAATTCATATTGGAACGGTAAATCCAAACAGAGAACGCTGAGTGCAGAAAATGGGTCAAAAATTGAATTAATTCGAGCTGAACGCTCGAGGTGTTTACACAAAGTGAAAAGGGGATTTCAACTCAATATTGCTTTTGCTAGCTGAGCTATACCAGAGCCGGATCGTTTGGAAATGGAACCATACGGTAGAAAAACAGCAAGTTTGAACCCTGCATTCACGTCTATGATAAGCGTCAATGGTTTTCAGAAAGATGGAAGAATGGAATAAATAAAAAGGAAAAAGAAAATTCAAAAAAATGAAAACAAGCTAATCTAAGCAAAGTTAGCTATTACACAGCTAAAAGCAAGTAACATAAATCCTAACGATTGCATAATAAACCAATCGAACAATTGGCCTCAAAATTTTATGTGATATTATGTTCCAATAATGAAAAACTCAGCCATCCGCCATATGGCTTTAGCACTTTTGTAGGAATCAATATTAACTAAAAAAATTATATTACCATCAAGCTCTGTTTTTTGAACCAAGGATTGCTTGGTCGATAGAAATTTGAGGCCACTTTTTCGATTGGCCTCTTTTTTTAACCAAGGATTGCTATAGCCGGCTTCGTGGATGGAACAGTTAAGTTCGACTATAACAGGCGTGGGTTCCCAACTCAGCTACAGAGCCGGTGAGGCCAAAAATTAAAAATAGGGGCAACAAAATCGCCTTAGTAGAGGGGTTGTGAGGGGGAGAAAAACTAGGCGACTTATTCTCCAGATTTTTAATGGCTGGCCGAGCACTTTCGCCCATTCGGGCATCTTCAGGGCGACGTGGAACCATGAGGTCCACAGCTGTCCACAGCCTGTGGAACCTCATGGTTCCTGAAGATGCCCGAATGGGCGAAAGTGCTCAGCCAGCCATTAAAGATCTGGAGAATAAGTCGCCTGATTTTTCTTCCCCTCACAACCTCTCTACTACAACTTTATAGTAGCTTTATTTGGAATATTTTTGATGTGTGAATTAAGGTTTTGTGTAATGAGTCCCGACGCGATGTTTTCGACAGTAAAAAAAAAAACCGTCGTTCGGGGTTGATTAATTTTAGATTAATTCAAAGTTCGATTTGATTTGGTTTATTTCAAATCATATGATAGAAAATATAAGTTGAAACAAAATATTAAACTGAACCACAGGTAAATCTGACAGGAGCGGAAGGAAAAAGTTGTCAAAACAATGTGAATGTTCTAAAGACGTAGGAAGAGCCCGAATGATACTTTAAAACCGTTAAACCTGTAAACTGATACCGAAAAATCCCTACGACAGCTCAATAAAGATGGTCTATTGTTTATCCAAAATCGCCGATTCACTTTAGAGGTTTTTTAAACTGAGGATTTATTTTAATCGTCAGCTCGTCGAACAGGTCACGATGATAAAATGTTTCAATCAATTTGGAAAGGGTAAACTTGGTTGAAAGCTCAGCCTGCAAGCGACGAGACGAGATCCAGACTAAGCTTCGGATGATCGATACCAACCACCTTCCAGCCTTCTTCAGTCTGGCTACCCCAACGTTCTTCGATAACAGCTTTCGCTTTGCAAGATGATTTTAGACCACAAGGAAATGGGATGAGAGAGTCAAAATATCGCATCGTTGCTTAAGCCCGGTAGAAAGTAATAAAAGTGGTATCAGTAGGTTCCAGGAGCTCGAAGGATAGGGTGAACCTCGTTAGATTGCAGTATAAAGATTGTCGGGAATTCGGTGGTAGCAAAGCGTTTCTCCACTCACTATAGTAATTATGAGAGGGCTTCGTCCATTTTCAATTTAGAGGGCAAACTTAGATGGAGATGGTCGGTTTTTCATAATTTTATTGTTTCAAATACGCTGATGGAACTCTCGTCAGAAGGAGATCGAACCCCGCTGGTTATCATTGCAGATAATAATGCTAGAACGTTATCATTCATGCCAAAATATTTCATAAACTTAAAAAGTAGTACATAGTAATAGCAATAATCAGTTGGAGAATTGAGATCAGTTATACTGCCTCTGCAATAACCTTCAGTCCTCTGTCGACATAATTTTGATACGAGAGAGTACAATACACTATTCGTGGAAGTCAAATGAGTAGTAGAAAACCCAAATGCCTATCGAACAATGAGCGCAAGTTCTAAACTTGGACGAAGAACGAAGGCTTTCATTCGCGCAACGGTTTACAATGGCGATACCCTGAGGAATAAAGACATTCAAACAAATGAATCAAAGATAGCCTGCCAATGAAACAATAGCATAGACAATACCTGGAGTAAAAGAGGAAGTCTCGACGTCGCCCGGCGCTATTGTTATGGGACGTTTCACGTGTACAATAGTAGGAAATCCGAACGAAAATATTTAGAAAAGTGAGATGGCAGCAGCCGAAATTTTCTATACCCCAGAACTCGTCCCTAAATTAGATCGTTTGAAAATCTTTCAATCACTTTCAAATAGTTTCTGGGGTGGCTGAAAAGAAATTATTGCTCTATTGTTTTAGTACCAAACATTGAATCAAAATTATTCGGAACACTGACCCAGTTGTACCTCATGAAAGAATGTAAATTACGAAAATGGACAACAAATCACGTAAGTTGTAGAGGTGAGGGGGATATAAACTTGGGCGAAAGATCTAAGCGAATAAAAGGAACCACGAAGAAAAGTCTCCTAGTTCATCTTCCCTCAAACCAATAACTATGTGAAAAATTAGAAGAATAAAATAAAAATATATATTATTATTTCGAAGAACCCGAAAGCACGAATTAACCATGAAAATTGGCTGTGAACCCGAATTTTTTCAACCCAAGAATCGGACCACCCAACAATATAGTAAGACGGTAAAAATCCTTTCACTACTTATTTCTTGCACATAAAATATCCAGAAAATCGCGATTTTAACCGAATTGTTCGGCATCCAAACTATTGCACGTTCATGAATTAGATGAGAGAGGAACTTGAGTATTGTACAAATCGAGGAACGTCAAAGCTCAGGGTTAGGCGTCGACGAGACCACAGCTGAGTCTTCCGTATCCGAAACGTAGCCTTCTTCGTGAAGGTAGCGAGTAGGGTATAGGATCAACGGTTCTACGGAGAGCGCTACCAAGTCTTTCTTTGGGTAGAACGAGTTCCACTCTTCCCTGAAAACGCAACAGTTAACTGATCGCATCGATCGATAGACATAAACATTCGAATGGTAATAGAGATTCGAAATACTCACGACGGATGTTTGCCGTAGAGAATCGGAAGATATTCGTCCACTGGAAGGAGGTTCTTCATCGGATCAGCCGCTATAAGTTTGGCTGCCCCTCTGGCCGACAGAAGGTAGCCCAGCGTCCAATAGGAGTATCCAGCCCAAACCAAGTGGTTGGTCCCCTCAACAGGTTCTTCGTTCTTCTCCTCCAATTTCTTCCTTCCAAGATATCTGTCAACAAAATGTTGCTGCAATTAAATATCAACGCTGCAGTGGAAGCCATGGATAAAAACATTGTTCCTCAATCTTTCGGAGATAGTCAAGTCCACCAGAATAAATTGTCGGCCACTTATTATTCCAAGTATATCAAATAAAAGGTCGAACCCATAACTCCACATAGCCCTGAAGATACCCGAATGTGCGAAAGTGCTCGGCCAGTCAATGAAAATTTGGATAATGAGTCGTCTGGTTTTTCTCCCCTCGACACAACAACATAATTCACAAATAGGTAATACATGACCAACACGTAGCAGCTACACCTCCATCTAAAAAGAGATGCGCTACCAATACCACGCTTTTTTCAACAGAAACGGATTCAGAGAGAGACCGGACTGAAATGTTTGGCTTGAGATAGAACAACGAGTGTAGAAATGAATTCACGGCAAAACCTTGCGTTTTCTACGTTCCCCGTTTTCATTATTTTAAACTGATAACATTCTACGCGAGCTGTTGAGCTGGGAGTTGAACAACAACCTAAGCCAGTATAAAGCTTATCCGACATTAGACTTTTGAGAACAAAATGAACACCTAAAAAGTGCTGTGGAAAAAATAAAAAACAAAGGCCAACTAAAGTTGAACTAATAAGTGAAACGTCAGCATAATTTACGATGAAATCAAAATTGCTTTTATCGTTGGAGGAAAATTCAGAATAATTATTAACTTCTAGCGAAAGTTATGAACCAAAACCTGAGGGAGAGTGATGAAAAATTAACTTCCTAATATTAACAGTCACAAGCGATAAAAAACGGCATAATAAGTAACCATCGAGCACAATCGTTACGATGATGTATATTTGATGTCCAACCACTGGTCCTGAACAAAGCTACAACAGGGAGCGCTGAATACCAAAGAACTTAGTTTGCAGAATGAAAATTACGAAAATATGTAGTCAAACAGTCGTAAACCAAATGATTCTACAAGCCCCTGATGAGGCTCGAAAAGGCAAATAAATAAAAGAAATTCAGAAACCCTGGTGTTTCTCCCTCTCAACCCGAAGATGGAAAATATGTAATATTCTTGAAGAAACGTAAATCTTTCAAGTTTGAGTGAATAAAAAATGAACATGGGCTTACCGAAGGTGTCCCAGAAAACAACTCGAAGAGCGGGCTAAGTTGGAAAATACACTAAATTTCCATACTGCGAACGAGCGGAAATGAAAAGAGAAAAACCGCTGCGTTGTCATGGTTCATCTACAATTCAGAATTTCCGTTTTTGTCTCGGCGTAAATACTGTTTGGCAACTCTCCTATCTGAGCCAGGCTAGAATACGAGATACATCAGAGCAACCATCATCAACACTGTTTTTTAATCAAATCAACTGTTTCCATAATCGAGCCATTAAAAAGTAACTGGTGATATCAAATTGATATCTGAATTTTCGTTTCAACTTTACTTTAATGGACGTTACTTTATCAAGTCGAAAATAATGTCAGTGCGGTATTAAAATTTCAATCAATTTTATGAATAAATTTAACGAATTAAAGTACCAGAATAAAATGCCGAAGAATAATGAAGAGGCGTATACGAGGTTTACTCTTAAACTGGAAGAATCGATCGACCGACACACTGAACAGGTTGTACGATGTAAGGAAACGACTAAAATTATTATCATTATTATTAATGTCCAGGGGTTATGAGCAGTGTCTATAGAATAGTTGTACTTCTATTACTTCTATACTCACTGGTTGTGAGGGCGAGAAAAACCAGGCGACTCATTCTCCGATTCTTTATTGGCTGGCCGAGCACTTTTGCCCGTTCAAGCATCCTTAAGGCCTCAGAGCCGTGAACCCTATGGCTCCACGTCGCTCTGAGGATGCCCGAACGGGCGAAAGTGCTCGGCCAGCCAATACACTAAAATTATGTTATGCACTTACATTAGATCCCAGTCAAATGACAGATTGCGAACTTCTTGAAGTAGTGAACGCATTTTTTGATTGAAAAACGGCTCAAACCGCACATCGTCTTCGAGGATGGCAGCTACTTCGTAACCTTTGCTTCTCACCTGATAGAAAAGTAGACGGCACGACAAATGTAAATCACAAAAGAGGGAATCGTTGTTTTATTTTAAAATAAAATAAATAAATATTTTTTTTTTTGCTGAAGATAATAGTTGTTATTGGTGCAAGGTGCCTGCCTAGTACTGGCACTGAGAGATTGAGCTGTAAGTATAAACTAAGCAAACAATGGAAGATAAGTGGTAAATTACCTCGTCCCACAGGAAGTAGTGACTCAAAAAACATCCGATTTCCCCTTTTTTCATCGGTCTGGAATATATAAAACGCATTAACTGGGTGAGGACAATATTTAGACTCAAAGGTGACGTTGAGCACTAATGTATAAAGAAAAAAGAACAAACCAGAATTGACAGAATGACAAATAACCTCATAATTTCAGAAGAGTTGAGGGTGCCACTCTGAGCGCGAACGGTCGCATTAATTGAAGGGAATTGAGTCTAATTAAATTTTCTATAGAGGACAATACTGCAACATTTCATTCAACTCACCACTTTTCTGTCAGCACATAGAGAACAATTACAGTAAATGAAAATGCCACTCTTGAAAATCTCTACAGAAAAGGTCGTTTTGAGATATCTTCCCGAAGCCTTGGAATGCGGCAAACTGCGTGGCCCGCTCTACCTCCGTAGACATTTTCTAGACGCCTGCCGAGGCGTTATCCACGGTCTTTCCGTCAGACCATTTAAAGTACGATACCATAAGGCATTGTAAAGCTTTTGCATAAGTTGCGTGGGTTTTCAGCCATTTTAAATTAGCATAAAAAAATGCACCAACACTAGCGAGTAGGGAAGCGATTATTTAATTAACTATCTTCATACTTTTCATTGCATCTTGACCGTGGGTATACTTTTTGCTCTAGGCTCTCGATCTAAAAGACGACGTAGATCTTGCTACTTCGTAGACATATTTATTTATATGCCACAGAGCACAACTAACTTCTTAAATTTCAGCGATTTATTCCCTCACCCTGTCCTTATTTTATGTTACGACCTTCTTTCGGAAGGTACGTGCCTTGAATCGGTAATGAAATCGTTACAAGAATAATCGACTCCTCCTTCTGGCAAGCGAATCCTTTTCACCGAAGCAATTTTAGTGATTTTGCTGATTCTACGGAGGGAACGGTATTTACATCGAATAACACGGTAGCTGATGGTAGATGCGCACGTTGAAAAAACGAACAACATTGTAGAGTCAGTAAAATATATTATTATTCGACAAAGTGCGTTCTCATGCTGAAATTCTTATATCACTATAATTTCAAACGTCCTATTCTTTCTCAGGGTGATTCATAGGTGACGAAGGTTTACGCTCACCCTTTTCCAGGATAAACTGTTCTATCAATAAAAATGACAGCTACCTCGGTCACCTATCTTCATAAAATATTTAAGAGGCACTTGAACCGGATTTATATCGCAGTATACCACTCAAGATCAAGCGTAGCGTAGAGCGTTTCTCAACTGCTGATCTCAACTCCTCCCACACAAATAAGAATATATTATATATTTGCGCTATATATTGCGCAGCTACTATATTGAATTAGCGCGAATGTATTAAGAAGAATTCGATTATTGAAAAATATTCGAAATTTCAGAGTACTTTACCTTGATTTTATTTCGTGAAAAAGAAGACTATAGATATTCAATGCATAGCATACCTTTTATGGAACGGATCCTTATAACCAGGCATAAGTTTCACCCCCAGTTTCTTGACATCTTCGTCGGTCAACACGCTGTAACAAACAAAATAATTATGTTGTTTTTGAAACGACAGCTAGATTGAAATTTACAAAAGCTCAGACTATATTAATACACTGATTGTCACGTTTTGACAATACAAGAAGATGAAATTAGTCGTTTTTGTGCACCAATGAATCTTTGTTTTAAAAGAGGAATTATTCAGTAAGTGATAAAACAATCGTTCCGATACATCGCTTTCCATTTCTACGGTAAATAAAGTAAAAGCATAACAACGTTACGCACAAGGTTACGAAAATGTTACATAAAATATCTATTACATCCTTGATATGATAAAAGTTTCGCAATGGTAAGTTCAAACGTAGTACTTCCATGCCACTGGATCAGTAGATAGGTACGACATGATGTGCCATTTTTCATAGCCATTGAGATTAAAAATGACCTCGTCGAAGAATTTTGCAGAGGCATAACACGTAACGCTCTAATTTCTACTAGATAAAGCCCACATTTTCGATGAGAAAGACCATTCAGCTAAGGCCTAACAATGGATGGAGTTGATAGTGAGGGTCAGATCGCTCAAGTTCGAATTGAGGTAGTCAACAACCAACTAAGTTCGTGACAGTGTCTTCAACATCGTTTGGCACCCAACGTAAGCGAAAACAATATCCCAATTGGATAATTATTACAGACAGAATCATCTTCTCGCACGATTACTAAATGAATAACATTGGGATCGAATAGTGATCCAGGCCTGACAGACTTTTCGAACCCGCCGAATTGCATAGAATGAATGTGATATAGCAAATAGAAACTTCTGAAGTACGGCGGTTCGGAGGAACTAGTAACTAGTGGTGCTTTGGAGTTCTTGAGATCAAGCGCGAGAATGATAGTACGATGAAAAACTAGCCAAACACGTTTTACGCAAAATACCTTGCACAGAGAAGTCAAAACCAATTTTTCATAGATAAAAAGGATACTTTTCTAGTTTCGAGTTAGCTTGTGGATCGCGAGTCGAAATTTATCCAAGATATATCACATAGCTCGGAGGAGTTTCTGGGCGGAAACGAAAAATTCATTATTTTTTAAATAAAACTTCGTAACGTAACGCGCGCCAAAAACTAACGAACGAAAACCGCCGCTTTGGACTATATTCAAATTATTTACACACATGCATTTCGATTACTTAGAACCTTAACGTTCTCCTAATGTCACGCTCTTTCTATTATTCCTTACTATCTATAGCTTTCTCAATATCTGTGAGAAAATGAACTTGATTCCAACAGATGGGCTGAGAGTTTTTCAATTGTACTCTTTTGAAGTCATTGCGAAAAATAAAGACATCTCTCACAAAGCTTATAGCATCGGTTTGAGCTTGAGAATTGGCTAAATTTATCTCGTGGTAGGCAAGGAAGACTGACAGAGTGGCGAACCTCAGCTTTGCGGATCTCACCTTAAACGTCCGTCCGTGCGCCTGACAGGCACTGTATCATTTAGCTAGTACCTAACCTGAGGGAGCAGTTGATGCGGTCTCCAAGTTGGCAAACGACCAGGTAACCGTTTCCACCCGTCAAACGATAAAACAACTATACAGCGCAACTAAACTAAAAACAAACTAATTTTATTAAAGCTATCAAAATTATCGGAGAATGAGACTCTCGGAAAAAATATCTTGAAGTATTTTAATAATTAAACAAAGAGAGCAGACCGAGGTGAGCTACTTATTCATACACTTGGGTAAATGTTGAAACCACCTGATGATTCTTCATCCCGGCCATCAAATCGTTAATGTACTGTGACTGTACCCCCAGAATTAATTTGCACTTATTTTGTCTGAAAACAAATTTACAACACCAAACACTTTCCCCTTCACCCTCAAACTACAATTTCCATAAAAAAATACCTGCGAGCCAGGATGCAGATACATAAAATCTGCCGAGTTCGAGAACTAGATATAACATCCTCCACCCTCGCCCGTTCATTTTTATTACAATCCTGACACAATGGACTGACAGATAGTGGAACGTATGAACCCAGATCTCCCAGACATTTGAAATCAGAATTAACCACGGTCTTTAGTAATGAACATTATGTCAAATTCCACCTAATTCGACACAGAAAATAGCCGAATCCGTTCCGCTATCCACATGCCGTGAGTAAAGTTAATCACCCTCCCACAAAAAAAAACTCGATTTTTACAGAGCTGAAACTGCGTAGAAAATGTAACATGCCATCAGATTGCCACGCACGTTTATTGAATCCAGTGAGGCGATTCTCATATTCAGGTCAAAAAAAGTCAAGCGCGTGAATTTCAAGATCGGTTAGGAAAGGTGCAACGCAAAGAGTATAATAATAATAATGCAACGTTGTTTGGAAGCAGAGATATCATTATGCACTAGTTACTCCTAATGGATAAAATGCGTGTTCCAAAGTAGGAGAGGTGTATAAACCGTATAAACTATCGCTCAATCAATTGCAGCCACTTTTTTTCAAAGAAATGTAATAAGGGTAGAACAGAGAAACTTTAACCACAATCAGATAATGGTTTCATGTCGCATAATGAGGACACTGAGTCACTCTACGTTAGTGAAAAAGTATTTCGTGTGGGCGAGTTAATTGTGTGCGGTGAGCGCATAGTGATTTGGCCCATTTATCATCTTTGGGGCAGCAAAATGAGCATTATTTGTCGAATATTTTCAACTGGTCCTCCGTCAACAGGGGGGAGGACTTTGGTATTCGAAAGTTTATAATGGTGGAGACAAATAATGTGATGAACTGAAAGTATCGAGTGACTAAAAAACTAGCCTGACGTCATTGTTCGTAGAACATCAAGCTGTTCATTGAAATGTCCACAGAACTTCAGCCCCGAATTGATTAGAACACCAATTGCCAGTTGACCAAGGAACCAACCCCGCTCAGTGATCGAACGATAGTGAATTACAATAAATTGTAATTGTTTATTGGCTGGCCATCATCAGGAAGTGGACCCGATGGCTCCACGTCGCCCTGAAGATGCCTGAATGGGCAAAAGTGCTCGGCCAGCCAATAAAGAATCGTAAAATGAGTCACCTGGTTCCCCCCCCCCCTCAAAACCCACGGACATCAAAAAATGCGACGAAAAGAAAAAGAAGTGTCATTAATGGTTATCAGCAAAATTAAACTCGAATGGGAACCAATTTTTTTCTACTTCGCGCAGCTCGATTGAACACTCGTTCATAAAATATACACACACACTCAGACACACACACATACATAAAAGTCACTCGATTGATCAAACTTACCACAAAATTATTTAATCTTAACTGTCTTCATGGATAAGCAAAACAAACTCATCGGTCTTCTGTAACGGCGCACTAGGGTGTTCTGGAAGATTAATGCGAAAAATTAGAAAGGATCCCCATGAAATGTTGTTCTATTTAATTTTTAAACGCCTCATTGTTCTCACGAAAAAGGTGGCTCAAGTGACGTGGACAGCCGCAAAGGCTAGGAAAGCTGAACCAAAATATGTTTCGCCGTTGAGAATGAGAAAAAATGAATGTAGTTCTTCAAACAAGCGCTTGAGATCGAGTTTACTTCACAGAATATATTTTATATTTTATTATATTTTATACCTACAGCACAGTTATGAATCCCAAGATGTTGAATTCTCATTTTTTGAAAAACCTGCAGTTCTTGAGATCTGAACTAGTTCTACCAGCCATTCTTCGGAACCTTTAGTAATTTTCTGACATCTGAAAGGGATCCAACTATAGTTGATTAATCGATACAGATTGCAATATTTATTTCTTACTTACAACTCGAATACCAACAAGAAGCTCTCGCTCTTTTGTCTTATCACACAACCGCTTTCATTTGTTGAATCACTTTGCAGCGTAACTGCTTTGCCGAAGAATATTCAGCGAAATTACATTGTACCGCAATAATTTTGATGATATCACTAGGAGTAAGGATCTTCATCAGATAACCGGCACTCAACCAACTTAAACCCAAGAATCAGCCCACTATTCACGTTCCCACGCCTCGGATCCGATGAATTGGAGAGAAAATAAGTCCACCCCATCACCCTCACACCTGACAGAAGCGAGATAGGAGATATATCTACCACAAAGGCGAATCCCAGCATGGTTGACAAATTGTTCTCAGCAGCAGTCGCTATCCTCCACATTTGATGATGCGTTAGACCTCTCAGAAAACCAGTTCAAGGCCCTTACTCGCTACGATACAGAATAGTGCTTATTGGTTTTTCAGATAAATCTGATCGATATGTTATTGAGTAAAAAACTAGGGCTCCTATAAAGTTGACAAGTCATCCTGAGCGATGAGGCTTCCAGGCAATTGTGACGAGGACAGTTATGAAGGAAAAAGTATAAAGGGCTCGAGCTTGCTCTTTCTGATCGGTTCCCCAGGAGGTCGGGAAAGTTGACGTTTCCTGCCATACATCCGCAAAACATTTTAGCCGCACAGTTCTTCGATGGTACACTCAAACATTTCGACATCGAATTTGAAAATTATTTGATTACCGGTAGCAGCTTCTTCTAATGTATTGATCTGGAAAATCACATTTTTAATAGCGGGGAAGGTCCAAATTGTATTTCGAAAGAACAAATGAATAATAAGTAATTGGTCGCCCGTTCCCGCATTCGAACAAATTGATGCAATAAACAAACAGATAAAACTAGGTATTATATAACGTAATTGAAAATTTATCAACAAACAATATTACCTACAGTTTTAATCGATAACGATAAAAACGGAAGTTTATCCTAATCACTACTTAACTCCATTATTTCCACCACAATGAAAAAGGACGAAAACTAGCAGGAGTTCAGGAGCAGAGAGTTCAGGAGGGAAAATCGTAAATTCCAACACCAACATCTCTATTATGATTTCACTACACGTAGGTCGGGATTTCACTAGTCGAGGTGAACTTGATAGGAAGAGGTCGCATGAAGAGGAAGGATGGCTTCCCAGAGGTTATCTTGCTATTATACCAAACTCGCTTGCAAAATTATACGCCGCGTGCTGCTCAAACCCGTCGGTTCATGAACGTTGCCCTACAAACAAATTTCTGTCAGTCAACCTAAATAAGAATAATATGTACAAAATGGTTTTGATCTTCGACCCATATCATAGCCAATTTCTCATTCTGAGCTAGGACAACTTGTATTAGACACGTCGGATGATCAAAATAACTTCTAGAGGACAATAAATACGGCAATCTTTGTTTTGGACTCGCAGAGAGCATCAAGAAACAAATTTCTACAATGCCACAACGATCGGAATAATTATAATCCGCGCTCGAAAATTCCAAGGTTTTGCAGACTCCCTGAAAAGTTACGTTTTTCCAGTCCCATCGACACCGACCGGAGAGAAAAGAGTTGGATAGCTAGCTGTTGGAATACATAACTCATGTACTCAGACAATATAGATAACAATTAATCTCATAAATTAAAGGTTTTTAGATGATTGACATTTCCCAACCGCAAAAATTCTTAACCCGCCGTTCGAATTTAAATTGGTAAGTTCCATATCTCCAGCCGCGAGGTGGTTTTTGGCATCAATTAAACTTCAATGATTAGCCATCCGGTAGCCAAGCGTGAGCCATACGCATGTTGAAATACTGATATAGAGCGTCGAAGAAAATAGGAATATATCACGCAAAAGAGCTCCACTAAGCGCAGGCTTTCTCTCATTCGATGGTTTTGCTGGCCGCCTCTCGCCGCCCCCAGCCGTCTCCAATTCAGTCTCCAACCGACCTTGCAACCGACCGTGCTTCACAGAAATTTCTCAAGAATTCCAAGTATCGCGTTCGTTACAACGGAAAGATCCAAGAAGATTCATAAGGACGAAAACTTCACGTTCAACTCGCTTTCAAGGTAGAGCGGCTGACATTAAATTCGAAAAAATACACCCGACATAATAATTGTAAAACTAGGTCACTGCTTCGAAGGAATGGACCAAATTTAATATTATTCACAATTTTTCAACGAAGACATATCAAATAGATAACATTCGATAGGTATTTTTAAAAAAAGTTCACGATGATTTTGTCCGAAGGAGGAGAACGGTGAATGGATACAAAAAGGAACTGTTACATAGCACGCCACTCCGTCGCTACTACTACTATATCTATAAATACGGAAAACTATGAATTTATACCTTTTACAAACGAATTTAATTTTAAAATTAATAATAATTTCTTTATTGTCATTATTCCACCATTTTAGAGCGATAAAACCTCAACAAAATTCAACTACGATAAAACGAAATCCGTGAAAGTTTAGGCGTGCTCTTGATCTTGATCGAGTTCAACTTATGTAAAATTGTTGAAATGAAAAACAATTCAAGAGACGCTGTAAAAATCTACGCAATTTTATAGATTTTTTTCGCGTTAAAATTTCATGAAACTCAATGAAAATTCAATAGAAAAAACACGTTTTCAATTCACTTTCTATTTAAGGGCGACGTAGAAAAATAAGTTTTTTTAAACTTCATTTAGGTTTATTATTCAATAATAAACCATTGTAATCGCCCAAGAAAAAAAAATTTATAACCCCTCCTCAAAATTTGATGTTTTACGTTTCAAGGCATGTAGAATCCGAATATCCAATAAAAAAAAATTCTGTCAGTCCGCCGTACGCCGTTAGCAGTTTTCCGGCCAAACTGTAAGAGCTAAAAATTTGAAATTTTCACCAAAAATCAATCTTGGTCCTACGACGGCCCAATTCTTGAACCAACTTGCTAGCTCAGTTTTAAGGGTATTTTTGGGGGGTTTTGAGGGGGAGAAAATTCATATTTTCCAAGGTTTTTCAGAAAAATGTGTACGTGCGTATACTATCACAAATGGATAGTCTTCCTAAATTATTATTGAAGCGAAGGAATAATAAACCACTGTTTAGTTCAAAAACGGTTACTATGTTTTGTTAATAGAAAGCGGCTAGAAACTCAACGTTTACAAAAACCCGCAGCTCCCAACTTGTACTTAGGTCAGTTACAGTTGTTAATTACCCTCCTGTAGTTGTTCACAGATAAAAATACAACATTAGAATCATAAACGAGAAAAAGGTTCAATCTGCATTAATTGAAACGGTAGACAGCGCGCGTTTGAAAAAATAAGTTTTAAATGCCGCGGGCTTGAGAGAAAACATGTTTTTATCTGGAATGGGACTGTTGTAATTATGACTAATGGATCTCAACCTTCCCCTGGAATCGTTCCCAAATCGACTAACCAATTAAAATCGAAATTAGGAAAGTTTATCATTAAAGGATTGTGGGAAACGACGGTTTTAGCAGCGAGTTTGATAGAAATGGTTGGATGTGAGATTAGACTATTTTGGATTCTAAAACGGATGGAAGTTGTTTTTTTAGCGTAACACTCAACGTACGCTACGAATAAATGTGATAACTTTATCGAATCACGTAAGCTTAATTACTCGATATGAGTGGATAACAGTGGACAAACGGAAAAATTAGCACGCTTAGAACACTCAATGCTTTCATGTCTGGGTCTGCAGGCAGGTAACCAATAATAATATTAGGAAATTCAAAATAAGGCCACTCTTCGGCCGGAAGATTGTTATTCAGAAATTAATTGTAAAAATCATTTTTAGTGGACCAATAGCACTGTTCTTACATTAATGACGTACTTGTTCGCTGCTTCGACTTAATACCCGCCATTTAATCTCCAGGAACGGTATAATATACTTAAACATAATCCGTACAACACTTCTGACTGTACGATCTATGAGTATAATCAAGCATGTTAATTATTCTGTGCACTTATACACTACGGATTTGAATATGAAATCAATGAAATATTTTAGATAAAAAATATCAACGATTACGTCATGTACACTAACAATTAGAATAAATCATGTTTTCGACCAAATTCAGCGCTATAGAGTAAACGGAAAGTTGAAACCCAAAATCGAGGATACATGCATTTACACACTTATTGGTAATTTACGATTGTGAAAGAACCGCCAACTATACTACTCTTGTGTTGTGCTCAACTCAAAAATAATTAAAGTGTCAACAAGTTTTGTTAAATGATCGTATGATTAGTCATTTGAACGCAATTCAGCTGGAAATATATTTTTTTAACTTAAAAATTTCATTTTTCGAAAATATTGGCTTTCTGCAGTAGATGTACATCTGTAACCATTGGGCAGACATGTTTCTGAACTCATACTGTAGAAACTTTCATCAACTTTGTGAAAGAACTTAGGAGATTATCGTAGCCCCATCGTTCACTAGATACATTCGGAAAAACGGCAAAAGTTCGAGGTTATTATTCGTCCTCCCTGAGTGGGTCGAAAACTTGGATTTAGCACCACTTACCGTGAACATAAAACACAATCAAAATTCCCAAAATCGGGAATCATTCCTCACGAAAACTTCAATACGACTGGACTATTATAGGAGACTAGGGGCTGAGCGCCCCTGGCGGCTTCGCCGCCCAACCCCCTCAGATGGCTCCTCTCGGGCCTTACATATTATTAGTCGGGGGCAGTGTTCTTTTCACTACTATATATATTATATATAGTATAGTATATAGTATATGGTATATAGGTATAGGTATAGGTATGGGTTTAGTAGTTAATTATTTGTGTATGGAGCGTGGGAATCTATAGGTATTTTTATAGTAGGTAGTACTTAGTAGTTGATATAATTTGGTATGTAGGTGGAGGTGTTGTCATGTACTTTGTATCATAAAGTATTGGGTTTTTCAACTGGAGCAAAGTAGGAGCAAAATTTGACATAACAACTGTAAGTTTTCCAAGATGTGTAACTTGCACAGTGGATAACTCAAACAAAAAGTCGTCAATTCAGATGTTTGAATACACCAAAAGATGGGTAATTTAACTGTCCACATTTTCCTAATGTAATGTACCTATCAATTTTTAAACCGTTTTTGCGTTATTCAACAATATTCGTAGGCTATTCAAGAAAAAATCACTTTTTTCAACATTAAACGTTATTTTCATCTATTTAGTGCGAAAGAAACGAAGAATGAACCATATATCATCAATATACACATGATCAACTATCATTATGCTGAATTTGAGCGTAATCTATTTCAAAAAATTTTTCGCGAAAAATCCAAGGGGGACCCCTGCGATTTTTTTCAACCGATCATTTAACGAATTTTTACTCGTCTCTCAGTACAGATAAAAATCTGAAATTTTTAGGGAAGTTGTGTCTTACCATGATGTATTTTTGTGATTTTTTTTATTTCTTGGAAAAATCTGCAAGTGGTCCAAAAAAATCGGTTTTTGAAAGCTCGAAAATTGGACTTTAACCGTGATTTTCGGGGTCAAAATAAATGCGAATCAATTGTTTTATTATGCAGGAGTCTTCATTTGAACGCCTTACACACGTACATAGCAAAAAATTTGGTGAAAAAAATTTAAACAGAGCCAGAGAAATTATTTCCCGTAAATCGAGTTTTTCGCCGGCCGAAATTCCGAGCTCCGTTGGCATCGGTAATAGTGACAAATTAAATTTTCGTTTTAAAGCGATTTTGAATGCTATTCTTATAGGACATTTAATGCTGAATCCGAATATGACGTCAAAACGGCGGAAATTTCACGACAACTATCAGTTTTTCCAGGTTTATAACTACGCCACTCCTACGTTTATCAACTTTGAAAATCCGTTGCAAATACTTACAGTACCGTTCAAATTTGATTAATTAATGATTCTTACAGGAAATTAGACGTACAATTCGAATTCAAAGTGAAAACAATCAAATTCGAATGATTAGTAACATTTTTCGAATTTTTTTCGATTTTCATACTTTTGATAGCTCCGCGGGGACATAACATAAAAATATAATTAAATACACCAAATTGTGGGATTTTGATAGTTCTTTCTCGCTTCTGAGTAATATACCTATGTAAAAGTGGTCGGTTCAAAAGTTATTGGCGAAAAACATGCGAAAAAACGCGAAAAACAGGGACTATTACACGACTGGACTATTATAGGAGATACATACAGTGGGATCTCGAGCAGTGGCCAACGACAGAGAGACCGATTGAATAAAGGAAAAATACTGAGGGCACAAACTGTTATCAACTTGGAAAAGTTCTTTTCAGTCGCAGATGCGAAGACATCCATCTTCCTGCTGCTAATGCCTTTTCCGTGGCAGAAGTATATTATGCTTTCAGCCTCATCAATTTCTCACTCCTCTATACAGATGTTTAGATTTTTCTATGATAATAATAATTGTGCTGTGCCCTTGGGAATAAACTAGGTACTTGGACGACTGAATTGTGAGGACCACGAAAGTCGGAACTTTTGCCCAGTTAATTTTCAGAATGAGCTTATCAAAAGATCTTCCAAGCATATTGCTCCCCCGTTCAAGCTATTTCTGCCGAAAGTTGAATTGCGCTTAGAACTTTTCCACCGACGGAGAAGAGAAAATCGGTGGAATTCCCCGGGAATTGAGTTCGTCTGGTAGAGAAGTTTTACCGGTAACTACACACGATTAATTATTAAGGAAGTAATTGCTATAAAGGAAATACCTGTCAAGAGTTTCAAAACATTCAGTTCCATAACAAAGTACTAATGCAGTCTTAATGGGATGAAAAGTGACCGTTGAAACCTCAACACAACTTCAAAAATCTGACGAACCCAGGTCAATCCGGTGACCTGGTCTCCCTTCGCGGAGGCGTGACGATCGAAGATGTGATATTTTTCTATTGCGTGACTAATACAAAATATTATAATACATAAACGAACGATAAAATGGATTATGATGAATTATTGAATTATTTTTACCATTAAAAGCTTGCGACAATTCGGCTGCTAAGTCCAAGTTAGGATAGTATGTTGAGGCAATAACTAGAAATGGACTTTCAGAAGCCGAATTGAAACTAACAATAATTTATTACCGCAATCATATCACTTCCAGCATTGGATTAACAATTATGATTCGTCATCAGATTCAAGCAAGCGTTGTCCATTATAACAATCGACGGTTTTAGAGCAAACATCAGTTGCACCTGTAGAGACAATGGCCCTCCAGAGCATACCATTCAAATTGATAGAGATCGAGGTCGACATCTGAAGAGCACTATTGCTGAGCCTATTGTGTTTCGACATTCATCTGTTCGGTTGATGTTACAGCGGGTCAATTAACTATCAAGCCTGAAGGGTAGCAGATTCCAAATCTACTCTAGAATAGAGACAAGTTCGATGATAGAAGTTTGTACACAACTAAGGGCTCCCACTCCCCCAACCCCTCTGCGCTGAGATTTTTACACTATAAATATTTAATGGCGGCAGAAGAAGTTTGTTCATGTTTTGGGATGTTACCTCATTTTCAAAATGACGAACTTCGCTAATTTCATGAGAAACCTATTTTGAACAGCCGAGATAGCCAACATTCGTGGCTTAAATCAACGATAAATATAATGAAAGTGCATAAATTTGAATGGTCAAATATACCGAAAAATAGGTAAACAAAAAGACAGGAAAAATATTTTTTTTATTTTTCTCTTCTTTCTAGAATAATAAATTTATCGATTGCTCAATCATTTTTATCCAGTAGAAGATATTATTCAAACGAGTAAAAAAGATTATACGTAGAAACGTTTTCCAGAACGGAGAAAATCCTAAAAAAAAAGCATCGAAAATATATCCTAAACCGGTTTCATGAAAAGAAAATGAGACGCCGAGAAATTATCAGTTAAAGACGAATAACTATTCTAGCAACCCTAACAGTATTTCGTCAGCGCGAACTTCGATTTTACACGTTTAACCTACAAGATTAACTTGAACCTAGTTTAGTTTGACTCCAATTAGACACAGTGTTGAAATTGACTCTACTCAAAGCCAATTATGACAGGGAACCCGTCCTTGTTAACTTCTCTGATGACGCGAATGTCGTGACGCCTATGACATTTTCCAAAGAAATTACTACGGACCCATATGTACATTGGTTACGACGGTCACTCGTTTTAACTAAGTTAACGACCCTGCACGTTACGTTCCATGAGGTAGAGGTAAGTCGAACGACAAGCAAGGGGACTAAGCTCCCCGCTTACCATTAGAACCCCCATTTCTACCCTCGTCAATTCCAACAGTTGTTTATCACATTAAGACCTCGTAGCAATTAAATTCTAACAGAAATATACCTACCTTCTGTTTCGCAATCATGGTGAAGGTTCATCCAAGAATATTAAAACAGACAGTTGAACACGTTCCAATTTCAAACAAAACACTGCAAAATGACATACGTTTGAATAAAATTCCATCAGAGAGTAGAGAAAGAAACCGATTGACACCGACATCCCAATGAACACAGTATTTTGATTACTTATTTTGATATTTTGATTCTAATACGTTCCGCGTTGAAACCTGCAGGAAACATGGTCCATGCCCATAAAATCGGGTCATAAACCGACCCCCCCCCCCCTATCGGGCGGATCAGCCAATCAAGCAGAGACAATAGGATTCGAGACAGAATTTTACTTTTCGGCAGTACGTAATTCAAAAAGGTGAAGAAGAAACGGCTGGTGGGCGGATGGATATCGCATATTTGGACAAGAGTATAGGATATATGCGATGTTATAGAATTCCCCGAACCATTAGCTGAAATTGGAAGACAAATAAAACATTGACACGAACTAACTACCGCCGAGAGCAGAAAGTATTTCTAAGACGCGGTACTCCGACAATTACCTAAATAAGACGTCACAGCTTCATCATCATAAGTATGACACCTGGAACCGAGTCATTTCATGATTACTTGTGCAGATTAGGAAAAAATGTAGCAGGGAGGGTGCGGCGTGATTGGTTGAGGAGTGAGCATTTCATTTCTCCTACCCGAGGCAGTACTAAGTTTCCAAAGTATCTCAAAGTTTTCCAAAGCGGCAAGAAGCCCAAATGAAATTCACCTCTATTACCTACAATCAAGATTCGGAGAAACAATCAAAGAAAATGAAAGCATAAATTTCGCTATTCAACTTTGAATGTCGAATTGAAATTATTCAAACCCCTAGTCCATTCGAAATTTCGATATTGGCGAGTTTTAGTGCATTTTATTCTTTGGAAATTTAAACGTAGGAGTTTTGGTTTCTTTGTAAAATCATACTTCTCTGACCATTACGCCACCCACTAGAGAAACGTATGATTTAACAAAGCAACCAAAACTCCTAGGTTCAATTTTTCAAAAAAACAAGAAATGCACTTAAACTTTCCATTATACAGAGAAACGTAAACGAAATTAAATAGGTCAAAACCTCTTAGGAACAAAGCTCTAAACACCTTTCAAAGGAACATATTTATCTCGATTATCTCGTAAACAATGTATGAACCGTGCCCGAAGAAATATGTATTTTTCTATAATTTAATTAGCAGAAGAAGTAAGGTAGCTTAAGCTGACTCCCGAAAAGCATGAACCAACCACGCTTAAACTTACTTAGTCGGTCGGAATATGAACGAACATTCAAAGTCACCCAGTTCAATCAATATAAACTGAAAGGGATATAAATATCGTAGCAATCCCATTTCAGCTTCTTTGCCGCTACGGTGCAATATGGTATTAGTAAACGTTGATGCTATCAAAGACCAATCGAAAAAAGGAACGGCTGATAGCTGACAGCTCCAAAAGCCAAAGTCTGGAGGCATATTGGTTGCGAATTGAATGCCGTCAGCGCTAGCGAGATTATCCGTTTGATCCAGAATTAGTAGAAAGTGGGCAAATCCCACTGAGAAAAATCGCCGTTCAAAAAAGGCAGGTACAAAAACACAAGAGTCATTTAGAAAATGAGGGCGCTAAGGATTATCAAAAATCGGAGGATATTTTATTGAACGCGTTGAAAAGAGAGAGGGGAGAGGGAAAAGCTCACTCATTTTCCCGGCTATTAATTTGTGGCGGGGCAGTCAGCTCAAGGACACAAAACTTTTTTATTCGCTGACAAGTAAGGAAAATTATGTACACTGAGGAAAATTTCATGTTCAAAATGGAACGACAACTGGTTTTTTACAATTTCCTCAATCAATTATGTAAGTCACCTCTCGTCGGAGAACAAAGATCATTTATTCAGCTCATAATATAATTATACACTAGGAAGTTAATTGTAAATGGACTAATGGACAATAGAAGGAGAATTATTTCCTACAAATAGTATTCCCTCAAAAGGGAAATTATCGCGCCCTTTCGAGTTGGTTTCAGACGATTCAGCACTAAATAATACATTTGATTCCGGTTCATTGAGTTTGAGTTGGATCTGCATCAGAAGCTAGAAACTGTGTTCTCATAAAGCACTGTGTATAGAGGAGCGAATAGAGCGAGGCCAAGCAGCAGCTGTCGTTCCTCCCACCCGAACGGTACGCTGAGTTATAATACCTACGCAATGCCATCTCTGTTTATCTTAAAATCTCCGTAGTCCCAACGGACGGATACCATGAAAACTCGCACCATAGTTTCCTCCTTTAGGTGGGCAAACAAAGAATGGAAAACAAAGTTGGTCTTTCGGCCGAAGGACATTGCTTGAACTTTATGAAAATTGTGACTCAACAATTTTCATCTTCGGTGATAACTGAAGATAGCGAATCTCACAATAACGATAAATGAAATGAAGTAAGGACTAAAGTTTCTTCATATTCGAACAGAATCGACGGTTAGAAACGCAAACATTTGTGGATATAAGTGGAGGCCCTTCGTGTATTCTCTGAGCAGGTGTTGTGATCCTCAGTTCACGATCAAGCAGCACCGTTGACTGAGTTCGAATCGCCTGGCCCGTCTCGGAACTTTCCGCTTGAGCTAGTGAGGTCCAGAAAAATGTCAGCGTCTGAAAACCCCCTCAGAACAAAAGCACTGCGCATAGGAAGAGCTGTGTTCGAAACGGTTTCGCACCCTATTTCTACTCAAAGTTCTCGACGTGGCACGAAGTGTGTACACAGGCGTGAGAACAAACACGATAGTCGTTCCGAAAACTTCACGCAGAAATGAATATAACCAGTCTTGTGTCGGCAAAAATAAATTGCTACGTAGAGAGAACGCAATGCCTACATGGCAGACAGATGCAAGAAATAATTCGAAGGAGGCGTAGAACATATAATAAATATAAGCTAACGATTGAGGGAACATTCATCATCCTATATCAATTATCGGACCATAAATACTTCCGACGCTCTTCATCCTCGTACGCCGCGTAAACGAATTAGTATAGATTATGCTTAATGGAAAGTGCACATTGGTCTATGTTACCATAGACAGTGAACAAAATTAGAATCGTTCATTTTAGGCTATAGATCTCCGTCTGGTTACTCTGTGAGAGTAACTTGAAAGGGATTTGTAGTCTAAAATAGGTAGACTCCATTTTCGCACGGTTAGAATTCAACAGAAACCAAAATTACCCTCACCTCACTGGTAAATTACCTTGACAATTCACTCAGTGAGCAAATAGGTCTGAGATGAAACAAGTAAAAATGACCCACTTTTTCTGGTCAGCAGATCCAGAAGTAAAAACTACCAAACTAAAAATTAGATACTAGAAACACGAGGTATGATCCAAACTATACAAAAACAGGTCAGCTTTACGTTGTAAAGAGTATTTAATCACCTTAATGGAGCGTGGAAATATAGCAATTTTTACGGTCCGCAGAAAGTTTACTGGGGAGGAAAAACTTATAAACTTTACTTATAGGCAGTAAAGCGTGATTGATTTTGATGTTTATGAGCATGAGACAACTACTTTGTTACAACCGCAAACAACTATATCCCTCAACAAATCTCCCATAACTGTTGAACAGTAACTTACTTTGTAGACATTTGCGACTTTTTAACCGACTTAAAAAGGAACAGGACTATGATTGACATGATGCCTTGAAACGTGAAACAACAAATTTTGTGGGGGGTTAGAAAAAAAATTTTCTAGGGCGATTACAATGGTCTATTTTTGAATAATAAACCAAAATTGGTAGAACCCAAAGTAAATTAAATCTTGAAATCTAGGATGTAGAATCGATTTAAAAACAAATTAGATACTTGTTGATTTACTAAGCTGCTGTTTGTCGAAAAAAAATGTTGAAAAATGAATTTTTGACCTGAAAAATATTCACCATTAACTGAGCTTTCAGTGGTTATACTTTTCTAGCTTGAAAGTCTTCTTATGATAGCCGTCATATACGTTAATATCAAAACGTTTAGCCCAGGCATTTTGCAAACGCTATCTATCATCCTTAATATAGATTCGAATTTCCTAGCATCCAAAAACAGTTCGCAATATTCTCTTTCACCCTTTCTTATCACTCTAGGACAATAGCTCATGCCAATGGAGCTGAAAGAGAATACTTCACGCTCAGGTAACAGCTTGGGTCGTTTTGCGTCACAGTCGACCAAGTTTAACCTTAAATTAGAGCTCTGGCACCACTGAGCGAATGTAGCCAGCAGTGGTTCAACTTTACCTTTAGAAAATAGTAATCGGAACTTTTCATCACCATAACGTCCTTTTTAGGCGTTCATTAAAATGGGACGGATGCCAATACTGTGCAAAAGGGCTCTAGCTCCTCCGATTCAAAGGAAAAGCAGTCAGAACGCATCGATTATACCCACACCGGCGCTTTCCAACTGTTCTAAAACAAATATTTGTACGCAAGTGATCAACAATACTTATTCCTATAAAAAGAGATGATATAATTAACACAACGGCAACAAGGAAGAAAACAGCAAACAGACCTCGTTTTTACGATTAGGGGTAGAATATTTTTCAACAAAGGTATCAACGTCCAACGAAAATAAATGAGATTGGATTTAGGGAACCTAACATTCATAAAATGTAAACTGCCGGGATCGACAAAATTTATTTAAACTTACTGATTGATGTTTGTTGATGTATAGTTAATCTACGGTTGTATAATAGATCGTATTCTGTGTTAAAAAAAAACCTACAATGCAAAATGATGTTTTCATTGGTTTTATCTTAATATCATGGACATATTTGTTTAGGCACATAGCTCATTTTTTAGAATGAGTCTAAAAACGCAAGCACGTCTACGCAAGATTCTCAATTCTTGTTATTACGTTCACGAAAAAGTGCTTGCCCAGACAATAAACCATGAATCATCCGCTCGCAAAAAAACTTTCATCCACCGAAGGCTCTAACTTTTAGTAAAAGGGGCGTTCTTCTTTTTTCTAATAAAACTGAAAATTTCCTTGCGAAACCCTTTCCAATGCATATAAATATTTCCTTCCGCTCTTTTCCAACCTCGAGTGGGCTATTCTTTTTTCACAGATTGATGGGCACTTTTGAGAGAATATTCGCTAGCAGTTTATTCTTGACTGCTATGCATTTTAAAGATAACGAACAGAAGCACATTGAACGAGCCCTATAAATCAACAAGAGATAAGGACTTTTGTTAAGGTATAGGATACTGTCGTAATATTGATGATTTTTTGCGTTCTCATTTAAAACTTAAACTTAGGAGGTTTTGGTTCAAGTGCGGATGGCGGATTGAGGTGACCAGTAGAGATAAACGAAATTACGAAGCGACCAAAACTCCTAAATTCAAGTTTTAAAGGAGCAAGAATGCACAATAACTCTCTAATATTCTGTAGGTACTCAATAACAAACGAGTTTTCCGTGAGCTAGCGTTCTTCAATTCTTTATCCAAAAAATTTAGTTGGTACTTTTTGGAAAAGATTTTTGAACATTTTGACTTTCATGTTTATGACGTACAGGAAATGTTATCGCATACTTCCTTCCAATCATTGTAATAATATATATATAGGAGCATCGGTGAAAGTGTATTCGCCAACTCCTCATTGTGATTGAAAATCGATAGGAGTGGAAAGTAGAATCAAGGAAATATCCTCCATTTGTGTCTAATACGCAAAAGAACTTGAATTGTTCGATATCAGTAGCCTTGGTCATAAAGGAGGAGGCAGCCGAAGCGCTTCTATCTTAGGAAATCGGATTATCAAGCTTTTTCAACAGCGAAATAAATTGCCAACAAAGAATTCTTATCTAGGGCTATAATTCAAGTTTCCTTGTTTTCGGATGTTTGGGAATGAAAGATCTAAACGTTCCTTTATTTTCGTTGGAGAGACATTTCGATGGTATTGCGTAGACGTCCTTAGCTCTTCTTTTCTCCATATCTGAACTCTTTCTACCGTCAGAACTAGGCAGATGAAGTAAGATTTGCGCAATTGAGGGACACGATGTTCCGTTAGAACGAGGAAGGAATTTCTAAATAGAGTATATTCAAACATGATGTTCCCCTGAGATAAAGCACGCATTTTTTGATCGACTACGGTACCTATTAATCATGGTAAGAAAATAGGGATGGTATGAATCCAAATTCACCAAAAATTGCAGTTTTAGTAAAATCATTTCCTGGTTTTTAGAGGATTTCAATCGAAAAAAAGGCGAGTTCTGACTGGCTCTCTATTGATGACAATATTATTTATGCTAGCATGCAAGCTAGAACTAGCGAACGAAAAAAATGGAAAAAAAATATCATGTTTTCTTGTCATAGAAATTTTAAATATTTCTTAAGAGCTCTGGATGCTCTACAATTGCGAATCGGACTGTCATTATCAAATTACCGAAGGGTTTGGGAAACTCCACATTGGTACCAAACAGAAGAATACACTTTGAGCCTAATTACAAACATTATCTGGAGACATAAGGACGAATTTATGAAGGCGTCATGTGGGGCTACTTGTTATTAATTTAAGGGTTGCTAGTTAATAAATGACCCCGCTACTCTAGCATTAGAGCTGGCGCTAATGATTCTCTACACCCAGACTAAGCTAATCCCTCCAATTTTAGCGTTTTGCGTGCCTGGCTAATTGTAAATATATCTGTCAACGGATGTGAACTTGAGATATTTTGGTGTTCATTAGACCTCGCTATTTCCAAATCTGGAACCGTCATTAATTTGTCTTCATCAATTACCGAAATACAACCTTGAGAATTACTATTTTTGCGGCTTACCATAACAATCACTAACTTCGTTATTGAAACAAATAACTTGAGTAATTAATTTTCCACGGTACTCCGGGCGGAACGGCGATAAATCAGAAAACCAATCTCATCGACGCAGAAAGTAATTTAATAATCGATAGTGAAAGAAAAAATGCCTAGAAAATTACTGAAGTACATTTTATTGCTATTACAACTCTCATAGGGAGTTCTTTGGCTAGAAGCATAATTTTGCTCGAGTAAAGATCAACTTCTTCTTCCAGGTCTAACTATATTGGTTCATGAGAGACAGTAATTTGTGAACTTTGACCTGATCAACACTTGAAAAATCACTCAATGAACGAAAATATCTTGATACAAAGAGTATTGATACGGGTAAGTTGATTCGAACGCGTCACTTTACCTGCATAACCGAGCGGCGTTGAGGGACATGAGGAACCAACATATCAAAGCACAAAGTGACTGCGTAAGTCTTATAATAAGTATATATAAACTAAAGTATATAAACTACATATTATGTAGTTCGTCATTGAGTGTTGGGGAGTTTCATCATGTAGTGTAGTAAAAGCTGTAAAATGATGAACTCCGCCAACTTTCAGCCAGAATCTTCTCTCTAACCTTTTTCAGGACTACCAAAGTACGAAACGTCAGCTCTCGATGACTTCCAAGAGAAGTCATAAATTCGAACAATTTATTACAGCTAAATATAGATATTCAAATTCTCTACTCCAACAAGAGTCAATAAGAAAAAGCTATTTCGTAGCTAAAACATTTTACCAAATGTTTTGGACAATAGAAATGAATAATGTCTTAGATATACTTGGTATAAAATTTATCAACTGTCATCCTGCCAAATTAGAACAAGGTCAAAATAAGAAAATTGTTCATGGAACGGCCAGCCTAAGTGCATTTTAAAAGCCATAGAATCTCACTATACCCTATAAACGTGGTTGGGGCGCCCGGAACCAAGAAACTGAAGGTAGCCGTGATTTTTCGTTAATCAGTTATTGAGTTAATGCTCGCCGTCATCAGTGAACTGAACGAATAGAAACCTCGCACTGTTATGTAGCAAACAGCAACACCAAAAGCGGTTTTATTGTTCTTTGATTGATAGCCAGGAATTCGATCGCAAATGGGATGCTGTAGGCACACACCTCAGCGAGATTCCAGCCGAACGTGACACACAATCTCCGAGTGATCAGATTTCAAGAACCCTATCCACAGAATTACGTCTCCCTTTACTCGCTCTTAATTGGATAACCCAACTTACATCCGAGAAAAAAAGAAAAAAAGAACAGAAGTATCACAAAATTGGAGAAATAAATCATATTCGTAGAACACTAGTTTATGTCGTTATTACTAAGAAAGCCTGAGAGAAATGCTCTATTACCTAAACTTGATAGCTACTCAATATAAATTTGGCAAGAGCGCGCCAAAATATACGTTTATAACAGCACAAGTTTAGTAATTTTATTCAGATAACTAATTAAAGGATTTAAACTTTTATTACTTATCACATAACGATAAACAAAAGTTCAAACAATCGATGATCATAGTAATTCGTTCTGAATAATTTGCAGATCGATACCTCTAGGAATGGGATTCTATTTCTGACGTCTTTACGGTCAACGGAGGAAGTAGGGAACATTTTCAATATACCACAACCTTTCGACCTTCTTTGATTGATGGGATCAACAAATGGAAGGAACTGAGTTGGGGAGCAATATTATTGAATACCGATAGATTCGTATCAACGGAAAAAGCCATCTTCTATAACCTTCTTTTGGGGTCCCGCGTAATAAGCATGAACGAGAAAGTATTTTCAAGATACGGCTGTCGAGTTATTACCCTACACCTCAGATACGGAATATAAAATTTGACGAGAGCGATGACAGATATTAGATCCAGCGTCAAACCGCTCGAAAAATGCGGCGTCGAAATGAAACCGTCAGGAAGCAGATTGTAAGGAAACTGTTCGGAAAATGTGACACAGTTATGGTCTATGGAAATAACCCGTTTTGATGGTGCACGGGGCAGGGATCGCACGCCTCCGTAATGCATTGATAGGTTCTGCATTCTGATTGACGGCTTTAAGCGGGAACGCAATGACCGAGTCAATCAGAATGCAGGATGCTTGACGCAGGACAGAGGGCGTCGAACTCAGCTGCACATCTCAATTGCCAAAGCTGTATTCAGGAAATTAATGATATCGCATATTTATGTACCCAATATACATAATATAATCATATATAATTGTTTCACGCTCTGCAGCCGGCAAATAGTGAACGTTTTAAAAAATGCGTAACTACCAATTTTTTTCAAGCCGATTTTGAAGGAAGTAGGCTTAAAGCAGATTCCAAATTGTAAGAAAATGGAGAAAACCCGCAAGTCAACTAGAGTAACCTCACTTTTCGAAGTCGGTTGAAAAATGATTTTTAATCAGCATACGGATTTTGCTCGGGACATAGACCGAAACGCTAACGCCAACCGCCACTACTTGCAACTTTTGTCCTAGGTAGGAAACTACGTTCCATTGCGAAAATCCAACTGAATGTGAATAAAACTGAAAAGAGGGTAAAACAATTTAACAACAGAGTGGAGGGAGGATGAAGGGAAAAGCCACAAAGGCCAAAAGTAAAGAAGCGACCGTTAGCGGCAAACGAGGAGCAAAACGGATGTACACGCAGCGCAAATAGAAAACAAAAACCAAGCCTCTCGCGTTGAAAAGTTTCCAACCGTTGTTCGCGTCATGAACAGCCTCAAATATAGAATTAATTTCAAAAGCTCACTAGAGTGTTGATTCATTGAAACTGGAATGAATGTTTCGTCCATGTTTACATAGAAGAGGCTGAGAAAAATTAACTAAACGACAATCTAGAGGAACAAGTGAGACTGGAGTTAACAAACCATCATCCATAATTTTGCTGTCAATGATAGAACGAGTGATTTAAATTCGCTAATAATGATTGAAGACGCGTTCATTATTCGCGATAGCCCATGCTTCAAGGGCCTGGATTCAAGGGTAATTTTCATTAGTCAACTTGTAATTTGCGAATTCGAGTATTGAAAGTTCTATTCGACAACAAATAAAATATTACTTCTGGGACAGACGACTGGAAAAATATCAATTGTATTGGCTGCTGATCCTTAATATTTTTCAAAAATAACCTACTTCTAAGTAGAATTATATTATCCTCCTGTTGATAAAGCAGAAGAAATTGTCAGATGAATGTTCCACAGAATACAGAACGATTCCGATAAGCAGCTTTACAGGTGCTCGAGTTATTCATCTAAATTATCATAGTTGATGGAAATTCAGAAAGAGCATGGAATGCTCACCATCGCTCATATTTACTTAAAATCTATCTATCTCCGTCTATGATCTAAAATGATAAAAGTATAGCAAGATAGAAATATATTTTATACTCCTCCCTCTCAGTGCTTCCTCTGGTTTATTATTCTATAATAAACCAAAATGAATAGCCTCTCAATTGCCGAGCTGTACGCAAAAACGCTAGAATGACACGGTTCCCTGGACACAGAAAATTGGCCCTGGAAATGGAATGAGCCCCCAAAATAATATCAAAAGACACTTTTGAACAATGTTCGAAGGCTATAGCATTTTGAACATTGTTAGGATCCCCTCGGGCGTAAAAATGTTTTTTCTTTCTTTTTTTTGCAGGAATGGAGCATCGGTGAGGGCCAATCTCAAGACAGAAACACACTATGGAGGCCATCAACTCGTTGAACATCACGATGTCATCCGACTATGGAACGAATACTACTTTCAGCAGTGTATTCTCCAGTTCCGTACAGCCATTTACCGTTATAACGTCGAATGGTTGGCCGCCCCTGGTCAACATTACACCGCCCCCGGGAACAACCGAAGACGAACTTGCTAAGCGGACGATGTACCCGCCAATGGTAATCAGATACTGCCTCTATCCACTTAAAAGCATTCTCACAATATAGTCAACTGCCTACAATTATTCAAATTGGTATTCGAAACGCTGTAGGTTTCGTTATTATTTGAAATGTTCATCTAAACTTCCCACAGAACATTGCATGGAATAAAGGATAGGATAAACCATAGTAAATTTCCATCTATAAAATTGTACCGCGCTCGAGGAGCGAGAACAAATCTATAGCATGGGTAGACGATAACGTCACGTTCAAACGTTACGCTCCCATTGGGACTATTTCCAATTGATTTGTGACCATCGGGGTTATGGATGGGATGGCGAGATCAGAACCGAGTTTCGAGTGCGTCGAATATAGGAAAGCGCACGATTTGACGTTCTTTCAGGCTATACACTATTAAAATTAATGTCAGAAATGACACTATGACACTAGCGGCCGTTCGTAACAATAAATTTAAACAATAAGATTTCAAAAAATCCAAACGAATTGGTTGTTAATGAGAAATCAATGTACTCTTTCGTTTCTGGCAAAACACATTCTATTCTGATGACACTTGAAAAGGCGAAAGCATTCACCATAAAGGAAGAACATAATATGAGAAGCTATTTTTTACTCTCATTCATCCCTAACATGCAGAAAAATTCATGAATTCAGTAGAACAATGTAGCTTCGAGCAGTCACCTTTACGCCTAAAGCTCTGTAAAAGAAAATATACTCTTTTTTACACAAATTCAACGCGATAAATCGTGAAAAAATTGAATGCCATACCGCAAGGCCCAAACTTTGACGAAGGAGCGTCAATAGAATACTGCAAGTGCAAGTGGGAAAAGACCACATAAATCTCAGTCACCGTGAAAGTCGCACGAAAAACGGGAAACAGCTAAAGGATTTACGACTTTAACCAGAGCTGAGCTGAAGGAAGGTGTGCTTTAATATACGACTTCGGGAAAGCATTTCAAAGGTTGACTTTATGAGTTTCACTTATCAGTTTTATAAACGAAAAACACTTCTCGCACATGATTATTTTCACTACGTATTCAAGACAAAATCCATCGAACTCCGTAAAAAGGAAAATTCAAATAAAAATCCGAAAATCCGGCTGAATTTATTATCGAAAGAACTATATCAACTTTGAAAGATACTAAAGTCGGTTTATATCGAAGGTCTCTCGGGTAAGCCCATAAAGGAAACCGCATTCGAAATAGCGGTAGTTACTCTTGAACGCCAACGTTCTTCCGCTCATTTCATCTCTTCGTTCGACAGGTGTTCATCATGATACTCGGATGTTTTTTAGCTGTGGCTATCAACGGGGTCGTTCTCGTTAGCGTATGCTGGATAAGGCGCCCTCTGAGTCCCACTCTCCATTTTAGGTAAATATCAAATTGAAATTCTTCTCAGTTAATTGATAACGATAATGTAAAGTATTTCTAATAATAGTGAATTCCAAATGTTCAAGTTTATCGTTGGCTGGAGCAGACGTCTACACAAGTATTCTCGTTGCGATCGGGCTTGTCGTTAACAGCTTGTCTGTCATTCTACCCAAGGGATTTTTGCCTCTGGATAACTACGCTAATATAATGTAAGTACCGATCAAAGTGTCTCGAACAGTAACGGTAAAATTACCTTTCAAACTTCCACACTATGCGACTTTTGAGGAGGAAATTAATTAGGACTGAAAATTCTCCATTCCTGGTTGTAAATTTAGATGTTTTGGCAAGTTGATAGAATTATGTTCTTCAACGACTTCCTAAAATGGGGGAAGTATGAACTGTTTTAAAGGTGCCACTTTCGAATTACGATACACGAACAGTACGTTAAAATTCAACGAAAGCTTTCGAGTAAAATAGCTGTTTTTGAAGGCAAACTCAACTTTTCCACGTACCTATCATAAATACAGCTTTTCGTGCGAATCGAGCCCACCTAGTATGATTTAATTTCGCGAAACCTTTGATGATGAATGCACGCCCACGCCTCGTAACCGGCAAGAGCAAATTAGTCAATTCATATTACAAAACCAAGCTTAATGAACTCAAACTTCGCTCGAGTACAGAATATTGATTGGCATTTCATGAAGAATATAAGTACACCGTATTTCCATAAACGAATACAAAAGAGTAAGCTTATTGAAAAATGATACAATATTTTGGAGTACAGGGGTTGTGAAGGGTTGAAAAACCAGGCTACTCATTCTCCGATTCTTTATTTATCTAAGGATACCCGAACGGGAGAAAGTGCCCTTCCAAAAAATAGAGAGTTGGAGAATAAGTCACCTGGTTTTTCTCTGGACATCAAAAAATGCTACAACGAAAATAATATTTTGGACGTTCTTAGGATGTCCATTTTTAAAAGTTAGCGAAAAAGCGTGCTGAAAATCTGTCCTATGCCCTCACGATTTACTCTAGATTTGACAGCATCTCGTATTCGTCCGGTTGTCTGCGGACATAAAAGAGAAAGACGCTGAAGAAACGAAAATGGCGCAAGAAAAACATTATTTCTAGATATCGAGATGAACCAACAACGCTAAATCATAAAAAGGACAGCTCAACGTAAAAGTAAACATTACAGATCCGCAAACGAGGGGGTGCGTTCGCACATCTATTTGTCACATTATCAGGGCTGAGCAAATGAACGCGTGATGCCGATATTTTCCCAGGGAGTTGAGTAAACAGTGGCGTGGACAAAAAGTCGCATTTCAGTGTATCTTCCCCAACAAGAACTCGACACCCTTTCCGAACGGTTGCTTAAGCAGAGGACAATTCGAAATTGACTTTTTGCTGTGAATCCGGACAAGACCGGATGATGTAGCGGATCCATTATAGATCCAACACATAAAACGGTTCTTGTCCTAAATCCATTCATCACTTATCAACTCGATTAACAATTGAGACTGCCCGCTCTTGACAGCACCAGTTTTCATAGATCGGCCAAGCTTCCAACCTCAACTCATTTCTCTCCTAGTATAACCGAGAGCCTCTCTCAGCTACAGAATACCAATGAGGTTCCTCTGATCCTTTGATTTAGCTGAGTGGCTCAAAAGCCACCGTTTCTCCTGTTAGATTGTCGAAGCTGAAAATGCAAATAATAGGAAATCAAAGCCGAACTATGAATGAAAATGGGCTTATATTTACAGTACCTACCATTACGGCGAGTTAACTCATTTTAATTATATAAGATCGATAATAATCTCTATAAATTAGCCGAGATTTGATTTTACAGACTTTATATTATTGTGTTTGTGTTAATATTATTGTCACCATATTTTGTACCATATATTTGCAAAATAGTATTCCCAAAGACGTGGCCGGTGTAATCTTTTAAGGTATAAAGTTAAATGCATCAAGTATGCCGTCTGAGCGACCCATAAGTTCAACTTCACAGCCATCCATCGTCATCTGTCACAAGTTGTTGGAAGATAAGAAAGAATATTCAATTGGGATGGGTTAAACTCGTGACTGAAGTGACTCGGCATTTTGCATGTTCAAGCGAGCGTTGTCGGTGTTTCCACGAGTACGAGAACGCTGAAGCGACTTAATTTCAGTGAACTAGTCGACCGCACAAAGCTGCAAAACGCTAATTGGGCAGTTTAGCGCGACTAGCCGAAAGCGAAAATTGCAGCAGAGATTTCGACTCAGAACGTGAGAAAGGTTAACCGGTAAAAAGCTAATCGGACCATTAATCACTCGAAGTTAGAGGGGGTCGAACCGCATCAAGCAACTCAAAGCCGGGTAATTGAAATTCCTACTGGATGCCGTAAGCAATAATCGATTTAAACGCAGCAGCATGAAACGTATGCCTCGATGGGCAGTGGCCATTCGAATTCCCTGCTTAGTGGAAAGTGTTCCTAGTCGGAAATGCGGTTAACGCAACGCAAACGTCGGTCTTATTCTGCCGTAACAAGCATCCCGTGTAAATAGGTGAAATTGAGTCAAATATTCCCACAGTTTGAACCATATTAACACAGTTCAAATAAATGCGGAGTATTTGCATACGAATCTGTTACGACAGTTCCTGGTCCGGAATGTACGTTGAATTATGAGGGCCATTAAAAAAAAGGCCATCGATGCTAATACAACATCAAAATGGTTTGAATATTCGCACTGAACACGATCACACGAGTCTTTAAAAACAACCCTTCTACTCAGGGATTGTTTGCGCGTTTTGGCATTCCGAGGGATTAGAGTCCTGAGTTCACTGGTTCCGAGTTCCGACTTTTTGTAAAGACAAAAATATATGCCATCCAACGTCTTCGCCGTAAAACCCGAAGACAAATGGCTGGCTGAACGTGAAGTGAATGTATGAATAGTTTAAACATCTATTCATACCAGAAGCTGCCAATACTCTCAAGAGATATTGCTTTTTCACCAAATGGGGCAGGTTTCAGGGGAGAAGAGAATGAATATTATTGGTATCAGAAATTCTAGAGGGTTACGTTATGCTCAGCCCACTTTTTCGTGACAGGCAGCGAGCGATTTTCTTCCTTCTTGGTAAAGAAGGGATCAACGCGAAACGCATTAAATCTCGACTGTGCGCTTTTCGGTGAAGATAGGCTTTCTTATGAAGAGTACCCTAAATAGTATTCATGATAGAGAAGCCGCATGGCTATAGAAAGTGTACCAGTAACTCCAGTATTCCAATAACTGCTACAAAAAATTGTTTGGAACCTCTCATGGCATCAACCGTCTGAACGTTCCTCGGTATTACGGCCGCCAGCCACAATAAATCATACCTCTCACACGTTCAGTATCCCACAGGATGTCCGAATGGGCTGAACCCATTTCACCCAGATATTGTTTCTTCACGGTTAAGTATAGCCCCTTTATTTTTGCGGGGACCAGTATACATTTCCGCCATAACATCCTCTCAATGGAAGTTTCATCCTTCCGAACGTAACGCAACTTGAACAAAAAGGATGGCCGATATGGCCTATACCACACTCACGAAAAAATACTCACCAACGAGTACTCACCGACGGGATAAGAGGCAAAATTAAGAGGCAATATTTTAATGATCATCTTCGCTATAGTTTCGAAAAAAATTGCCACTATAAATATAACTTGAGAAGCCAGCAAAAACACGTGAAAATACAACCCGAAGCCATACCGATTGCTACTAATCGAATGTGTGAACTTGTTTGTAGGTACTATGGTTCAATAACCTCGGAAATTCAGATTCGAATGATAGCCATTGGGTGAGTTACTGCTGAAAATTCAAATGGTTTTGAGGCATCATAATGTGACTGATGCAAGTACGGATCTTGGGAAAATCGTCGTTCTCGACATAAATAGAAGTGTCGCTTCGATCAATGTGCTTTTCAATGCGGAATCGAACTTAGACACTTTCAGACCTCGACGATAGATCATCAAGGAAAGTGAGGCTTTTGATCTTTAATTTGACAGAATGGGGCTGGGAGAATAACTGAAAGAAACGACCCAGGAGGATACCTATTCGATTCCGCGTTAAATGATACAGCCCACAAAGTAGGAAAGAAGTTAAGCTTCTCTTTTTTGAAACTTTCCGTAAACTTTTTTTTCTCTGGGCATTTTTAGGGCAGCCTAAGTGAAAAGGAGATACAGAGAAGGCACAAGATTATTTATTAGCATGAAAGGGGTTTCGTAAAAAAAGCATGAAAATGGCTGTTCAAGAAAGTAAGTCCAAAGGTACTTTTGGTCGGACGTGAACGCTTCTCCTACACCTTGGAAAACGCACATTGGAAAACTTGTTTGATGTTCTTATTGATGACTTAGAAAACAGCAAAACCTCAATTCAAACCTAAATTCGTGCTTTTACGCAGGCGATTTTTTTTTTTTTTTTTTTTTTTTTGAAAAAAAAAAGAACTTGCACGTTATTTTAATAATTACGGATCCATCATTTTCCAGTTGCTACAAACTGTTCCTCGAAGGGCTTCGAATGGGTGGAATCTACACAACATTGGGCCACCTTTTGGCGCTAGCTTTCAACCACTACCTGGGTATCACGAAACCGCTACAATATCCATCAATACTAACGAACCGCAATATTACGATTGTTTGCTTCTTCCTGTGGGTCGTCCCACCAGGTGGTCTGCTCACTTATTGTTGGCTACTGGAGGACGACGGATTTTCCCTTGAAGCACCCGGCTGTGATATCAAGTGAGAGACGGATTAATTATACCTAATTACGTATACGAAGTATGAAAAAGTTTATGTATTTGGATGATGTGTTTGGAACAGCTTTAATACCATTTCACATGTCATTGGTTTTGGTTGTAGATTTATCTGGAAGTCGGATTTTCGGACAACTGTATCGTTGGTGTTTTTCACAAGCGTTAGTCTCATCGTCCTCATATACCTACACATTTACATTCTCGTCAAACGACATCAGGCCAATCGAAACCGTTTCCGCAGAGTTGGCTCAACATATTCGAGGTCCGGCTCGCAGGTAATCAATGTTTATAAAACCTTTACCGGGTTGAATCCACAGGCCTAAAAATATATGCTCAAAAATAATGTCAACATCAAACGGTGAAAATAATATTTTCTTCTTTGACTGCTGAAATCGATCGTTACACGCTACCGAATATCGCAACCATATTGTAAGAAATAGACAGCGTATTTATACTTTTTTTCATGCGTGCACAATTACTAGAGATAAATTCAATAAAAATGGAGACAGGTGAGGACATGGTATCCTCTATCGACGACTCATCCATTTTCGCAGGCTTTTGCACCTCGTATGGAAGATTCTTTGGGTCTAGGTAAACGGAAAACAGAGGAGGTACAACGAATAACGCAAAACATCTCATATACAAAGGTATAGTTTCATTATTTACGCAAGAACGTTGCAAAGCTCTACCAATGGGTGCGTTAGGCATGAATTGAAAAGGTTGTTTGCGAGCTGCATCATGATTCATCCTGTCTGAATACAATATGCGTTTAATCTCAGATTCAGTAGTTAACTATTATTGTTGTACTACGCACATTAGGGCGAGAACGAATCGGTTTTATGCTTAGTCTTCTGCCTAGGACTACAAAGTGTAAAGTTGTGTTCGTCTGCCTTTGACATCGAAGTATAATTACTACAGCCAAGTCGATGAACACAATTCAAGTAGTTGCACTAGACGGCGTACTTGTTTCTCCCAATAAACTGCACCAATTGTCTGCAATTCCACAAGGAGTTAGCGGAATTGAACAGGCTACTCTGGTGAACTTGAAATTGCACTTCCTGAACAGGAAGACAACTGTTTCCAGGCACTGATGGCTAGTCTATTAGCTGGCATATTCAACCCCTCGAGCATCTCAGTATATTACATTCCCTTTTACCTTCGTAGAAACACGAGTTCAAAACTGAACGGGAGATTAAGTTTTCATGCTGCCCAACGATACAAAATAGACGAGAGCATATCGTTCGGACTTCTAAAGGCGTTTTGCGAATCATTTTTTCCTAACTTGATTCAATTTATTCGGGATAAGACGTGGGAGTCTTACAAAGAGATCGAAGATTATACTTACGCTTTCGTGCTCAAAATAGTTTTCATTTCATGCTACTGTAGCCATATTGATTGCAACGCACCGTTCTATCATTTTAACAACAATTCACGTATACAAACTAGCCAACATGGCGCCATCAAGAAAAATAAACGAACGAGACATTCTTTAAGAGATTCCGTAGCATTTACTGCATGGATCAAATACGATCTACGTGCAAAGGCTATTGAAAGATATACTCAACAATCCTTAATTATGAAGAATGGCGTACCGCGTGCCTAAGGTTGTAAAAGCGTAGCAAAATAAAAGGAAATGCCACCCTGATTTAAATGGGTTGCTCACACTATGGCCCTCACCTAACCATAAACTTTTTATGACATGAGTGTCGGCCTCGGTGGGCAACTAAGTCCAGCCGAGGGTCGTGACGTTTTTTGCAATCAGCACCACCAAAATAATGCTGGCTAAACGACGCAAAGGTGCTCAATCTCAACATTGTACATTTCTTCCGTATCTCAATCACTACTATATCATCAATACACAGAAACAGTACATCAATATAATAGTAAATTCGTTAAAATATCTGAAAATTTACCAACAAGCAACAACGTACAGACGCAAACAGAATAGCGGACTTCCTGAGAACGAGAAGTTGAAATTATTAGTAATATTAGTAATTATTAGTAATATTAGTGAAATATTAGTGGTGTGAAAATATACTGTAGATGAACACAATCAAAGTTCCTGATACCTACATCTGACCATTTTTATACCTTCCATTTCGATATCAGGGGTTACAGGAAGGACAGACCCAGCGATTTGTTCTAAGCTTCATATATTTTCTTGTACTTTTGCCCGTTCGGACATCATCACCATTACGTAGATCCACGCGGTACTAAAGTCTAATCATTCCTAGTTTAGGTACCCGAATAACACATGACCACCAACAATAATGAAACTATGACTGCAATGAAAACACTCAAGACACATGGCATACCGTGACTGGCTGGGTAACGAATTCACTCATCATCAATCAGCACCGGACACAATTCCATCATGAACGGGATCTTACGAATACCCATAATTTATTTACGATCCATTTTCAGCAGTCCAACTGGATAGATCGAAGATGATTTTCTCAAGTACATCATAAATAACTAGAAATTTCGCTCCGATATTTAATTTTTAGTCGAACGTCCAAGGAAATTATTCATTCAAATCATGATCCAACATCATTAGTAGGCAAGCTGAAGGATGACCCCAACATCGCTGAAACCTGAGGCCACCTCGGCTCTAACCAAGTTGACTTCCCTTTTTAACAACCCTCGCACGCTTTATCCAGTAAGCGCCTTGAAGAAAACGGATTTCTTCAACCCTCTAACCCTTAAACGATATTATGTCGTTTCCCAGGAGGGGTCCTTCCAATCCGTTCTTTTGTGCCTCTTGTCCAGCCTTTTAATTCGTTGAGATCGTAGTTTGACCTCAAGTTTACGATGCCCTCCGCGGTTTTTGCGTACTAATATTTTTTCACCCTGATCCCAAGCGAACTAATATAAAACTCGCGAATCCTTAGGCGCAAAAACCGCAGTCAGCCATGATTGAAATGTATAGCACGAATCGCAACAGATATAGATTATTCGAGGGCAGGTAGCCTTAAGTAACCTATAGAAAATAATAAAAAGTACTGCACGGCTCTTGCAGCAAAGATCCAATTATTCTGTGGTTCACAACGTTTCAAGTGATTGGAATCTTGTCGAATCGTAAGACCCTGGAGACACCCGAAATTTCGACAAATTCCACTTTTGTGAAGAACAGGTTCTTTTCTCCAAAATTGGCGAAAGGAAAGTTGAATGCCTCGTTTCAGATTAAACTTTAGCACGTATAAATCCAACCACACTTTTTCCGTATGGAAATCGCCCCCAGTTATAGTAATTTATTGCAGTCAAAATCGAGTCTGACAACTCGCACAGGCGCGCGAGTTAAGCACGAACTGCCGAACAAGTTACTGAACAGACGAACCCTTAAATTCATGTTGGCATTTATCGCGGAATTCGACTTCCTTTTGATCATCAGTTGGACGTTCGTGTTACATGAAATCAGCCGCGTAGTTCGGCCGACCTTCCATCTTCGAACGGTCGACTTACGTGCTCTGATTTCAGGTAAGATACCAAGGATAGATTGAAAGGGAGGGAAGTCTCGCTTGCTCACGGAGAGACAAATCTGCTTCAAAACGGTATCCGTAATTTCCCAGCGGGCTGCACCATTATTACTACTATCATTCACAGGAGGATTAATCCGGAACCGGGGGCCCAAGCTCACGGCTAATCTTCACAGACTAATTGGGGAATATTTAGACAAAACCACGTTCAATCGGACTAGCAACCGCTAGCACTAATTTAATTCAGCGTAGATATCACAATTGTAATATTCCAAACAACGAATGCAAGAACGTAGGCGAATACGAATGATCGGAATTTTCTGATTTTATAACCCCTTATTAAAACTGAACAATGAGGGTGGCTAAAAAATTGAGCCATTGTTGGCTCAAGACTAACTCTTGGAAACAATTTTGAACGTATTATAGCTCTCATAGTTTTTCAGAAAAGTGTCAAAGGCCAACGGACAGAAGTTTGTTCAATTTTTGAATCCTACATGCTGTCAACCGTAAAAGCCGGGGGTTCCAATGGCTTAGAAATTATTTCTTCGGCGATTACAATAGGCTATCTTTCCTACTGTTCAAAAGGCAAGGGATGTCAGCATCTTTGTCTCTGTCGGTTCGTTTATTACTCAACCACGGTCTAACCAATGACAGAGATGCTGCTAAAAGTTTACCGGGTGGCTCATTCAACTGTGGCAACTGACTTTTCGTTACTCGACTCCTTCATTGTGAAAATGCAGTGTCTTCGCAACGTTAGCTAGGGGCTACGAAAATTTAAGGATGACTTTTTTCATTTCTGATGTTTCATTCAGATTTAACCAAGCCTACAACGAAGTATTTTTCATCACCTATCCTCAAAAGTTACTCCATCATAATATTAGTTATAAACGGCCAGTTATCGTGGCATAATCAGATTGAGATTGATGCTAGCTTACTCATTCTTTCCTTTTTTATGTCAATTATCTATTTTATTTAAAAAGCGGATGAAAAAAATATAAACATTTATTTCAATTCTGAAAGCAGGAATTGGGTCCTGATCAATAAGAGACTACATAATGGACGAGGGCTTCCTTCTATATCCGTTAAACGAGAATTAAAATTTATTGTTAAGGAATAGATATCAATATCAACGCTCGATTTTATTATAAAAATTGGGTATTAATTTCTGCCCTCGGGCACCCAATCTCCGTTGAACTAAGGTCAACTGGTCCTCGCGACCATTTTCAAGCAACTCAATTCTAGTTCACTGCCATCAACCGAGTAAACTGACCCTACATTGTAGGTTCAGTTCACAACAGTTGTCCTCGGGGGTTGTCAAAACTCAAGGAATGGGTTTCAAAACTTTTAGCATTCATGAGCACGGTAAACTGACTGAGCTAGGAAACTCGCAATGGTTGGTGCAAACCTGAAGTGTGAAGGTGCTCCGCGAACCTCAACGTTATTCCCAGCGTATCACATTCGCATTCGGACATCAAAGGGCAGCACGATAAGAGCGACGTCGGTCTGAGCGTCTCGATCCCCTTCGGAATACCAGCAGTCAGAAGCCATTTGAACCGCTCGAGCTAATTAGCTTTGCGAGTTTGCCCAAAACCAGTAAAAAAATTTTATTAACCCGGAACTGATTCACAAACTGTTTTGTATTCAACTTTATCCTACTCCAAAGATTTCTCATCATGGGAGAGGTCGTCGTCTTTCATTCGTTCTTCGTTCGTCGTTCTTCCTTTGATTCTTCTTCTTGGATAAAAACTATAGTCAAAGTTTTAACCGGATCATTATTCTGGTTCATTGCATATCATCTCCCGGAAGAAACCCAGTGCCTTTCAATCAATACTTTGAATAGGTTCTATTTCCAACTAGCCGATGTCTGAAAGTTATGGAGAACAAATCGCCTTTTCAGTCTTCCCTTCAACCAACAACGAGAGTAGATATTAAGTACTTTACAGTTTAGGTATAGCGAATAAATGGTGAGCGCCAGTTAAATGAACGAACCGAAGAGGAGAAAAAAAATATAGGAAACACGAAGAAAGATCAAATTGAAAGATTTTTGCACTTTGTGAGAGCATTTGGTCAGTTTCTGAAGCCTGAAATATTCAATTTTTTCTATCAACGCCATGCTGTTTCATTTATGAACAACAAAACTGCCGTTTGATTACAGACGGAACGACAACAGACGCAAAACAGAAATGAGAAGGCATTTTGGACGACGTTGATTATCGTGGGTTCTGTAATCCTAGGATTCGCCCCCGCATCGCTCTACTTCATGCTGGTCTGCGGCGAATGTCCCGTCAGCCCTGACTGGGCATCCCCATGGATTCGCATTCTAGTCGCCTTCTTCAATAATTTTTTCATCATCCTCAAAACGCTCATCAATAGCTATATTTATGCAGCTCGAATGCATGAAATCAAAGTAAGTTACAAATAATAACAGCTAAATTGTCGCTTGCTCAACTTCCTGAAATGTTGAGACTTGTAGTTACTGACAAGTTAAACCACAATATTAGTCCTAGTAAGAAAATACAAAGCACGCTATTTATAAAACACGTGTATAGCAATTTACTCAACCGTAGGTAAAGTAGACATAAAAATTGCAGACAATACTTGTTGACACAGCCTACTGTAAGTGGTTTGATTGTTACAGAACGCCATCAGGAGGATGCGGTACAGCTTATCAGCAAAATGCTGCAAACTTGGTAGTCAAGACATGAACGGCGTTCAATCGGAATGTTCGCGCAATTACATGAGCCGAGCTTCGACACAGCGGCGAAGTAAAAAAACCTTCGTCTGCCGCCTGCAGAGCATTCCACGTCACGATTGCCACGGCAGCGGATCAGATCGGGAAGCGTTTAGTACTCCACTCTAGGAAAGGGCTACATGCTCCACGCAGCTTTCAACGAGCAGCCTCGACTATATCAAAATTGATGTGTGCAATTTCTACGAGGAAAAACGGGGTCACAGGTGATTGCTTTCCTTGGGACTATTTACATATTGGCGCACAATTCACTGCACCTGGCGTATATTTTGTGTGAAAAGGAGACTGTCAGGTGAAACGTTGGCTCAGTACCTACCTGGAATAAGGTTAGCTCTAAAAACATTTCTTTTGTAAGAACGATTAGAGACCCTCGTTGTTGAAAAAAAATTTAAAAAATCAGCAGATACCTATTGATGTTTAGGGTTTCATAAAGTTCTCTCATTAGTGACCACTTTGGACAAATCTAGTGTATGCAGAAACTGAATGCAAATCTACGTTAATTATAATCACCATCGTTTAAATACGAGAGTCGTTCCTAAGGTAAGTTTCAACTACTATTTTTACATCGGCCGAGGATCACGTGCGGTTACTTCATCCCGCATAATTCGGTGTTTGATTAATTAGAATCTCAATACTTACACAGAAAAAAAAACACCTTTACAATAAAAGATATTTCTACTTAAAGATCGCACTTAATTTGTACGTCCAACAGTTAAGTAGAGGTGGGGCATTGTAATTCAGCAGCTTGTCTAGTTTTTTAATAAATACAAAACGAAGTGGGACCTTTTGGTTTATTATTCAATAATAAACCATTGTAATCGCCCAAGAAAAAAAAAATTATAACCCCCCCTCAAAATTTGATGTTTTACGTTTCAAGGCATGTAGAATCCGAATATCCAATAAAAAAAATTCTGTCTGTCCGCCGTACGCCGTACGCCGTACGCCGTACGCCGTTAGCAGTTTTCCGGCCAAACTATAGTAGCGAAATTCTTGAAATTTTCACCAAAAATCAATCTCGGTCCTACGACGGCACAGTTCTTGAACCAACTTGCTAGCTCAATTTTAAGGGTATTTTTGGGGGGTTTTGAGGGGGAGAAAATTCATATTTTCCAAGGTTTTTCAGAAAAATGTGTACGTGGTATCAAACCATATAGATTTTTGGACGCTGAATCGAATGAGACCATCGCCGGGTCGATAGCATAATTGGTTCTCGAGTTATCGCAGCTTTTGTGCCGAATTTGGGAGATTTTTAGAAATTTGACATGAGGGTTTAACTCGAGAGTTCTTGGAGCTATAAAAATCGTTCTATACTCATTGGAATGGTCGTTAAACACTCTCTCCAGCTGTATCGTTAGGCAACAGGTTTAGTTTTTAATTAGGAAATTAAGAAAAATAAAAATTATTAAAATTACAATAGTTGCTACGAATTTTCCCCTATAGTTACCATCTGTTTTTCGGTGGGAACGTTCACAAATTTTCGGAATATTTAAAATGACAAATGGATGGTCTTCTTAAATCAATATTGAAGCGAAATAATAATAAACCACTGTACAATCATTTGCAGCGTTTTTTAAATCTCTTTCAAACGTTTTTCAATATGTGCCACAAGAGTACTCACGAAAAGATACAGAACCTACACTGTACGATAGCTTCTGGTAAGAATATAACCAGAAATTGTCACTCGGATAGTATTAAGAATGAACAGTTCCTATCAAAATAGCTACCATTCAGGTTAATGTTCAAATTGTAAATTAATGTTGTTCTTGGATTGTGAAATGTTTGGAAAATTCATTTAAAAGGAAACGATCGTATTCTCCCTTGTAAGTAGTTATTTATATTCCATTGAGAGGATTGAAGTTCGAGGCAGGATTTCTTCAACGTCTTTTGGTGAACTCCAGTCGAAAATAAGGAAATGGGATTTTGCGGAAGGATTTGGGCGATTGTACCTTTGATTACACCTAGGGAGATACCCTTAAAAGTGAAAAGTGCAAGAAGAGTCCTCCAAAACTTTCTCAACTTCCGTCTGGCGCTAAAAATGAGATAAACGCTAAAAATGAGATAAACGCTTACTTATCGTTTCGAAAAAGTCCACATGGAAGACAGTGGTTAGCAGATTCTCACCCATCTATTATAGTGAACTATACTCGACTCTGTGCTGAAGTAAATTTTGAATGTGCTCATGCAACAGGTCTCTAGTGTAAAAGTGCCCTGCTAAATCAGGCCATCAGATAAAAAGATTAACAATGAGTAACGGGTTTGAAATATAGGATATTAAAAAATAAATACCCATATATATTTTTGTCCAACATTGAAGTGATTATGGTAATACCTAATTTATCTAAAAATATTTGGTCCTGATGTATAAACGCTACCTACTGAAGATATTTTTTACGAATGGAAATATGTTGCACATGAAATTGTTGGTGAGTTGTGGCGATAGTAAAACGGCAAATTAATCATACGTCTCTTAAGTACTTACCTATGTATTTTTCAAAGTTTGAATATCAGCTCGAATACCAGACCATAGGTCACAAGTTGAATATTTTTATGGAGAATAAACGTGCACGAAATTGATCGTAAAGATAATGTTAAACTTGTCTACTATTACATAGGTTGCGCTGAAATTTCATTGTGGTTGGAGGGTTGAAGGTAAGAAGAGCAAAAAAAGATTTATTGTAGCTGAAGAGAGTTTGGAATCAAGTTCCCCACAAGAGAAGAAGAAAATTGAAAATTCACCTTCCTCTCTCGCTCGACCTCAATCTACCAACTTATAACTAGTACTGGTTTTCTTATTGCCTACAAAAAGTAGGTTACTAACTCGTAATAAGTTGGCCAACTGTATGGCAAAGATTGCAGTTTTCTGCAAAGCTCAGTGTTGCTACAAGTAAGTAACTTTCATTCTATTGCCAAATTGTATACTGCGTAGTTTCAAAACTTTTGTGACATGAAGAAAAGCAAAATAGAGATGTTTGATGTTCTGTACTTTCTAGTTCACACACCCTCAAAGCTCAAACATGGAGTAATAACACAGAACCAAAGGATTGTCCAGACTTTTAATAGGACTCACTGCTTATTCCCCAATGGTTTTGGCTACAGCAATAACGAATATTAACATGCATCTTATGATCACTGAACGGTCGATCCGGTTGAAATACAAGAACAACAGTTTGGACTTACCTCCCATCAACCGCATCCATGGTGACAACATTTAGACGAAGCTCCTTGAACGAATTTAACATTCGTATCCTTCGATCAGGTCTTCTCTTCAAATTGATCATGAAAATCTTGTCAATGGCGAGTGGAGGTTCAACAGCCTCCTGGACGAACTTCTCTAGAAGCGGGTCTGCTTCAAGAGGTGGTCCGTTAACTAGAACATAAATATTGTAGCGCAGGTTAAAAACACGTCGTTAGTCACCACTCACTGAAAATGAAGTGGAATAATAGTCAAGAAATGAACGCGCGAAATTTCTAAACTCCGATAAAACCATTTTTCTGATAAAAATAAATTTTCTTGTTGGCTGATTATTATTTTTATTTGTTTTTATTTTATTATTTATTTTATTTTTTCTTTTTTGTACAGTGATAGAGTACAACTTAGTTAAAACTTTCAGCTCCTCGGTCGACCAAAAAAAGCAAAACGGTTGCTTCAAATATTGAAAAGTAAAGTAATACAAAATATTGGAGAGCTTATGCATTTTGTGCGTCTTTTACAACGTGGACGTGAGGAGTTTTGGATTCTTGTTCTCATATAGAATTAAAACCAACGCTGAAAAGAAAAGGCACTTACTTAAAACTTCAAGTTTAAGGTTTTTCAACTGGAGCAGATCATAGTAAAGGACATCCCCTTTATCAAGTGGAACCATGACGTAGCCATATATAGCATCATTGCAAACCGTCATGTTGATGCCTGTGAAAAGCAAGACAAATTTACTGAAGCTGAAAGGGCTTAAATTAAAAGATATCACAAATTGAAACTTTTTTCATACCTGAAATATTGGCAGAGCGAGCAAGTGTTATGATATCATCCAACGGCCCTTTGTAACCTTTGAGGGTTTGCGGATCATATGTTAAACCGTCGGAAGCTGCTGTTCTTAAGTTGATAAGAACTGAAGAGTGGACCATTGGTACTGTGAAACACCCTGCAAGAGTTTGAATGGGAGAAACAACATGATTCAGGCTCAACTTTACCACTCATTTAACTTTGGAAGGTAACCTACTATATATTAAAAAATGTAATCTGGAACTGCTCATACCACGCTTTTTCCTATTTAGTATTAGCCCATAGTCCTCGGTGCGTAAGTAGTAAAATTCGCTCGACATGCCACACCAAAAGTTAGAGTAGAGACCGTCTGACCTCAGTGCTGGAGCCACAATGGGTAGATTTTTCGCAATCAGATCTTTCAGTGTTGACGGGTTGGTAATGAACACGTCACAGTCCAACATCTAGATAAGAGATATAATTAAGAAAAATAGGCAAAAGTCAAAAATCAATTTTTTTTTCTAGGTCAGCAGATTACAACTCTGATTTGGGCGTTAAGTTGAAAGAATTCTTAATTAATCTCTTTTTTTAATGATTTTTGGCAATAGCCGTAGGTTTAAATTGTTGTTTTGGTTTTATTTGAATTCAGGCCAGTTCTTCAATTGACTTCTGATCTAATGGTAGATTTAAAAATAAAAAAGTTTAGTTTTTTTAAATTTAGATTTAGCTGTACAGGGCAAATTAAAAAACATTGCAAGTTACATAGCTTGCCGATGAGAACACCGTATTGCTAAATCCAAGGCTAAAACCAACTAAATCTTTTTTTTTTGCAAAATCTACTATAGCTTTCGAATTGGACTTGCACTTGATGTTTTCCCCATACTTTCTACAATCTACATTGACAGTTGAAGGTTTTAGTCAAGATGATTTCCACAAGGATGGCAATAAATATTAACGCCATGATTACTGGATTATGCACCTCTTCGGTAAAACCACCTTAGGTA